>JARCFY010000001.1:6262200-6632200 GCA_029233225.1 Lepidodactylus listeri | reverse complement strand
TGGGCCAGCAAAGTTGATGTTCTTAAACCTCCTAATAAGAGAGATTTCCGCTTCTGAGGAGTTCCAACGATTGGTGATCTTGTGATGGTAGTGAGACTTTTATGTGGTAAGGACCACCTGTTCACAGGATAATTTTACCTGTGGGACAGACTCTGCATGGTAACCACTCCACTGGTACATAATTGCTTGTAAAAACTATTATAGTGTAATAATTCAGGTGGGTAGCCGTGTTGGTCTGAAGCAGCAGAACAAAGTTGGAGTCCAAAGTTTCATCCAAGGTATAAGCTTTTGTGTGCATGCACACGTCTTCCATCTGAAGAAGTGTGGGTGGCACATGAAATCTTATACCTTGAATAAAATTTTGTACCTTGAATAAAATAGTCCACAAACTACTCCCATCCAGTGCATCCACCAACCTAGAAGAAGAAGAGATTGGATTTAT
This sequence comes from Lepidodactylus listeri, assembly GCA_029233225.1. Taxonomy (NCBI): domain Eukaryota; kingdom Metazoa; phylum Chordata; class Lepidosauria; order Squamata; family Gekkonidae; genus Lepidodactylus; species Lepidodactylus listeri. Next base: position 6,631,758 of record JARCFY010000001.1, on the reverse strand, counting down.
ACCCTGCCCTTCACTCCCCAAGAGTGTCTCAGAGCATCTTTCAAACTCCTTTCTCTTCCCCTCCCCACAACAGACACCCTGTGAGGTAGGTGGGGCTGAGAGAGCTCTGAGACAACAGCTGGTACGGCTATGGCTTACCCAAGGTCATCCAGCAGGTGCAAGGGGGGAGTGGGGAATCAAACCGGGTTCTCCCAGATTAGAGTCCGCGCACTTAACCACTACACCAAACTGGCTCCTAGCGTTGTTCTACCAGTGAACTAGGGTTGCCAACTCCAGGTTGAGGAAATCCCTGGAGATTTGGGAGTGGAGGGTGGGGTTTAGGGGAAGGAGGGACCTAAGCAAGGCATAATACCATGGACTCTACTTTCCAAAGCAGCCATTGACCTGATCTCTGTAGTTTGGAGGTCAGTTGTAATTCCAGGAGATCTCCAGACCCCACCTGTAGGTTGGCAACCCTAAAAAATCATATTCAGCATACTAGTTCTGCAGGAAGGCAACCTGATTTCCATGGGAACCTAACCCTTAGGAATTGATTCCAATCCAGTGTGGGAATAATTGTTCAACATAAGATATTGGTTCAGGCAAGGTTTTGTATAGATGGGACAGAAAATAATGTTTTTATTGGTTTTGTCAAAACTGTTTTGACAACAGGGTAAACAGAATAAGAAGCAAAAGGTGGATGTGGCTGGATGACCACACTTCTGGGAACATTGGGTGTGGCCTAATATGTTAATGAGTTATGTCGTCAGGGGTGTGGCCTAATATGCTAATGAGTTCCTGCTGGGCTTTTTCTACAAGAAGAGCCCTATCTTTATCAATACTTTTTTTGCAATAAGTCTTTATGGAATTCGCAGTCCTCTCTCTGTTCCTGACAGAGCCAAGTCCTCCATTCTCATGGGCTTCCCTTCTTTCTGCTGTGAAATCTGGGCAAGACCCTTATCCTAAACTTTCTTGTCTAGATTGTCTCTGAAGTATTTCTAGTGATAAAATTGGCTTCCCAGTTTTGTTTATAATGAGCTAAAATGTAAAGTGCCTCTACCAACTTATTTCATTTTATGTAGCACATTTTGGTACCACTTTCTGCCAGTATCTTCATGGTAGTCTAGAGTTTAAAAGCGTGGCTGGCACTCTGAGACAGGACACTGACAGGGAAAGGGACAGGGAGGGTAATAAGAAGATCCAGGCTTCAGCTCTTTCATGTATTGGATTCTCTGGACTGGGTACTGCCAGGGAACCATGAGAAAAGTAGCAGAGTGCTCAAAGGCTTTAACGCAGCAGAGCTGGGGCCGGGTGTGGCAGCAGTTTTACACAGAGTTAGTAATCAGATCCGAAACTACCGTATTTTTCGGACCATAAGACGCACTTTTTCTCCCCAAAAAAGTGGGGAGAAAAGTGCGTGCGCCTTATGGTTCGAATACTGGGCACAAGGCTCCCTTGCTGCTGCGAGGTCGCCGCTGCCGGCTCGTGCGAGGCTGCTGTTGCCGCTGGCGGCTCGCGCGAGGCCGCTGCTGGGTTGCTGCTGCCGCTGGTGGCTCGTGCGAGGCCGCTGCTGGGCTGCCGCTGCTGCTGGCGGCTCGCGCGAGGCCACTGCTGCTGTTGCCGCCGTGAGGTCGCTGCTGGGCCGCTGCTGCCGGCTCGCGCGAGGCCGCCGCTGACGTTGCCGGCGCTGACATTGCTGCTGCGAGGTCACCCGTTGGCGGCTTGTGTGAGGTCGCCGCCGCCGCCAGGCCGCCGCCGCTAGCGGCTCACGCGAGGCCGCTGCTGGGCCACTGCTGGGCCGCCGCTGCTGCTGGTGGCTTGCGCGAGGCTGCCGCTGGGCCGCCGCTGCTGCTGGTGGCTCGCGTGAGGCCGCCGCCGGCTCGCATGAGGCCACCGCTGCTGCTGGTGGCTCGTGCGAGGCTGCCGCTACCGCACTGCTGCTGCCGGCTGAGGCCTCCTGACCAGCGCGGAGGGTGTGATCCTCCCCCCGCGTCTTATGGTCAGGTGCGTGCTATAGAGCGAAAAATACGGTAATAAGTAACTTTTATTTAAGGAAATACATTTTGGAGAGTGCAGGTAAGAGATAGAGATAGGCTATCTATTCTAGCTGACTAGAAGGTGTTGGATGCTGGACACACCTCCAGCCTCTATGGTGCAAGATGAGAGCAACTGCGCCTTCTTTGGGTGTGTCTGAGAGAGGAGAGGAGAGGTGAGAGAGCAGAAGTGGAGGAAATTGCCCCTAAGAGCAGCATTCTACTCCAAAGGGAAGGATCAGACAGCAGGAAGGAAAGGAAGAGCCTCCATCTGTCTAAACTCTTTGGTGCCATCCCTGAGACAGGAGACAGCGCCAAGTCCTCCACTTCCAACATCATGGTGGTTCATAATTACTATAGTGACTGTTGTACAGATTCTTGTAGAAACAGAGAGGATGGAAGTTTCCAAAGGATCTCTGCTGGATAGGAGGAAGGAGGGGGCTGCAGGCAGCAAGACTCCAGGAGCTTTCTGGGAAGCGAGGAGAACACTTTGTGTGTGTTTGGCAATAAACGATTGCATTTGCTTTTAGTGTGGTGTGCCCCTCATATCACTGATCCCTAAGTTATTACAATAACCAGTGCAGGAGGAAGTTCTGAGCAGAGTGGAGCCCCATTTAACTCATGGAGAGGCGATCTCGGTCTCACCTCTTCCTTTCACACATGCCTAAGATCTAATTAGTCCTAAGCCAACTAGCTAACATTAGCATGCACAAACAAACAGATTGGCTGCGGTCACACGGGCCCTTTAAATCCGGCAGAAGCGGCGGCCATGGCAGAAGCAGCAGCCACGGCAGAAGCAGTGGCGGCGGCTGCGGAAGAGGAAGCCACCGCTGCGGCAGAAGCAGCAGTCGCAGAAGCAGCGGCGGCCGCAGAAGAGGTGGCCATGGCGGCGGCAGAAGCGGCGGCTGTGGAAGAGGCGGCAGCAGCCGTGGAAGCGGCGGCAAAGGACCCAACCGCCGCCTGTTAAGTTTGGGTTTCCCCCCCCCTTTTACACTTGGGCGCTTGACTGCCCAAGTGCCCAAGCGCCCAAGTGTAAAAGGGGGAGAAAAATGGCCGACGGGAGCATCTGGACAGCCCCGCTCTCGCAATGATTGCGAGAGAGGGCTGTCCAGATACCTCAAATGCGGGTTCCTCCCGCGACTCCCGGAAAAACTGTTGATTTTCCCGGGGTCGGAAAATGCGGGAGGAACCCGCATTTGAGCCCGCTTCGGCGCGGGACTTTCTGCGGCCGTTGTAGACGGCCCCTTTAAATGCGGAAGGAAATAGCCCTTCCTCCCGCATTTAAGGGCCATGTGACCGCAGCCATTGACTCTGTCATAACTGCAGGATGAACTTGCAATATCCCAACAGTAATCCACATTCCCAGCTCTGTTCTGTTCCAATGAAGTGTTGTGCACACATAATTTTCCATTATGGGGAAAAATAGAGAGGCATTTACAATAAGCCCCCCCACACACATTATTCCTGTGAGAGGCAGGGTGGGTGGGTGGGTGGGTACAGAGGGAGAGAAATATCTCCCAGGGCTGGGCTCAGCCAACAGAGAGCGGCCCCTGCAAGGGAGGCAGAGGTTGGGTGGCACAGAAGGGCAGTGATGCTCAGTGGATGCTTCACTAATCCACGTCCCCTCGGCTGGTGGGATCTCTGACCCAGCCTGTCTCCACACTGAGAGGATAACACTCAAAGGGTCTTGCTCAGGGCTGATGTATCCTCCCTGTCCTGTCCTCTCCTGTCCTCCTGACACTTTGCACTTGCCGATTTGATATTCCATTTTCTCCCCAGAGACTGTTAGTTCCAGAGCAGGACTTTCAGGAATGTGTGCATTTAGTAAGGGAGCAAAATGGTTTCCCTGTGAGAAATCTGGGATGCAATACTCTGGTAAGGATTTTCTTTCCACATATTGCCAGCAACTGTTCCAGGGCCACATTGGTCCAGTGGGCTACTGAAAGGGGTGTGTGTGTGTGTGTGGGGGTGTTTGTGTGAGAGAAGTGGGGCTAAGAGAGAGCGACTGATGCAGGGTCACCCAGTGAGCCTTATGGGAGGGCAATGTGGGGATCTGAACCTGGTTCTCCCAGGCCCTTGATCGACACACCCATCACTAGGCCAGCCCACATCTTAGTGGGCTGAATTATCCTAGTTGTTTTTTTATTTTAATGTGTCACATCGGCTTATTTTATGCGGTTGCCCCCTCAGACAGATTGTATAGAGTGGGGGATATACATCTTTTAAATAAATAACCATACAGTAATCTATAACTAATTAACAAAATATTTATTATTTACTACTTTTATGCCCCATCTTTCTCCCCACTGGAGACCTAAAAAATGGCTGACATCATTCTCTTTTCTTCCATTTTATCATCACAACAATCCTGTGAGGTGGGTTTGGCTGAGAGTACATGACTGGCCCCAAAACACGTAGTAAGCTTCCATGGCACAAGTGCAGATTCAAATTGGGGTCCCTCAGAGTCTAGAACAACTATACATGTTGCTGGCTCTTAAACTAAAATTGAAATATTAATTTTGGTGTCTTCCACACAGAGGTCGGCTTTTGTGGTTTCCCTCTTACCGGTGCGACAAAGCACAGCCGCAATGGAGCTTCCACAAGGCAGATTTCCTTGCCGTTTCACTGCCCCAATATCCCTGTGGTGGCCACCCTCATCTCACGTGCTACCAGTGCTTTTGCAGTTTTTTTTTTAAAAAGATCAGCTTTAGAATATCATTATAGCAATATATGATGATATCTATAGTTGAAGCAGGTTCTCTTCCATTACAAAGTCTCTAGCCCCTTTGGTTGCTAAGATATCCCTTCCCCCCTTATATTTCTGCAAGGGAAGGTGCTGACTTTTATTTAAGGAAGAGAATTCAGAGAACTGGCTACACCTGTTGTCACCACAGAATTACTAAAACTGATTTTTTAAAAAAAAATTAAAAGCCCCGCGGTGGCCGGTGAAGAAAATGGCTGCGGCAAGGACAGGGCCAGGAAAAATGGCTGCCACACGGCCAGAAAAACCCAAATTTCCCCACCCACACAGCAGCCATCAAAAGATGACTGTGATCTTCTCTAAAACTTCAGAGCAAAGCAGGTTTGAGAAAGATCGTAGAGACAAGCTGGGGAAAACCCCGGAAGTGTATAAATGCATCATGATGCTGTGGGAAGCAGGGAACCCCCCCCCCCTTCCCTCACAGCATGGAACTTGGGCCGTATAACCCATGCCAAAGCCATCTTTAACGCTAACATTGATCTGAGGCAGGCATGGAGAATGGGGAGAAAGCAGAATTGTGGAAGCAGCCTGGTTCTATATGTAGGGACAGTTGTGTTAGACTGTTGCAGGAAAAATAAATCGCACCATAAAGACTAACTCGTTTTTGGTCCACAAAAACTTGAGCTAGAGTAAAAACTGGCTGGTCTTTAAGGTGCCACAAGAGCGTCTTTGTTTGCTCGGGTACTTTATTGACAGTCCCCCTTTCTTGCTAAGACTCAAGACAGATTACAGAATTAGAAGACGCAGCAATAAAAACAGCAGAATATGTACTCAGACGCTATAATTAAAGACAAAGTTAAAGCTATACTTTCCCATGACTATAAAAATTATTTGTTTCATTGACTTAAGCCTCTGAGGGCTACGAATAACATAAACAGATCAGCTTCAGAAAATAACATAAAAGCAGAGGACTCAGGGCGAATCTACATTGAATTTCTGAATGGGGAACTATTACCGTAATTGAAAACAAATGCTTTCTAAGATGCTGTTAAATGTAGACCCTACCACTTGGGGGCATATCTAATGTTCACGGCAAGAGAGTTCATCACAGGAGAATAACAAAGGAAAATCACTTTGTGGTAAGGAGAAGTATAAAGGAGCATTGCGGTGGGGATAGGAGGGGGGTCACAAAATGGGGAACGAACATGAATTTGGTTTGTCTGCTGCTTCAGACCGACAGAGCGACCCGCCTGAATGAATTTGGTTGCACTGGACAAACATGAGAAAAGAGAAAGTCCCAGGTCAGGGCTCCTTCAAGGGTTGGCCGACCACAGGGATGCTGCCAAAAACAGCATTCCCACAGCAAGTATTTTTATTTTTTGCTGATTAACATTTAGGAACATTTCCCGTGTGGATCATGATTATAACATGGGGATTCTTGAGAGCCTTGCTACATGTTCCTGGCAGCCCCTGGTGGGAATGGAGAGGCTGAGACCTGGGGCAAACATTTCTAAAGTTACTGATTGTGTTTTCAACGGCGTCTCCCTGCAGTGAATGTCATCTGCGCATACAGGGACACAGAATTACGGTGAACATGGGACTTTTAGTCCTCTATCACATTATACCCTACCTTTCTTCATTCATGGCTCAGTGCAGTGTATCTGGGGCCCACAGGAAGTCTGACATCCCAGACCTTTTGCAAGGGCACTGCATCAGGTGACTTCCAATCAATGAATAAGGGGGATGTCTCATATGATGTCCAAATTTCACTCGGAACATCATGGTTTTATGGCATCTGCAGTCTTATGTGGAACTTTGTGCCACCACTAACTGGAATCAGTACTCGGTCTGATGCTTTTTAACTTGTTTATTAATGATTTGGAGTTGGAAGTAAGCAGTGAAGTGGCTAAATTTTCAGATGACACAAAGTTGTTCAGGGTGGTGAGAACCAGGGAGGATTGTGAGATACTCCAAAGGGATCTGTCAAGGATGGGCAAGTGGGCATCAACGTGGCAAATGGCGTTCAATGTGGCCAAGTGCAAAGTGATGCACATTGGAGCCAAAAATCCTAACTATAAATACATGCTGATGGGGTCTGAACTGGCAGAGACTGACCAAGAGAAAGATCTTGGAGTCGTGGTAGATAACTCAATGAAAATGTCGAGACAGTGTGTGACTGCAATGAAAAAGGCCAATGCTATGCTGGGGCTTATTAGGAAGGGAATTGAAAACAAATCAGCCAGTATCATAATGCCCCTGTATAAATCGATGGTGCGACCTCATTTGGAGTACTGTGTACAGTTCTGATCGCCACACCTCAAAAAAAATATTAAAACATTGGAAAAAATGCCAAAAAGGGCAATGAGAATGATAAAAGGGTTGGAACACTTTCCCTATGAAGAAAGGTTGAAGTGCTTGGGGCTCTTTAGCTTGGAGAAATGATGGCTGAGGGGTGACATGACTGAGGTTTATAAGATTATGCATGGGACAGAGCAGGTAGAAAAAGAAGTCCTTTTCTCCCTTTCTCACAATACAAGAACTCGTGGGCACTCCATGAAATTGTTGAGCAGTCAGGTTAGAACAGATAAAAGGAAGTACTTCTTCACCCAAAGAGTGATGAACACGTGGAATTCACTGCCACAGGAGGTGGTGGTGGTGGCTGCAAGAATGAATGGCTTCAAGAGGGAATTAGATAAACACAAGATACTTGCGGGGGTAGTATCCCAATCCTTCTCCCCCTCCCCCAGTGCAGGTGGTGGCAGGGAGCCCTGCTGCTCCTCCCCCCCCATTCCAGTGCAAGTGGCAGCGGCAGCAGCGAGCCCCGCTGCTCCTCCCCCCACGCAAGCAGTGGTGGGGAGCCCCACTGCCCCCCCAGTGCAGGCAGCGGGGAGCCCCACTGCTCCTCCTCCCACCCCCCTCCCCAGTGCAAGTGGCGATGGCAGCAAGCCCTGCCACTCCTCCTCCCCTCCCCAGTGCAAGTGGTGGCAGTTTGCCAAACCTTCTCTTTCCCCCCCCACCAGTGACGGCAAGGCCTGAGCAGCTCACAGCCACCAGGTCCGCCGAGCCTCCCCCTCAACGGCCAGAGTGTTCCCTGCGCATGCGCAGGGAATGCTTTTACTTTTGAGGGGATTTAAATATCCCCCCAAAAGTTTTTGTAACTTTTAAGATTTTTGTACACACCTAGGGAGCCCCACAAGTGTGCAGAGAAATCTCCCTGCCCCCCAGGTGCCCCCCCGCATGGATTTAAATATCCACACGCAGGGGGTGCTTTCGCTATTAGTATATAGACAAGCCGGTGGACCTGCGATACTCGCGGGGGGGAGTGAGTCTCTTCCTCCTCCTGTCCCCTGGTGCGCCGAGCCTCTACCCCCTCCCCCTTTGGCAGCTTCCCCCCTCCCTCCCTTCAAAATGGCAGCGGCGGCAGCAGGGAGACCGCCGTCCGCCAAGGCTCCCCATCTCCCCTCCTTCCTTCAAAATGGCGGCGGCAGGGAGATCGCCATCCGCCGAGGCTTCCCCCCTCCCCCCCTTCCTTCAAAACGGCAGCGGCAGGGAGACCTGTTGGCCAGCAAGGCACTGCTAGTGCTTTTATGAATTGTGATATTCATAAACCTGAACTTTGGGTTGCCCATAATGGAAGGGCCATGTGCTTTCTTCAGTATAGGAGCCAGCTCCATGCCAGGAGGCTGACACCCTAGACAGTTCACCCGAGACAGAGACAAAACCATGAGGTTTCTTTCTGTTTCAGCACGCTGGTCAACCCCTGCCCCCTACAACATAGCTAAATGGATTATGCTAATGCAGTTGCTTAGCAACTAATGTTCGGGCCATCACCCAGTTGGCCAAAGTCATTGACTAACAATAGATGTGGCCAGGTGAGTCATCGGACCTCAGCCCAGGTATCCACTTCCTGGTGAGATCATAGTTTTGCAACATGGTCCATCCCCTGGCCCTCCTCCTTTTGTCCACCTTTAACCTATGGAAGGGTCCAAGAGGGACGGACCGCCTAGTAGGTGTGTTAGTGGGATGTGGTCTGCGCAGCCCGCCCCAAGACCCCCTTAATAAAAGACCTTGCACAGAGGCATTCGGTCTCTTGAGCCATCGTCCCCTATCTGCTTTAAAATACCTCTTCAGTCCAGCTTGCTGTCCCAAACCCTTGCCTCCATCTTTAATCCTCTCTCTCTGGAATCATGATCCAGGAGAACCACGTGGTCTCACAGGTTCGAGCCTCGTGTCCCCATAGCCTTTCTATTTTCTCCCCATCCAATTCTACCATCGATCGGACAACTCATCTAAGGTAAGGCACTGCTTCCCCACCAATGAATTCCTGCTCATGCAAACGTGCTACTTTCTGTCTTTATTTCTTAGGCCTGTGTGTGTGTGATTACATTTTTGGTGTGCTTGAACAACATTGCCCAGTAAACTACATTTAACTGGCTATCTGCCTCACGTGCCTCTTTCCTTGAGAACTCCCGGGAGGGGTGGGACCCTGGTATAGTTGGCAAAGATCCTGTGTATTTTGCTGATTGCTAAACATAAATTAAAGCAATTCGACTAACAGACCGCCATCCGCCGAGGCTCTCCCCCCTCCCCGAAAACGGCGGCGATGAGGCCTCACTGCGCCGCTTCCCACCCCCTCCCCTACAGTGGCCAGAGCTTTCTCTGCGCTTGCATGGAGAATGCTTTAACTTTTCAGGGGATTTAAATATTCCCCGAGAAGTTTTTCAAACTTTTTGGATTTTTCGGCAGGCGGGGGGGTCACCCCCCACCTGCAGAACCCCCCCTCTCCCCTCCAAGTGCCCCCCCACGTGGAATTAGGCAGGGCTCCGTTGGGGCCGGGGTACGCCGGAGCGCCGCTCCGGGAGAGAGGAGGGCGGGGGGCGGGCACATGACAAAGCCCCGCCCCCAGCTTGCTTTCCCGGCCCGCGCTTCGGCGCGGAGCCGGAAGAAAGCCTCCTTCCCCGCTCATCGTTCCCAGGCCCGCGGCGCTTGCCGCCGGCTGGGAGAAGCCCCTTCCCTACCCCCCAGCTCACCCTTCCCTCCCCCCCAGCAGATCCTTCCCGGGTGCGTGGCAAGCGCCGCGGGCCCGGGAAAAGCCCCTCGCCTCCCCCCCAGCAGATCCTTCCTGGGCTTGGCGGCAAGTGCCGCCGGCCCGGGAGAAGCCCCTGGCCTCCCCCCCAGCAGAGCCACCCCGGGCTTGGCGGCAAGTGCCGCCGGCCCGGGAGAAGCCCCTTGCCTCCCTCCCGGGCCAGGTGGCAAGCGCCGCCGGCCCGGGAGAAGTCCCTTGCCTCCCCCCCAGCAGATCCTTCCTGGGCCAGGCGGCAAGTGCCGCCGGCCCGGGAGAAGCCCCTTCCCTCCCCCACTCACTGAAGCCTCCTCCCTCCCCCACTCACTGCTCCCGTCGCTGCGGCAGGCTGCCGGCCGGGAAGAACCCCCTCCCTCCCCCAACTCACCTGTTCCCAGGGCGCAAGGGAGGGAGAAGCCGGGCCTGAGTGGCTTAATGCCACGCAGGCCCAAGTGGGGGGGGGAAGGAGGGAAACGCCAGCCCCAATGAGGGGAGAAGTTCCCCCCTCCCTCCCTCCCTCCCTTCTCTCTCTCCCTCACCTACCTACCTACCTTCCTGTTCCTTCCTTTCCCCCTTCCTTCCCCTTTCCCTTCCTCCCTTCCTCCTTCCCCCTTCCTTCCTTCCTTTCTTCTCTCTCTCTCCCCCACCTACCTACCTACCTTCCTGTTCCTTCTTTCCCCCCTTCTTCACTCTCTCCCCCCTTCCTTCCTTTCTTCTCTCTCTCTCCCCCCAACTACCTACCTACCTTACTGTTCCTTTCTTTCTTTCCCCCTCCCTCCCTTTCTTTCTCTTTCTTTCTTTCTTTCTTTCTTTCTTTCTTTCTTTCTTTCTTTCTTTCTTTCTTTCTTTCTTTCTTTCTTTCTTTCTTTCTTTCTTTCTTTCTTCTCTCTCTCCCCCCCACCTACCTACCTACCTTCCTTCCTGTTCCTTCCTTCCTTCCTTCCTTCCTTCCTTCCTTCCTTCCTTCCTTCCTTCCTTCCTTCCTTCCTTCCTTCTCCCTCCCTCACTCCCTCCCTTCTTGCCTTCTGACACACTGCCCATGACGTCAGGGATGTGTGGCCTTTTGACACTTCCAGTGACATCAGGGGGTGTGGCATATGCAAATAAGTTATGCTAATGAGCTCCTGCACCTCTTTTTTTACGAAAGGACCGCTGGAATTAGGTATCCGCACGCGGGGGGGCACTTAGCTATTAGATATATAGATATGGAGCAGAGGTCCATATCTATATCTAGATATGGAGCAGTGACTATTAGCCACAAATTATAGATAGGAACTCTCAGTCTGGGTCAAGTGATACTTTGTATTCTTGGTGCTTGACCGGGGGGGGCAACAGTGGGAGGGCTTCTAGTGTCCTGGCCCCACTGGTGGACCTCCTGAGGGCACCTGGTGTTTTTGGCCACTGTGTGACCAAGTGTTGGACTGGATGGGCCACTGGCCTGATCCAATATTGGCTTCTCTTATGTTCTTACGGAAAAATACAGTAAAATCTTTTGGAATGAAGCTGAGGGGACGGAGGCACAGAGAAACCCACTTTTTTACCATTCCCTTCTCTCTTCTCCCTGATCTGGGCAAACTACCATGCCAGGTTTGGTGGTGCTCTGGCTGCCTAAAGACTGGATAAATATTTATCTGGAGGACAGATCTATGGGGCAATGAAGTGAACAGGAGCAATGCAGGAGCACCACCATGCAGATGGGGGCCATTTCAGTGGGGCTTGGGTGGGTGCGCTCAGCAGCGTCTTACGGTCCATTGCACTAGACTCATTTCAGGAGGGCAGCAGGGTTAGGCTGCAGCAGAAGAGCTAGATCAGAGCCCTGACAAAGGGACCATTGACTCTCCAAAGCTATTCCGCAAAAATCTGGTTGGTCTCTTGTTGGTCAGGCAGCACCTGGAGGCCTCACTTCAAAAAGGATGTGGACGGAATGGAGCAGGTGCAGACGAGAGCAATGAGGATGATCAGAGGCCTGGAGACCAAGAAGCCATCTGAGGAAAGGCCCCGAGGGACTTGGGAGTGTTCAGTCTGGACTCGCAAGAATGGGTTTAAATTAAGGTCGGAAATGTACCAGCTGGATCTTAGGAAAAACTTTTTGACAGTCAGAGTTGTGCAAGAGTGGAATCAGCTGTGGAGGGAGGTGGTGAGCTCCCCCTCCCTGGCAGTCTTTAAGCAGCGGCTGGACAAACACTTGTCAGAGATGCTCTAGGCTGATCCTGCATTGAGCAGGGGGTTGGACTAGGTGGCCTGTATGGCCCCTTCCGACTCTAATTCTCTCTCTCTTTCTGTGTATGCTACTGGACTTGAATCTAGCTCTTCTTGGGCAACGTTAGTTTCAGATGGGTAGCCATATTGGTCTGAAGCAATAGAACAAAGTTTGAGTCCAGTGGCACCTTTAAGACCACCAACGTTTAATTCTGGGTATCAGCTTTTATATGCATGCACACGAAAGCTTACACCCAGAATTGAACTTTGTTGGTCTTAAAGGTGGACTCAAACTTTGTTCTTGTGTGATGCTGGTTATCCTACAGATTTTCCTGTCCAGAAGAATAGCTGGCTGACCAGATTAAAAATATTTAGCATTTGAAATCTGCAGGGCAAGTTGACCAAAGATTAGGCATAGCTCTCACGAACAGACAGTTTTCTATTTATCTTATAACCATGCTTTTACTGGCAACTGCCTATCTGATTAATATTAAATCCCCAGCTCATATTTTTGAATTGGAACCATTTCTTACACAAAGCAGTCCAAAGAGCGAAGTTCCTGAGTAATTGGTAGGAGGCTGAGATGAACCAACGCTTGAAGAACTTAATGAGTCATGTCAGAAAAGCATTCACCATGAGCAGTGGCGGCAGCGGGGGGGGGGGGGATGCCACAGCTGTGAGCTCTCCAGAAACACGAGCTGCTTAAATTATTAAATTATCATAAGTCTGGCAGCCTTTTAGCCTATTGGCAAACAAGGTTTTAGAAGAAACATAGCAAATATTTTTCCTGATACTGCTGATGTGTTTTCTGTGTAAAATGCATTACCCGGTTATGCTAGGGTAACCTATGACATAGAAAGCAGAGAAGACATGTGTGTAGAAACGCCATTTTGTGGTCAACATGCACCAAATCAGCATGACTGGGATTTCATTCATTGGCCCCTTGGTGGAAAGGAGAAATGATCAAGAAGGGGCACCTAGATGTGCACACCGTTTGTGACTTCTCTTTGCAGCACGAGGTTGAAGGACTCCCTCTCAGGCCTCGGGACACTTCTCAATACAGAAAGCTCTGAGGACTCTCTTCCTCCAAAGCTGAACATCAGCAGCAGCCTGGCGATAGGTGCACCCAGATGGAGTGATGGTCCCATGTCAGTCTCCCAGCCAGTCCAGCCGCCTGAGGGGAGCCCTTTTGTTCTGGTGCCACAGCTGCTGCTGTGCCCAAACAAACAACAAGAGTCTTTCAAGGCCGTCTGGTTGAGCATCCTGACCTGGTTGCACTGCTGCTGCTGCTGGGAGCCACCTCTGGAAACAGCCTCAAGTGTCATGCAGTGGGGCAAAAAAAATAGTATTCTTGTTTTACTTTTGCGGTCCCTAATCAGCCTTCCCTTGGTGCTGGTGCTGGAAAGCGCCATCAAGTTACAGTGGACATGGCGACCCCTCTGGGGGGGGCTTTCAAGGCAAGAGACAAGCAGAGGTGGTTTTATCCACTGCCTGCCTCTGTGTAGCGACCCTGGCCTTCCTTGCTGGTCTCCCATCCAAGGACTAAGCAGGGCTGCCCTGCTTAGCTTCTGAGATTTGACCAGATCAGGCTAGCCTGGCCTATCTCTTGCCTCTCATTACATTCCCGACCCACCACAATCCCTCCCAATTTCTCCAGTCTTCTGCTTTCTTAGATGGCTTTTCCATTCTCCCTTCCTGTCCTTGTACTTCCCAAATCCTTCAGGGGGGTACGATCTCCCTCTTCTTTCAAATCCCTTCCCAAAGAATGCCAAATGGGAGCCACACTTCCCACAAACACTTTCATCCCATAAAAAAAGCATTCCCATTTGAAAGTACTGGAGTTGGGAGACCAGTGGTAGTGATTTCAGCATAGCATAGCTCTTTATTGATGGTTGGATGAGGCATGCTGAAAGGGCTCCAGGGCCCGCTTTTTATGCTGGCCGGAGCCACACCTCCGGCCGCACCCAAACAACCCGATAGGGTCTTACGTTTACATCGTTGATCATAGGTTCCCCGAGGAGAACCCAGGTTCCTTATTGGAGGCCACTTAGGATCTGTCCATCTATTGTTCACCCTGGCCTGGCCATGTGCTCAGGTCATGTGGCGGTCACCATTGCAGGAGCACATGGTGAGCAGCCGTTGTACACATCCTGCATGGTACATTACACCGTTCATGGAGGGGAGCATAAATAGTGAGAAAATGGGCACAGTGTGGCAGTCAGGCATACAGTCGTATCCTGGCACCCATGGCAGAGGGCCCTGACAAAAACCTCCATTGTCTGCTTTGATGTACTGAAATGTTGCATGTCTCCCTTTCTGTCTACTTCCCCGGCCCTCCCTTGTCACCTTGAAATGTATTGCTTTTAGATGTTCTGGACAATATAACCATTTAAGTCGGGAGAGTGGAGACCCCATATCATTGTACGTCACTGACAAACAAATGGCATTTCCTCCCTTGCATTCCCTCCTCCCTTTTCCTGGGACAGTGAATGTCTTATCTTGTTGTGAGAACCTTGAAGGTCTGTTATTGCCACCCAAAGCCATTTGTTATGTATGGGTTTCACACATCTGGGTCAGCTAGTTCAAGAAGGGAATTTTTATAACTTTAGCACCTCATCTTCCTGTGGGAATCCAAACGGCTCGATCCTTTTCTCCCGCGTTTTCTATTCTGAATGTGATTGGTTTCAGGTGGGGGTTCAAACGAACGGGAGGGTATATTAACTCTGAATGTCTTCTACCTGGTATCTTTAACAAACATTCGAGAACCTGTCAAGAAGCATTAAGACTAATAAAGAACTCTGTTTCATCAACAAAGGTCTGATCTTTTGCTGTTAGCACAGAAGCCTCACAGATTGTTAGAGATCTGTGTTTGGGACTTTATCGTACCTGACCATGTCAGATGACGATACTATTCCCGTAACCCAAGACAAACCAGTGGTGCTGGGAGACAGTGAACCCACCGGGCCAGTGGAGAATCCAGTGACTATGGCGCAGGGTGCTCACTATATCCCGCGCCCGACCCAGCAGCCACCCTTCACCCCGTGGTACTCATGGTCCACATTTGGACGCGGCACCATTGACTCGTGGGTGCACGATCGAAAGGGGTCCCGGGTGTGGGTTGGTGGAGACCGTATGGAATTGGGGCGCCCAAGCTGGTGGGACGACGACCGCGAGTGCTTGGGAGGCGACTGGCAGTTCCCGACGCTGGACGAGGAGCGAGGCGCTCCCTTTCGCCCCGATCCGGGGAGCGAGGATCTGGGTCGCAGCCTGGACAGGCGGATGGGAGAAATGTGGATCCAGATCACCGCAGAGTTGAGAGAGGTAATGATGGACATGCAGCAACAACTACGAGATGCCATTGCTGCGGTTCAAATCCCGGGGCAGCCGCCAGCCGGGGGAGTGGGTGGAGGAGTTCCGGCAGGCGGGGCCCCCCCTCAGCAGGTCCCGCCAGCAGGGCCTCCGGCCGGGGGCCCTCAGCAGCCGGTCCCTGCTCCTCCCCCTGGGCCGGCCGATTGGATGATCCGCCAAGCCCCCAATGACCCGTTGACCGCAACTTTTGATGGCGACCCCGAAAAGCTCCGTTTCTTCATCATAGAGATCGAGCGATTCTTAGAGGCATGGGGCCATCTCTACCCTACCGAGCGGGACCGAGTGGGCTACATCGGATCCAAGCTGCGAGACACCACCGGTGATTGGTATGTAAGCCTCCATAACCCCCCTGGGCCCGAGTTACGCACTGTCAATAATTTTATGTGGGCCCTCAGGCAGCACTATGAGGATCCCCTGGGGGAGGAGAAGGCAAGAAACCAACTGCAGAAGCTGACCCAGGGGCGGGCCTCGGTGAGGGAATACACCGACCGGTTCCAGCGGATAGTGGCCAAAGTGCAAGGCTGGTCCCAAGATCTATTCATCGAGAAGTATAGGGAGGGCCTGCACCCCAAGATCTACGAAACCATTCTGCGGGGTGGAAGACCCGGATCCCTTGTGGCTTGGATGAGAGTGGCAGCCAATGTGGAAGAGCGGTTCACCCTGATCAAACTGGGGACCTCCGCAACCGCCCAACCCAAGGCTCCTCAGAAGATGAAGGGGAAGACGAACATCCAGGAGCTCTGAGAACATCCAGCCGCTTCAAGCAAGGGCTCTGTATGAGGTGCGGGGAGAGTGGCCACTTCGCCTCCGCATGCCCTCGTAGCAGCGGGAAGAACCCCAAGACCTCCACCCCTGTGGCTGGGGGCACCCCGAGCCGTGGGAAAACTCCATTCAAACCCCGGGCATTACAGCTGGAAGGGGCAACGAGCGAACAAGGGGAGCTGGAGCTGATCAAGGCACAGCCGTCGGGAAACTTCAACGACCTGCAGTAGGCGGCGCAGAGCTGCAGGTCCCCTCGCCCGACGCGCCATCTCCGGTGAGCATCCCCGGCCCTTTACTTTACATGGTAGTGACTGTAATAGCCCCTGACACTGGGACCCACATAAGGGTACGGGCCTTAATTGACTCAGGGTGTGCTAGAGACTTGATAAGCCCCTTGGTGGTAGATGGGCTAGCCCCTAAAGTCACCCCGTTGGGGGAGCCACTCACGTTCACGCAAATGGACGGTTCCGAGATGAAAGAGGCGTGTGTGGCAGAGACTGAACTGTTGATTTTGGGGACGGGGGAGCACTGGGAAAAGAGGGTGTTTGTCATCACCTCGAACACCCAATTCCCCATGGTGCTAGGAAGCCCATGGCTAAGCTCCCATGACCCCTACGTGAAATGGAGTGAGGGGAAAATCTCATGGGTGGACGAAAAATGTAACCACCATAAGTGGGACCTTGAGTGGGGATTGGGACCCCCCGTTCCCCTACAGGCAGCAGCCCTCACCCTAGCACCCTCCCAGATCCCCAAGGAGTACCGAGATCTGGCTGAGGCGTTTAGTGAGACGGAAGCGGATGAGCTCCCCCCTCACCGTCTATCTGACTGTGCGATTGAGTTATTGCCGGGGGAAAAACTCCCAAAAGGAAAATTATACTCCATGAGTCCCGCAGAGCGGGAGGAACTACGGAAGTTCCTAGACAAGAATCTAGAGCGCGGTTTCATCTGCCCCGCCAAATCCCCCTTCGCAGCCCCCATGCTATTTCGAAAAAAGAAGGATGGGGGGCTGAGACTGTGTACAGACTATCGTGGGCTAAACGCAGTGTCGGCTTCCAATGCCTACCCCCTCCTGTTCATCAAAGACTTGTTGGCGGAAGCTGCCAAAGGGAAATTTTTTACTAAACTGGACTTATGGGATGCGTACTTTCGAGTGCGCATAAGGGAGGGGGACGAGTATAAGACTGCTTTTAATACGCCTTTGGGTCAATTCGAATACCTGGTGATGCCATTCGGCTTAAGTGGCGCGCTGGGAGTTTTTATGAGTTTGATAAATGAAGTGTTGCACAAGCATTTATTTAAAGGGGTGTTATGTTACTTAGATGATATCTTTTTTTTATAACATTTTTATTGATTTTTATCTATTTCTACATCTATCACGCTACTTTCTAAGCTACATTATCTTATACAGAGAATACTGTGTAAATTGCTTAATTATATCAGGTTACAAAAATTCTGAAACATCTCAAAATAAACCTTGGTTCAATTATTCAAATATTTTGTTACTACAGTAAGTCAAAAGCTGTTTGGCTAGTACACATGTTATTGAAGAAACGCTTAACAAAAATTTTAAATTCTTATATAATGCACAAGCTTATTAAAACCTTTTAACAATCATTTCTTCTTCTGTCCTCTTCTTGTCTTTTTAGTCTCAGTCTTTGATTTGGGAGCAGCAGCTCCCTTTTCCGAGTCCGATATTTCTTCTTCACTTTTCGAGCTGTCAAAGCCGTAGGTACTTTCTTGCGATACTTGTGAGTCATCTGAGTCTCTCTCTGCTTTCTTTTCTTTGTCTTTTTCGAGGAATTTATTTGCTTGTTCAACAGAGTCAATTTTATAATCTTTGCCTTTGAAACTGAAACTTAGTCCCTCTGGAGTATTCCAACGATATACAATTGACTCAAACTGAAGCCATATCGTTAATTTTTTGTAGGCTTTTCTTCTTTTTCTTATTTCAAATGGTATGTCCTTCAAAACTTTAATTTCCTCTTCCTGGATCTTCAGTGTTGTTCTGTTGGTGGCTTTTAACACCACATCTCTTGTAGATTTTTTGGAGAATCTTATCAATATTTCGCCAGGCAGTTTATTCTTTTTAATATATACTGGGTAGGTCCTATAGACCAAATCCATGTCGCTTATTATTTCTTCTGCTTTCAAACCTGTTAAAGGCGCTAGTGCTTCACTTAACAGTTTTTTAAGATCTTCTCCTTTTTTTTCAGGAACATTCTGAAGTCCTAGGAAAAAATTTGAGCGTTCCATCTGTAATTTCAGCAGGGTATCATGTTGAATAGCCTTGTCCCTCTCTATTTTTTGCAGTCTTAAGTCCTGCTTATTTGTAGATGCTTTCACCTCCAAAAGGTCCTGTTGCAGTTTTTCTGTTTTCTTATTTGACTCTTTTAGCTCCTTTTGCATTGTATCCATTTTTGCATTGAGAGTAGTCATTTGGTCCACCAGGAGTCGCAATAATGCGGAAAGCATTGTGCTCATCTCTGTGGTGTTGGCCTTTGAACTCGGAGGATTGCTTCCTGGTTTGGGGGAAGGTTTCGGTTTCCCCGCCACTGTTGCTTCTTCGCTTTTGTTTACAGTTAGATAAGATGGATAGAAGAAGTGATTTTCTTAACGGCACTTATATCGTTTTAAAGCTTTTATCTTCAAGCATGCGATCCTGCCCTCCAGCAACTTGCAAACGCTTTTGCACATTCAGTAACGCCATGGGAAAGTCCCGTAAGTACGCTTTGGTAGTGGAGGGGGGGATTTTTACTCTGTCCACCCCCCTCCCCGCTTATTTTACAGTCCTTCTTTGAGACTCACGTTTTCACCTTGCGTATCGGGAGGGTTGTAGTTTCATCGCCTCACATTCTCTGCTGCTTCACGGCTTGCGCTTATAGCCATAAAAGGCTTCCATGGTGGGGGAACCTACGGGGGTGATGAGGGGGACCTCGATCCCTTGGTCACCACCGATGGGAGAGATCCCTTCTCATGCCACCCCAGGCAGAGCCCCTTCACTGAGGTCTCTGGGGGCTCAGCACCAGTCCAGAGCCCCTTCTTCCCACTGGGCACGAACTGCACCTCCCACTCGCATGGAGAGCGGCGTCCGCCATTAGGCGCATCTCTTTCGGAAGTCTTACTTAGATGATATCTTGATTTATTCTGCTGATAAGGGGTCACATGTCAAACTAGTAAAGGAGGTGTTGAACACACTGTTAAAGAACCAGTTGTATGCAAAACTGTCCAAATGCGAGTTCAACCGATCGGAAGTAGACTTTCTGGGGTATAGAATTTTGCAGAGGGGCTTAGAGATGGACCCCACCAAGATAGAGACGGTCATGCAGTGGGAGGCCCCTAGAACCCGTAAACAGTTGCAAAGCCTCTTGGGATTTTGTAATTTCTACCGCACATTCCTCAAAGACTTTGCTACGGTCACCCTACCTCTCACTGAACTACTGAAAACCAAGGGGAAGGGGCCGGAAGCGGGGAAACCAGGGGAAAAAATAGTGTGGACCGAGGCATGCCAGTTAGCTTTTGAAACCTTGAAAAAACTGTTCACCTCAGAGCCCATACTAGCCCACCCCGACGAGACTAAGGAATTCGTAATCCACATAGATGCCTCTGATGTGGCTATGGGGGGGGGGTGATCCTCCAAAAGGGGCCTGACGATAAACTACACCCCCTGGCATACATTTCCAAAAAATTTAATGAGACAGAAAGGAATTGGTCAGTGTGGGACAAGGAAGCCGCTGCCATCCGTTTAGCTTTAACCACCTGGAGGCACTGGCTAGAAGGGGCGCAAACCCCGTTTGAAATCTGGACCGATCACAAAAACTTGGAGGCTCTGTGAATGCAGCGATCCCTTAATGCTAAACAGCTCAGGTGGGCTGATTTCTTCTCCAAGTTTAACTTCATGCTAAAACACTTCCCCGGGAAGGCGAATTCCTTAGCAGATGCTCTGTCCAGATTACCCCAGCACGAGTCCCAAAGAGAAGAAGTGTTTGATTCAATGTTTTCGTGACGACAACTGGGAGGGGCTGTCACTACTAGGAGTCAAAGTAAGAGTGCCCCGGTTCAATCCTGGAGTGATAAATGTGCTGGAGAATATTCAAACGAGGAAGCTGAGGAGTTAGCAGGGATAGAAGAGTGTTCTTTACACACCAGTAAATGCTGGTACCATGGGACGAAACTAGTGGTGCCTCAGCTGCTCCGTAGAGACATGCTGGTAACCTGCCACTCTTCCAAACTGGCAGGTCATTTTGGATTCCTAAAGACTCTTAATTTAGTACAGCGTCAATTTTGGTGGCCGCGCATACGCAAAGATGTCTCGGACTTTGTGACAGCTTGTCAAGTGTGTTTAATGTGCAAACGGAGGGGGGGAAGACTCCTGGACTATTACACCCCTTGCCTACCCTCTCCAGGCCTTGGGAGGCCATGTCCATGGATTTCATCACTAACCTACCTCCCTCCAAAGGAAAAACGGTCATTTGGGTGGTGGTGGACATGTTCGCCAAGCAGGCTCACTTTGTCCCCTTTAAGCAACTCCCCACGGCTAAAGGCATGGCTAAGACGTTTTTTAATCATGTGATTAAACTACATGCTTTTCCTAAGCAGGTAGTATCCGACCGCGGGAGCCAATTCGTTGCCAACTTCTGGCGGGAGCTTTTGAAAGTGATGGACATTGAGCCTGCCATGAGCTCTGGGTACCATCCAGAGACCGATGGACAATCTGAACGAATTAATCAGATCCTGGAACAGTTCCTGAGGTGTTACACTAATTACCACCAGGACAATTGGGTGGAGTTGCTACCTTTTGCTGAGTACAGCTATAACAATGCAGTGCATTCATCTACTGGAGTGTCTCCTTTCATGGCTGTGGGAGGCTTTGAGGGGAAACCTTTACCCGCTGTGGAGGACTCGGGCAAAAGCCCCTCCTCTGACTTTACACAATGGTGGGCTAAGTTGCAAGACTCTTGGCCACTGATTGCTAACACTTTGGATAAAGCTAAAGCTGATTTCAAAAAGTATGCTGATAGGGGCTGAGCAGAAGGATGGGACCTCCAGCCAGGAGACTCTGTTTATCTCTCTACAAAAAAACATTCATGGACTCCAACCCAGCAGGAAATTGGGCTGGAAATATGTTGGTCCTTATAAAGTGTTAAGGAAAACATCAGATGTATCCTTTGAGCTTGAACTGCCTAAATCACTGAGCTCTGTGCATCCTGTTTTTCATTTCAGCCTGCTGAAGAAGAATCCTGGGCCGAATGCATGGCACCCAACTCCTCCGACTCCTCCTCCGCTGATGAAGGAGGGGGACACTCATTTTGAAATATCTGAAATCCTTGATTCTAAAATGTGTAGGGGCCGTTTGTTGTATTTAGTCAAATGGGTAGATTTTGGCCCTGAACTGAATGAATGGGTCTTTTCTGAAAATGTTCATGCTCCCAAATTAATTAAAGCTTTTCATAAACGCTTTCCTGATAATCCGGGGTAGAATGTATTTTGAAGGAGGCAGGGTGTCAGGAGGCCCTGACAAAAAACCCCATTGTCTGCTTTGATGTACTGAAATGTTGCATGTCTCCCTTTCTGTCTACTTCCCCGGCCCTCCCTTGTCGCCTTGAAATGTATTGCTTTTAGATGTTCTGGACAATGTAACCATTTAAGTCGGGAGAGTGGCGACCCCATATCATTGCACGTCACTGACAAATAAATGGCATTTCCTCCCTTGCATTCCCTCCTCCCTTTTCCTGGGACAGTGAATGTCTTATCTTGTTGTGAGAACCTTGAAGGTCTGTTATTGCCACCCAAAGCCATTTGTTATGTATGGGTTTCACACATCTGGGTCAGCTAGTTCAAGAAGGGAATTTTTATAACTTTAGCACCTCATCTTCCTGTGGGAATCCAAACGGCTCGATCCTTTTCTCCCGCGTTTTCTATTCTGAATGTGATTGGTTTCAGGTGGGGGTTCAAACGAACAGGAGGGTATATTAACTCTGAATGTCTTCTACCTGGTATCTTTAACAAACATTCGAGAACCTGTCAAGCAGCATTAAGACTAATAAAGAACTCTGTTTCATCAACAAAGGTCTGATATTTTGCTGTTAGCACAGAAGCCTCACAGGACCCCAGCTCCCATTTGGAATGAGGGCACTGTGGTGCAGGAAGCCTGGCCCTCACTCTGAACTGGCAATGTGGTGGGGTGTGATGTCATCATGCTTGCAATATGACTCCAGGGGTTTGCTTTCCAAAGCCCCAGGGCAGTGAACTGGCATATACTGTGTGCAAAAAAGGGGGAACAGCATAGAAACGGGGGGGGGGGGGATTAGTTGCTGAAAGTATTGCTTATGTACAAATATTTTAGTGTGACAACATTTGAGGCAGACCTGCTTCAAACACCCCTTGGCCTAACCCGTTGCTCCCTCGCTCACCGCAGAAACAAAGCTGAAGATTGTCTGAAATGGCCTCCCTGGTCTCTTGCCTGCCTGCCTTCCAGTTTGGTGCAGTGGTTAAGTGCGCTGACTCTAATCTGGGAGAGGCGGGTTTGATTCCCCACTCCTCCACTTGCAGCTGCTGGATGACCCTGGGCAAGCCACAGTTCTGTCCCAGCTGTTCTCTCAAGAACAGTTGTCTCAGAGCTCTCTCAGCCCCACCTACCTCACAGGGTGTCTGTTGTGGGGAGGGGAAAAGAAAGGAGTTTGTAAGCTGCTCTGAGACTCCAAGTGAGTGAAGGGCATGATATAAATCCAATCTCTTCTCCTCCTCCTCTTCTTCTTCCATGTGCTGTTTCTCTCAATTCAGAATTTAGGCTGTGAGCGCCTCAGGTTACAGATTTGTCTTTTCTTAATACTTGTTCATGAGCTCTGTAATGTTTTGCCTTGACTGACAGGACTATCTAAATAATAATTATAATCATAACACCCCCCTCTAGAGGAAGGAACGGGCTAGGCAGCTATGGGATGTTTCTGAAGATTTTCCACTGGCCTTTTTCTTCAGTCTCTTTCCCCAGTCACTTAGAAGTAACTTGTTCCTGTACCCGAAACACTTCAGAGCTTTGTTTCACTTACAGCAACTCAGAATTAACTGTGAAGAGCTCCTTTGTTTATTACTAGTTGCATATTTGTTTTGTCTGTATTTCACAAGCAGGTGATACACAGTCTGTTCGGTGCTGGTCTTTCCTTTTCAGTGCCACAGCTTTTCAAGCTCCATGTGTGTGAAATCACATGATAAGGTACAAATCAGTTTTGCCCTAAACTCATTGAAATACTGAAATTCCAATACTAGTAGTAACTAGTAGTAATTTGGATACTTCTTTAGTCGATCACACTAGTTAGAAATCAACGGTCATATTATCTTAAAGCTAGTATTATGTATGCAAGAAAACCACATAAGAACCTCAGAAGAGCCCTGCTGGATCAGACCAGTGAGGGTCTATCTAGTGCAGCTAGGGTTGCCAAGTGTCCCTTATTTACCGGTGGGGGGGGAGTCCTCCATTGTCCGGGAGTTTCCCGGGCGTGTGCGCGAAGCGCGCGCACCCGGCAACGTCGCCCGGAAGTGACGTCATCACATTGGGGGCGTTGCAGGGCGATGCTCTGGCAACGCCCCAACATAATGATGTCACCTCCAGGTGACGTCATTACGTTGGGGAAGGGGGGTGGGGTTCCCCCCGCCGGCCAAATGCTGGCTGGTGGATCGGGAACCCCTGTAGCGGGGGATCCCCCGCCCCCAGGGCTGACTTGGCAGCCCTAAGTGCAGCATCCTGTCTCAAACAGTGGCCAAGCAGTTCCTCTGGAGGGCCAACAACAGGGCATAGAGGCCTTCCCCTGATGTTGTCTCCTGGCTCTGGGATTCAGAGGTTTACTGCCTCTGAATGTGGAGGTTCCCCTCAGTCACCATGGCTTCATGAATCTTTCTAATCCCCTTTTAAAGCTGTTTATTCCTGTGGCCATCACTCCCTCCTCTGGCTGCAAATTCCATATTTTAATCACTCTCTGTGTAAAGTAGCATTTTCTTGTGTCTGTCCTGAACTTAGTGCCCATCAGCTTCATCAAAAGCCCTCAAGTTGTAGTATTTTGGGAGACAGAGAAAAATAATCTCTGCCAACCCTCTCCACCCCATGCATAATTTTATAAACTTCTATCATGTCCTCCCTTAGTCATCTCTTTTCTAAACTGAAAGTCCCAGATTCTTCATTCTTTCCTCATAGGGAAGGTGCTCCACCCCCCGAATCATCTTGGTTGCCCTCCTCTGTACTTTTCCCAGCCCTGCAGTGTCCTTTTGGAGATACGGTAACCAGAACTGTACTCAGTATTCCAAATGAGGCCGTACGATAGATCTATACAGGGGCATTACAGTATCAACCATTTTATTCTCAATTCCTTTCCTAATAATCCCTAACATAGAGTTTGCCTTTTTCACCGCTGCAGTATACTGGGTTGACATATTCATTGAGCTGTCGACTATGACCCCAAGATCTTTTCCCCTCTCAGTCTCAGCAAGTTCAGACTTCAGCAAGTTCAGACCACATGGTAACAGTTTGCTGGACTGGTTTGCTTTTTGAACATGTCTGAGGAAAGAGCTCTCACTAGCTCTCTCAGTACAGAGAACTTTTTTTTTTGGTGGGGGGATATTCTAACATGCAATCTCTGACTGTCATCTGAAGTCGTACAGTCCAGAAAAGGCTACACCATCTGAATCTGCTGCTTAGAACAATTCGTATGTTTGTAGATCAAGGTGGTGGTGGAAAGTGCTGTCAAGTTGCAGCTGACTGATGGCAACCCCTCACGGGGTTTTCATGGCAAGAGATGTTCAGAGGCAGAGGCAGAGATGTCCATAGAGGCAGATTAGGCATTCGCCTAGGGCACCACCTTACGAAGAATGCCATGCTGGCCTGCTGCCCCGCCCCCTCCAAAATCTGGCCAGGGTTCGACATACCTGAGGGACCACCTTTCCCCATACCCCAGAGGGCACTACGGTCTGGGGCACAACATCGTCTGGTTATTCCAGGCCTCAGAGAAGTCAGGCTCACTGCTACCAGGGCGGGGGCATTTTTGGTGGCTGCTCCTTACTGGTGGAATGAGCTCCCAGAGGAGATCAGGGCACTGCGGGACCTTACACAGTTCCGCAGGGCCTGTAAGATGGAGCTCTTCTGCCAGGCTTACAACTAGGAGCCCCCCCTCGCCACTACCACCAACGGCCACTACCCATACTGTGGGCTGTGGCTGGCCGCGGTTATGAACAAGCCATGACATCTAGAGAGCTGGAGAATGCCGGGGTCTATACATGACGCCATCTGGTATGGTTACATCACTGAGCACTTCATTTGTTATTATGATTGTTGTGTTTTAATTGTGTTTTAACTTATTTTAATGTTTATATGTACCGTGGCATACTTAGCCAAGCCATGTAAGCCGCTCTGAGCCTTCGTGTGGGGAGAGCGGCCTATAAGTCTGAGAAATAAATAAACAAATAAAACAGGCTCTGCTCTGTTGCAAGGGGCTGTCTTTGCATCTGGGCTTGGCCTGCTCCAGTGGGGTGGGGATTGGCGGCACTCCTGGGACTCCCTGCTGCTGTGCCGAGAGGAGGAGGAGAGGGAGGCACCCCACCTCTCCCAATGGCTGGACCCCCTCCAAAAGACAAGGTGGCTTGGATGCAACCTGGCTGAGGGCCCTTGAGGGACACCCGCCCTGCCCCATCGAACCCCCTTTCCAACAAGTCAAGGCCACCAGCACCTCCTGCAGTATCCCAGTGGAACCAATGGGGGGGTGGGAGGGAGGGAGGGAGGGAGGATTGCTTCTGTCCAGTGAGGAGATCCAGGCCCCCCTGGGTTGCAGGAAGGGAGTCCTCCTACCCTACCCCCACATGCAAGCCTGGGGCTGAGCTTGCCCCTCCCTCCCCCGCCTCAGCAGGCCACCCTGACTGGCACCTGGGATAACGACCTGGGCTCCAGGATAGTCATTCAGCCGCCCAATGACACCGGCACCTTCACCAGAAGAAGAGATTGGATTTATACTCCGCCCTTCGCTCACTTGGAGTCTCAGAGCGGCTTACAAACTCCTTTCCCTTCCCCTCCCCACAACAGACACCCTGTGAGGTAGGTGGGGCTGAGAGAGCTCTGAGACAACTGTCCTTGAGAGAACAGCTGGTACAGAGCTATGGCTTACCCAAGGTCATCCAGAAGGTGCAAGTGGAGGAGTGGGGAATCAAACCCAGTTCTCCCAGATCAGAGTCAGTGCACTTCACCACTACACCAGACCAGCACCTGCACCATGGCTGTGATGGCCTCCGAGAAGCCCATCTGCAACTTGCCCCTCTACGGCACCCAGCACCTGGACTCCCAGTCTTCACCGTCCTTCACCTTTGGTTTCACCATCAACTGGACCTTCTCAGGTGGGCATTACAGTGCAGGGCTGCCTGGGCCAGCCACTGTGTGTGTGGGGGGTCACCCCCACCCCCAGCACCACCCAGATGCTGCCTGGGCTGGGCCCCCTCTCCTCCCCCATGAGTCCCTGACCCAAAGCAGGCTGCCCTCCAGAGGCCCGTGGCTGTGGACCTGAGCACACCAAGGAGCCTGGACCCCCCAGCCACGTATGTGGAAGAAGCTCCCCCCCAGTAATCATGAGCAGCACCTCCCAAGTGCCCTGGAAGCCTTCGCTTGCTGACCCCTCCTGCCCTCCTCTGGTGGTGCTGCAGACAGTCTGCCTCTGGAAGGTAGCTTTGCCATGTGCAAAAAACCTGGCACCAGCCCTGTTCAGAGGTGCTTTGCCATTGCCTGCCTTGGAGGTAATTTGCCATTGCATGCCCCTGCACTTCCTTGGGGATCTCCAGTCCAAATACTAACCAGGGCCGACCCTGCTCAGCTTCTGTGATTGGACAAGATGTCCAGCCTGGACCATCCAGGTCAATATATTCATGCTAAAATTATAATGAGGGATTTTTTGCCATTGTATGCTGTTTTCTCAAATGGCCAATCTCCAGCAATCACCAGCGAAAGGCAAAGCAGCCTTTGTTTCTAACCAGCAGGCCCACATCAAACTGATTCAGATTGCTGATGGTGGGCAGTGTGTTTTCACTGGGGCAGGCTTTGTTTTGTGTGTTGTTGAAGTAATTCCATGGTGTTGTTCACCACTAAGAAAATATCAAGCCAGAAAAGAGCCTCTGGCATGTGAACTGAAGCCCTTTGCAGTCCCACTTAGCTACGATGACCTCTCCCCTTTACTACCTACCCTCATAAAGTGTCTGGCATTCTGTGAACTTCCCTCAAGGCTTTCTTACCTCCCTCCCACAGGGCAACTGGATGACTCACCCCAAACTCTCTGGCCTCCCAGCTGCACAAGGCCGAGCTGAGAGGAGCAGAACTGCCAACCTACTGTAGCTATAAAGAAGCGTCTGTCTTCTTGCATCCAAGGATGAAGGAGAGGCTGTTCAGACATGGATAATCCATTTAAATATCGATTCAAGTGGGCAGCCATGTTGGTCTGAAGCAGTAGAACAAAGTTTGAGTCCAGGGGCACCTGGAAGACCAACAAAGTTTAATTCTGGGGACAGGCTTTTGTGTTCACGCACACTTTTTCAGATGCTAGATGGCATTCCATTCCATGAGGCTTAATATGGTGCGTTCCATGAAGATAGATGTTGGCCCTTTCTGCATTCAGTCTTTACTCCAGAGTTTCCCAGCACTCAAGCCAGTACACCTTTGAGTCATCTTTCTTGCTTTCATTTCTGCATATGTTAATTTTCTGCAGATGTTGGTACTGGAAACCAGTGTTCCCTCTAAGCTGAGTTATTGTGAGCTAGCTCACAGTTTTTTTAGCCTCCAGATCACACATTTTTGTCTTAGCTCAGAAAGGATGGCTCCAGAGCAACCTAATTTATGCAGTAGCCATATCGCTCACCCACAATTTTAATGCCAGGGGCTCACAAAGTAGAATTTTTGCTCACAAGACTCCACAGCTTAGAGGGAGCATTGCCGGAAACTCCTCCCTATGCGGATTGTTCTTTCTGTATTTTCCTGATTGGAAACGGGTGACAGCGCAACATCTGTGGCCATGCAAGAAAGGTTTGCATGGACTAGCAACAAGGAAAACTTGTCCTTCAAGTTTCTCTTCCTTTCTGCAGAGCTCTTGATTCATCTAAAGGGCTGTGATTGTTAAACTTTTGACGCAGCAGCCAGTCAGTTCACATGCCTCGGAAAAAACCAAGGGAAGGCAAACTTTCTTAGGCAGTTGCAGTGCTTAAGAAAGATTTGCATCAGATTAACATTCCTCAAGTAAATTTATCTAATAAAATTGTAATAATTCATCTGAGTAGAACTTTATTCAATTCAAAAAACAAACAGAAAAAAAAATTGGATGGGAGAGTTCACGGCATCAAATGACATATATAGTAAGCAAATTAAGTATAGGACAGCACCACCTCGGGTTCTACTGATGACACTGAAGTGCTTATACTCCCCCCCACCGCAAATGGGCAGAGGGCAGAAATAGGGGAGGGAAGTGGGCGCTGTTTAAAGCAGTGGTTCTCAACCTTTCTAATGCCGCGACCCTTTAATACAGTTCCTCATGTTGTGGTGACCCCCAACCATAAAATTCTGCCAACACACACAACAATGAAGCTACTTTTTCAGATGTTTTCTCTTGCATGGCAGTTAGCACCAAACAACTTTAATACAGACTTTAGACACACATATATTTGCAAGCTATTCCCAACAAGACACAACGAACACTCAGGCTTCAGACTTACTTTTCTTCAACAGAAGATGCTATGAGAAAATGAAGGTAGGTGGGGGGGAGAGGCTGTTGCAGGTAGTGGGGAGAGAGAGAGAGAGAGAGAAAGGGGGAAGAGAGAGAAAGGGAGAAGAGAGAGACAGAGAGAGAGAAAGGGGGGAGAGGGGGGGGAAGGAAGGTAGGTGGGGCGGGGGCAGCTTTTGCCGCTTTTCCTGGGCTCTCCTGCTACCCCCAGTGGCTGTCATTCCACTCTCGTGGTCTCTCATTCTAGTCACAAAACACTCCTGCTACCCCCAGTGGCTGTCATTCCACTCTGGGGCCTGTCATTCCATTCCCAGAATACTCCTGCTGCCCCCAGGGGCTGTCATTCCACTCTCGTGGTCTCTTGTTCTAGTCACAGAACAGTCCTGCTACCCACAGTGGCTGTCATTCCAGTCTCGTGGTCTCTCATTCTAGTCACAGAACACTCCTTCTACCCCCTGTGGCTGTCATTCCACTCTGGGGCCTGTCATTCCATTCCCAGAATACTCCTGCTGCCCCCAGGGGCTGTCATTCCACTCTCGTGGTCTCTCATTCTAGTCACAGAACTCTCCTGCTACCCCCAGTGGCTGTCATTCCACTCTGGGGCCTGTCATTCCATTCCCAGAATACTCCTGCTACCCCCAGTGGCTGTCATTCCACTCTCGTGGTCTCTCATTCCAGTCCCAGAACTCTCCTGCTACCCCCAGGCCCTGTCATTCCACTCTGGAACCTGTCATTCCAGTCCCAGAAGGCTTCTGCTACCCCCTGGGGCTATCATTCCAAGCTGGGGCCTGTCATTCCAGTCCCAGAGTAGTCTATATGGGCCCAGAGACCCTAATGGAAAATCCATTCCACATTTTCTTTGCAACTCTACTTGTACTGTAATGTATTTCAGTGGAGCCCATGCAAATCAATTGGCATTCCTGGCTCCCATTATTTCCAATGGGCCTTCAAGTGTTTCCCATTGTTTCCAATGGGCAATCCTGTCCTTTTAGTACATCTCTTTCTGGCATGAGCAGTCAGAAACAGAAAAAAAATGATTTCTTTCTTTTTAAAAATAAAAGCTAAGAAGTAACAAAGAACGGAAAAGCTGGAGAAATTCAAAAAGGACTGGGGGTGGGGGAGAGGAGAGCTGGGTTGGAATCAAACTTTGCTCTTGGAGCAGGAGGGTGAAACGGAAGCCACATTTTTCTTCAACATTTTGGGCACTGAAAATAGTAAGAAGCCTGATTAAAGATATATATTGTTTTTAATCCACAGTTTTTTCTACTCCTCTCTCTTTCTCTCTCTGTCCATACATACACACACACACACACACACACACACATTCCTCCTTTCTTTCTACTTTGGTGTTCAAAATTAAAAGGAGGGGGGGGCAGCCACCGGAGGAGGGATCTCACCCTGTTCCCCAAGGATTTCTACATTTACAACACAAAAGCTTACCAGAAGATGCAGAAGTTGTGCAACCTGGAGAAGCAAAGCTTTAGACAGAGGACTCTGAACCCCCCCCCCCTCTGTAGGAAAGCTACAGCATGCTCTGCTCGGACTTCTGGGTGAGCGGAGCAGGGCTTTTGGTGAAGGAGGGGTGGGAAGGGGAGGGGCTCGGATGCCAGCCGGTGACCCCTGTGAAATGCTTGTTTGACCCCAAAAGGGGTCCTGACCCCCAGGTTGAGAACCGCTGGTTTAAAGGCATGCAGAAACACTTCTAATCTAGTGTTTTGAAATCAAATCAGAGTCAAGAAGTGCAGCAAAATAAGTTTTGAGAAATGCGGGGCAAGAGCGTGCCAAAAGTGGTCTGACTATTGATTCTTGTGAAACCTGAAGTGAAAGTGGGATGGAATGCAGAAGGGAAGAAAAGGATGTGTGCTGAAACCATGGTGAAATACAGATGCAGAAAGGGCCTCAGGTAGGTTGCCATGTTGGTCTGAAGCCAAATAATGACATTTGAGTGCAAGGGCATCTTTAAGACCAATGAAGTTTAATTCAAGGTGTAAGCTTTCATGTGCAAGCACACTTCTTCAGACATCAATGGCTTAGTTAATTAATTTGAATGTTAGTCTTAGTGTGGAAGGTACTCTAAGGGTGCGATCACACGGACGTTTACTGCGGGCTTCGCGGCTGTTCCGTATCGCAATTAAAGGGGCTGACCAGACGGCCGCATCTGTCTCCCGTCTCGAAGCCGCTGCCCCCCCGCATTCGAGCCCGCCTTTCAAACCACCAGGAAAAACAAGTACCTTCCGTTTGAGCCATCGCGCTTGAAAGAGCATCGCGGGAGAACCCGGGTTTAAATGCCCGTGTGAT
The DNA here is from genome assembly GCA_029233225.1 of Lepidodactylus listeri. Taxonomy (NCBI): domain Eukaryota; kingdom Metazoa; phylum Chordata; class Lepidosauria; order Squamata; family Gekkonidae; genus Lepidodactylus; species Lepidodactylus listeri. The sequence continues at coordinate 6,600,627 of JARCFY010000001.1, read as the reverse complement.
CGCACCCTAAGTCTGGTGTAGTGGTTAAGTGCGCGGACTCTAACCTGGGAGAACCAGGTTTGATTTCCCACTCCTCACTTGCACCTGCTGGATGACCTTGGGTAAGCCATAGTTCTGGCACAGCTGTTCTTGAAAAAGAGCAGTTTCTGTCAGAGCTCTCTCAGCCCCACCCACCTCACAGGGTGTCTGTTCTGGGGAGGGGAAGGGAAAGGAGTTTGTAAGCCGCTCTGAGACTCCAAGTGAGTGAAGGGCGGGATATAAATCCAATCTCTTCTCTTCTCTTCTCTCTCTTCTTCTTATGTTTTGCCAAAATGCACATTCTTCTTTTCCCCACTCAAGCTCAGGGGAAACTGGAATAGCATGTTTGCAGCAGAAGCTAAACACTGAAGTAGCGGAGTCTGTGATGTCACAAAGTCTTCTCTGTCACAGGGCAGTTTGACAGCTTTTTTGCAGGGGAAAATGGGATAAATGTGCATACAGCAGTCTAGGCATGGGGGAGACAAGCAAGACTGAAATCAGTTTCCACTTAGTATGCAAGTACATTTTCAAAGCCAAAAATGTGTGTGTGTGGAGAAGTGAGCACAGAAGGAAAACAAATGCTGAATCCCATTTCTAATGGCCTAACTAGACCTCATGGTATTCTTATGTCTGTCATGCGTTGTCATCACCAACATTTGAACATAATTTAAAAATGCTGTGAAGTCCTGATTTTGATTGGGCCTGCAGTGCAACAGGCTGAGGTGCCTGTCTCTCCCCCCCAATGCCTTTTCAAGTGCCAAAACAGGTGCAGTTAGGTGGGTGTTGCCATTTTTCACACTGTTGGTCTGAGCACCAGGATAAGGGATCCCCCACCCCCACCCGTGGATGACACCCAGCTCTATCTGTTGTTGGGTGGCAAGTCTGATTCCACCCTGGAAGACCTGGTTGGGGGGCTACAGGACGTGGCTGGATGGCTTAGACTGAGTTGATTGAAATTGAACCTGATGAAGATGGAGGTCCTGTGCCTCAATCGGAGTGGCTCAGGGGTAGGAATCCCATTACTGGCCTTCGATGGGGCGCCATTGATGCCAGCACCAAAGGTCTGGAGTTTGGGAGTGCTCCTGGATGCTTCCTTGACAATGGAGGCCCAGATAGGAGCCACTGCCAAGACAACCTTTTATCATCTTTGGCTGATTAGGCAAATGTTTCCCTTCCTCGAACGCAATGATCTAGCAACAGTGATCCATGCAATGGTCACCTCAAGGCTGGACTACTGCAACGCTTTCTACATGGGGCTGCCCTTGGTGCAACTCTGGAAGCTGCAGCTGGTGCAAAATGCGGCGGCCAGGCTGCCGGTGGGCCTCCCGATGCGGGAGCACATCCAGCCTGTGCTAAAGGCATTGCACTGGCTGCCAATAGCATTCCGGATCAGCTTCAAGGTGCTGGTTTTGACCTTTAAAGCCCTTTATGGTCAGGGACCTGCCTACCCGAGGGACTGCCTTTCCCCGCATGTTCCCCAGAGAGCACTTTGATCAGGATTGCAAAATCATCTGGCCCTCCCAGGTCCGAAGGATGTTAGGCTAGCATCAACCAGGACCAGGGCATTTTCCGCAGCGGCTCCAACCTTCTGGAATGAGCTCCCTTGTGAGATTAGAGCCCTGCGGGACCTCTCACAGTTCCACAGGGCTGTGAAAGCGGAGCTTTTTTGGCAGGCTTTTCGATAGGGCCGCACCATATCAGTCATACCCTGGGCTGACCTAGACCAGAAGCTACTTAGAGTGGTAGTATAATTGGGGTAGAAGTTAAATTAATTAATAAAAAAATAAATCAGGGGCTGGCAAGATGTTTAGTTATTTCCCTCAGAAATAGCGGTGTCACGCCCACAGACCTTCCAGCCCAATGGTGCCTGGCCTTCGAAATCCCAGGAAAGGGGGTGGGATTGCTGACTTCCCCTCTCTCTGTCTGCCTCAGGGTAGGCCCCCTACCCTCCAAGGTTTCCTGTGTTCCAGGACTCTCCAAAAGGAACATATTTTTTCTACGCAATTGAATTTATGTGGCTTTTTTAAGGTGCTACCCTAACACAGGAGCTTATGATGACAACTCAGACACCACACACATTATATTGCATCACACCTTACAGGGGGAAAAGACACCTATAAGGTTATACTATTGACCGCCTGACTAACGTGTTCACAGTGACTGTCTAATGTTAAAGAGAACTGGAGACGTTACAAGGAGAAAGAAATACCATAATAATGGGTGACTTCAGCTGTCCTCAGAATGATTGACTGGATAAATGTCACCTCCAGGTGTGCTGCAGAGATAAATACTTCTAGGCAGCAGAAATGATTGCTTTCTGGAACAATTAGTTCTAGAACCTACAAGGGTAAGGCGGACCCTCTTTTAGGCCGAAGGACAGCAAAGAAGTACAAGCCAAGGGTGTACATAAACACAGCCACACCACAGGACAACAGAACATGCAATGGAATGTTTTTTGTGGGAAGTGTGCCAAAATTAATTCTTTTTGCATCCATTGCAAATAAAGGGCAATTTGAGACAGGGGCTTTGGGAGACACTGAAAAGTGCTGAATGATGACTTGAACCAGGGGTCCCCAGTATTCTTGAGCCTGCATGCACCTTTGGAATTCTGACACAGGGTGGTGAGCGCAGCCCCAAAATGGCTGCCGTGGGAGGCACAGCCAACCACAAAATGTCAGGAAGTGAGGTCATGCAATTTAATTTAATAAAACAAACAAATAATTCTAATAGTAACTCTTCAGTGATTCAGGCAAAATAGGATGCCTTTTAAAATGAACATATTATGTAAAAATATTTTCTGGTATGCACACAGGATAGCTTCAGCCCGACCGGGCAGATCTTGGTGCAGTGGTTGTAGCTGCTGCAGAAGCAACTTTTTAAAAATCCACACAGCCAGTCAGATCTCCAGTGGCCAGCCAGAAGTCCAGCTAGGCAAGGGCCACACCTGGCCATGCCCACTTTCTCAAAATACTTGGCGGGCGTTAAGAAAGGTGCCAGCACCTTTAAGAAAGGTCTCAGTGTTTAATATAGACAATATAGACAATAGAGAATCTGACTGCTTGATGTTGGAAGCCTGAGAAACCCTTCAGTTTAGTGAGGACTTTGCCTGGCTTGCGGCACATTAGACTGGCACTCACAGGCCTGAAGACTGCATCTCTGTGGCTCACAGGCCTGAGGACTCTGTGGCATCTCTGTGGCTCACAGGTCTGAGGACTGCATCAAGGCCAGCTCTCTGGCCAAGCTTCACAAGGAGCACCGCCTACCGTACTCCCCCCCCCCTACATTCCTCCCCTCCACCCATCACCCACCTGTTTAGCCAGCTCTGGAGAAATCCTCTATACCTTCTCTCTAGTGATCCAGAAGAAAACCTACTCTATGAAAGTCCCTCAGAATCTGCCCCCTTTTGCACTCTGTGGGAACTAAAGCTGAAGCCATGAGCTTCGCAACGGAAAGGATCTTTCCCAAGTGATACAGAAGCCTCCCCCTTCTTCAAAGCCTTCAGGATTATGGTAGCCAAATACCTCTTTCCCTTATGGTCACTTGGGAAAGAGGAGGTCCCTGCTGGTGGACCTCCTGAGGGCACCTGGGTTTAAGCCACTGTGTGACACAGAGGGTGCGTTCAGACGGGCGTGCTGGAGCCGGCTCAAAACAGCTCGTTCCAGACAAGCACGATCACACTCACCCCATGTAATCCCATGTCGAAGCACATCCAAGTGGCTCCCCGGCGTCTACACTACCGATGCGTGGGAGCAGAAGTCGTTTTTTTTTATTTTTTTGCCACTTGCACATGCGCATGAGTGCTCATACGTAGGTTTGGGAAAAAATTATTTTCGCGCATGCGCAGAACCACTCGGGTGAATCACAGCTTTTTTTTGATAGTTCTGCAGAGCACCGTGATTTCATTCATAGTACTGTATCAATCCGTCTGAAATGCTCACTCTGCTATAAAAACCTTTTTCCCGCTCTTTTCTGGCACTTGCACTGAGGGAGCATCATGAATCCTCAGGAGCAGCGCTTGGTAGCCTTTCTGACTGCCCAGATCTGCCTCACAGTGGCCTGTCGCCTGCTTTGCAGGTTGGCAGCCATGAGAGCGCAGAGGCTGGCATACGTCAGGTGGCACCTGGCAAGTAGGAGAGCCAGACTTAGGGACTTTGAGGCTTCAGAGTCTCTTGACATGGCACATCTCCTCACGATGGCTGAGCACAGGGCCCCACGGAGGTGATGGATCTATCCTTGGCCAGCTGAACTCTGGACCATCTATGCCCGTGTCATCTGGGAGGATGAGCAGTGGATCCAGAACTTCCGAATGACCAGGGCAACCTTCATGTGGCTGGTGGACTCTCTGAGGCCATATCTGCAGCATGAGGGGATGGCCATTAGGGACCCCATTGTGGTAGATGAGCATGTGGCCATCGCCCTATCTTGGCTGACCAGCACCACATGCTACCGTCTGGTGGGCGCCCAATTCGGAGTGGCACAATCGACTGTGGTGGGAATTGTGGTAGAGGTCTGCCTGGTGATCGAGGCGCACTTGTTGAGCCACACTGTCTGTCTGCAGTCACCTGGACGGGTAAGCATCTCCCCTGTAAAGCACAAGAATGACATAAATGAGGTGTTATATAACATATGTCTGACACTGAAACAGGGAATATGATGGTCACCATCTCAGGAGATTGTGGGGGTGGAGCCTGAGAAGGGGCAGGTTTTAGGCAGGGGGAAAACCTCAGTGGGGTATAATGCCATACAGTCCACATTCCAAAGGCAGCCATTTTCTCCAGGTGAACTGACTTCTCTGGCAGCCACTTGAAGGATGGCAACCCTACTAAAGATGCTGAAATGACATTTTGCACCTCACATTATACAGCTTGGCTATAGAGGAAAGCATTGCTGCAGGAGGAGAGAAGCGCCCCCCCCCCCAAATGGATGACCACTACTGTGACCACTACTGTGGCCCAGATGGCAATTACCACAATAGAGAGCTGGAGATGATAAATGTCAAAAGTTAAATCAGGAGTCTCAATGCGGCTTTCAATCATGTTCCCTTCAGGTCCACACAACAGGCATCTTGTGAGCAGTGTTTCCTCTAGCTTGAGTTAGTGTGAGAGAGTCCTGGCTCAGGAGGGATGGCACCAGTAATTATGCTGTAATTGTAAAGTACTGTAGATATTATGTATGACTGTTATTGATTAATCTGGGCAAAGCCAGGTACTGCGGGCCTAAACACTGATGTGGTATCCTTTACTTTTGCCAGGTGATGCTGGGTTTCGCAGAGCTGGGGCTCCCCCATTGTGTGGGAGCCATGGATGGCTGTGACATAGAGATCCGGGCACCACCACACCAGGCAGCAGAGTTCTACAATAGGAAGCACGACTACTCTGTGCTGCTGCAGGGGACCGTCGACCACCAGGGGCGGTTCATCGATGTCACCATCGGGGAAGCAGGAAGGAGCCACGATGTGCACATGCTGCATCGTTCGAGAACAATTGACGTGATGGACCATGGCATATTCGTCCCAGGGAACTCGACGGTGGCCATTGAGGGGGTACAGATCCCCCTCTAATCACCCCATACACCGGGACACTGACACCTCAGCAGGCCACATTCAACCGGTGCGTGGTGGAGTGGGCCTTTGGACGCCTGAAGGCCCACTGGAGGTGTCTGGGGGCCAGGCTTCAAGTGATGGAGCAGAATCTGAACTGCATCATCTGCGCATGTGCTGTGCTGCACAACATCTGTGAGGAACGGGGCCACCCGGTCATGGCAGAGGACTCACAGCAGTGTTGGCCAGCAAGGCACTGCTAGTGCTCTTATGGATTGTAATATTCATAAACTTGAATTTATGTTGCTATGCTGTAAGGACTACAGGCATTCTCTATTGCTGGGAGAAGCTCCAGTCTAGTCCTGGGGGCTGGCAACCTCTATAGTTCACAAAGACAGAGACAAAGACTCCTTCTGCCATGAGGTTTCTTTCTGTCACACAATGCTGGTCAACCCCTGCCCCCTCCAACATACCTGCACGGATTATGCTAACGAGGTTACCTGGCAACTAATGGTCAGGCCATCAGCCAGCCAGCTAGAGCCATCAATGGACAATAGAGGCGATCCAGTGAGTCAGCGGACTTTGCCCAGGTGTCAGGTTCCTGTTTAGTTTCAGTTTCTCAATACTGACCACTCCCCAGCCTCTCCTCCTTTTGTTTACCTTTAACCTATGGTAGGGTCAGAAAGGGACGGACCGCCTAGTAGGTGTGTTAGTGGGATGTGGTTAGTGCAGCGCGCGCCTCAAGACCACCTAATAAAAGTTCCTGCACAGAGGCAATCGGTCTCTTGAGCCATCATCCCCTATCTGCTTTGCTACCCCTTATGTCCAGCTTCCTATCCAAATACCCTTGCCTCCATCTTTAACCTCTGAGTCGCGACCAGAGAAACCACGTGGTCTTGCCGGTTCGAGCCACGTGCCCCATTTTTCTATTTTTCTCTCCCCATCCAATTCTTCCTTCGAGCGGACAACTCCTCTTTAGGACAGGTACAGTATCACCCAAACAACAAAAACTCCTGCTAATGCAACAGTGCTATTTTCTATCTTTATTTTCCTAGGCCTGTGTGTTTGTGTGTGAGATTCTGTTTTTGGTGTGCTTGAACAACATTATCCAGTAAACGGAATTGAACTTGCTATCTGCCTCACGTGCCTTTTTCCTGGAGAACTCCCGGGAGGGGTGGGACCCTGGTATAGCTGGCAAGAACCCGGTATTTTGCCAATTGCTCATCCTAAATTAGAGCAATTCGGCTAACAGCGGCATAGTGCTCCGCACATGCAGGGACACCAGCCACAGGGGAACGACAGGCACCGTGAGGAGGGGAAGGCAGTGCGTGCTGCACTGACCCTCTGGTTCCAGAGGTGTCAGAGACGCTGACCTCCCCACACGCCCACACCCCAAGGTGGCAATATTCACTATGTACATATGTTATGTCATGTTGAATGCATTGAAAGAAATTTTGTGTTACTGTTTAGTTCCCCAAAACATGTTGCTGCTGATGTTGTTCTTCTTCAATGAAAACTATAAGCACAAGGACTGCTAGGCAGCGTTTACCTCTTCCCCCCCATCCAAGGGAGAAGTTGGGATTCAAAGTGAGTGCTGATTTCACTGGTAAAACTCTACTGCCAGTAGCTCACCAGGAAGATTTTCCGCTCACAGGACTCCACAGCCTTGAGGGCACATTGGCAGAGAGGCAGTCTTGGGCTGAGAGCGCCCTATCCGGAGGACTGCTCCAAACAGAACAGCTCCGAGAGGACTTGTGAATGACCCAAGGTCACCCAGCTGGCTGTATGCCAAGGGGGGGAGTGGGATTCAAACTGGGTGTTCTGCAGGACTATGCTGATTCTGAACCATGGAGGTTGAAATGTATCAACTGTTTTAGCATGGCTGGATAAGCCAAGCCAAGCGTCTCCTTTCCTGTAACTCCACAAAGTCCTTTCTTGGTTTTGCATATTTCTGCACACAAATAAATAATCTATTTTATTTCCTGTCGTGGTACTTGTGCTCTGTATACCCTAAAGATTAGATCCATTTGCCTAGACTTTTCACCACTGCTACCAGTATGGTTATTTAGTCATTTGTAGCTTGGTCTACAGACCAACCCTGTAGTGCAGACCTGTCTGTGTGCACCCTGACAAGCTGCTAAATTTGAACCCCACCCTTTCACTGCCCAAGGGCATCTTAGGGTGGCTTGCAATCGCCCTCCATTCCTCTCCCTGTAGCAGCCACCCAGTGAGGCAGGTTTGGGCTGAGAAAGCTCTCTCGAGGACTGCTGTAGAGAGAACAGCTCCGAGGGGACCTGTGACTGGCCCCAGGTCACCCAGCCAGCTGCGTGTGAGGGAGTGGAGGGTGGGGATTCAAACAGAAGTCTGTGTACCTGGACTCCAGGGGGGGGGTTATGTTCCCTCTAAGCTGAGTTACTGTGAGCTACCCCACAGGTTTTCCGCCTCTGGCTCTCACATTCATGTCATTGCTCAGGAAGGGGTGGCTCCAGCGCAAACTCATTCATGCTGCGGCCAAACCACTCACTCACTCACAACTCGAATGTCAGTAGCTCACTAAGCTGAATTTTTTGCTCACAAGACTCCACAGCTTACAGGGAGTTGTTTTTCAAACAATTAAGTACTACCAACTCTCTGGATTTCTCCAAAGCCACATTGCAATTTGAACTTTGGGGGGTGGAAAAATGACAGGCGCTGCTGTTGCCTCATCACCCTTTTCTTTGGGGGTGGGTGGGTTAGGGGGCCGAATTTGAAACCAGAGTCTTATTCCAAGGGGGCAGAAATGGCCCTTTAAATTTTAATAAGGAAGCTGGGTCTAACTGAGGGCTAACTATGGCTTATATTTTGCAAAATCCCTCAGTTGGTTGTTGGGGCTCACATTCCAGCCCTCAAAGCACAATTAATCCAAAGGAAAAGAACCGGCAGCCAGGGGGTGTTGCAAAAACGGCCCATGAAATGCTTTCCTTCAAGAAAGGGATTGGGGGGGGGGGGGAAGTTCCTTGTTACTATTGCAAAGTACATAAGCAATGACAATTGGCTACAGGAAGAGTGTTTACTGTCTTAATTAGCAAATGAGCTCCATGATCACAGGCGAAAAATACCCCGAAAAATCTCCCATTCGCGCGCGTTCAAACGCACTGAGTGCATGTCTTTTTCCGCACTGGAGCGGTTCATTCACTCATATGTGCATGCACAGGTACACTCCTGCCCCAAACTCCCTGAAGAATGGACGTGCATCCTAAAAAGAAAGCTTACTGGCAGGAGGAGGAACTGGAGCTAATGCTCCAGTTTCTCATTGCAAACAACTATGGGGAGAGGGTTATGGCCAGTACGAACATGGAAACCCTCTCCATTTTCGAGGAGGTGGCTGCTGCCCTGGTCGAGGCTGGCCACACCAGGACTGTGGGGCAATGCCGCGCAAAATTCAAGAGGGACAAGGCCACCTTCTTTGATGCCTTGGAAGATTGGGGGGGGGGAATTCCGCCTATCAGTGAAAGGCCCCCCCGTTTCCGTCTTCTATGCCAGCTTTGGGACCAGGCAGGAAATCCCAACTGGGAACAGAGAAGACCAGCAAGTAAGTGCAATACACCCTCTCACCCCTATACTCTAGTTAGGGCTGCCTAGTCTGGGTTGGGAAATGCCTGGATACTTTGGGGGTGGATCAAGGATAGGGTGGTGTTTGGGGAGGGGAGAGGTCTGAGCATGGGGTAATGCCACAGAGCTGACCCTGCAAAGTGGCAGTTTTCTCCAGGACAGCTGGTCTCTGTCAACTGGAGGCCAATTGTAGTAGAGGTAGATCCCCAGGCCCCACCTGGAGGCTGGCAACACTAACTCTTGTGCACCATAAGTTGCCACCTGCATGCACTAAATCCTCCCCCCCCCCCCGCCTTTCCATAGAATCCTATTGCCCAAAAAGGACCTGTTGACAGGCAGCTCTTGAGGATTCTCCACCTGGGCCCTCACAAGACAGGGGCCACAGATACGGTAAGCCTATATATATATTTCCTGTCTCTTTTTCTTCAGGAGCGGGAATGTTTGTTAGCCAGGTCATCCAGGCCTCAGGGACACCGGGAGGAGAGTGAGCAGGGTAGGTTTGGATGTATGTTTGGAGAGTCCTCTGTCAATGGACAGTGATCACTGACTGCAATGGTACCTGTATCGGGATTTAAACCTCAGTGATTGACTGAGGGTGAGCATCCCTCGGCACATAGGGATTCTGGGAGATGTGGTAAGGGTCAAACTCAGGTGGGCCATCATTCAGGGCACATTACATGAGGAGTGAGAACGTTTCTTTTCAACCACTCATTTTAGGCTTAGCAGCCGGTGAATTGGAGGGTCAGGCAGGGGACTCGCAGCCCTCCTCTGAGCCTGAACTTGGTAAGTGCAACGACCCTTAGTTGTCCTAACAAGGAATTTTAGTGACCATCCTAATGGCTTCCTACTCTCTCGCTGCAGGAGGTGAACCGAGCAACGGGGGCTGGGCAGCTGCCTCAAGACCCCCCCCCCCCCCCAAGCTGTGCACAACCCTCCAGCAGCTCCAGGCAGGCCAGGAGGCGACGAACAGAAAATGTGAGTATCCCCTCCTTCCCTGGTCTGTGAGCAGCATCAGAAAAGTGTGAAAAATCCTGGGCACTCAGTCATACGTTCCCAAGGGTATTATTGCACAGATGCAACTGGGGTGGTGAACCAAGAAACCAAACCCCAAAACCACAATTCATCCCCTGCACTGATGGGATCAAAGCCCTCTTGTGTGCTTTGCATCAGTTACAGCACTACCTGGTGTTGATGCTGTGCACCTGCTTTTATTTGCAGTGGATGCTCACCTCCAAAGAATCGCCATCCTGGAGCGGGCCATGCTCAGGATGAGGCGGGAATGGGACATCATGCGCCTCAACTCCGCTGCCCAGGCACAGGAGGAGGAGGAGGAAGATGTAGAGGGGAGAGAGGAGGGAGCTGGGGGGGGGAGGGGGAGTAGTTAGTGTTGTTGTTAGTCTTAGTTTTTTTGATGATCTGTAAATAGTTGAGCTTTGTTATTCTTATACTGGTTTCCTGATATTTTTGCATAAAGTAATATTTTCTTACAGCAGTCTGCATGTCTTACTTTGGTGGTGAAGAATAGGGGTGTTTGGCTTTTTGGTTTGCTTCCCACAGCAAGTGTGGTGAGTGCCTCTTCGAATCCTAAAAGATGCACCTGAAATGTATTCCTCACAGGTAGGGATGCCAGCCTCCAGGTGGGACCTGGGGATTCCTCGGAATTACGGCTCATCTGCAGACTACCTAGCTAACCTGTTCCCCTGGAGAAAATGGATGCCTTGGAGGGTGGCCTCTATGGCATTGTACCCCAACGAGGTCCCTGAACTCCCCAGGCCCCATCCCCCAAATCACAAGTTGTTTCCACTCCATGCCGGTGGCCAGGAGGGAATTTGCATCCTGCTCATGAGCTTGGATTCAGAGCTAGCAAACACTGTATATTGAGTATTAACACAAACATACAATAACATACACAATAACAGTTCAATATAATAACAGTTCAATACAATACATTCCAGTAATTTGTATTACTGTGGTGGAGAGTACAGATGTTTGGTTTTCTTTGTTCTCTTCCCATGGCGAACGAGGGGAGTGCCCTAAGAGAGGGTTGGCAGTACTTCCCTGGCTGGATGAGTTGCCGTCCTCTCTCTGAAGGCAATCCCCACATCCCCGTCCTCATTGTCTGGGCAGCCTAGACTACCAGGCGCTGCAGAGGCCACCCGTGCTGCAGGTCTGTCCCCGTCCCCTCTCATTGACCTCGTAAGTTCATTGAGAGCGTTTCGTGTGCCCTGGAGGATGCCACAAAGGGCCTCACTTGCACACCTCTCCTGGTCAAGGGATGCCCTCATTAGGTCCATAAATTCCACATGCTCTGTATGTGCAGTGTCTAGAAGGGCCTGATGGTTCCTTTCTGAGTGCCGCATCATGGCCTCCCCAACTCTTTGGATGGCCGACACGCGTTTGGTCCTTGCACGGACGAATGCCAGCCAGGATCTCGGGAAGAGGTCACCGAGGTTCACCCCAGGTGGAAAGTCTGCAGTGGGGAGAAAAAACAGGAAAGATATGCCGGGTAGAGGGTGACATGCAGCAGCCGTTGTCTCCATTCACCACCCTCTCGTGCCCTGCTATGCCACACCACCTGTGGGTCCAGGGTTTCAGACTTATCTGTTGGGTTTATGGCGGCTGGACTCTCGCCTGCCTCTGGCTGGGTGGATGTTGAAGTGCCTGTGGTACACAGGTGAGAATGGAGTGTTACATCAAAGACACTAATGGCTGCCTGACGCATTATATCTTGTAGAGTTTCACAGATAAGTAAATGCAAATGTGCCAGTAAACACTCAGGGGAGGTGGCAGGTTCAAATACTTGGGAGGTGGAGAGGGTAGGCTATGCGAGGCATTACAGAAAGAAATAAACCATGGCGTTCAGGGCCGGCTCTATCAGTAGGCCAACTAGGCGGCCGCCTAGGGGCGCAGCAGGCAAAGAGGGTGGGAAGAGACTGAGAGAGACTCAAACCAGGAGATAGTGTGCTTTATGCAAACCATGATTTACCATTATGTCTGAATGCAGCTTTCCATCCAGGCTAAGAACCAAACTTAGCCTTGGGCCAATGCAGATAGACTTGTAGGTGCTGTGGCCAGCTGGTGCAGGTGGCTGCTGGCGGGACTGGAGAGCTCGTGAGCCCGGGCAGGCAGGCAGGCACTGGGGCCAAGGGGGGTATCCCTTGCAGGCAGGTCTCTGGCGGTGGAGAGGGCAGCTCTGCGGTGGGGGGCACTACAAGGCAGCCTCACCTGGGGGGCCCCACAAGGTAGCCTTGCCTAGTGCGCAATTCACCCTGGGGCCAGCCCTGGGGTGATAGTCACCCCCTTAGAGCTGGTCTCAGCATACCCACCTTCCAGTGGTGGTAACTCCTCCCTATCTCCGCTGAAATCGTCCTCAGCCCCCTCCTCTGCCTCAGTCTGGGGGACGTCATCGTCCCCTTCTGTAATGAAGAGAAAATGCAGCCTGATGTCAATTGAACTGCACACTGTGGTACAGAGGAATCCCAGGTGTTACAGGCAACCACACAGCCATTCCTGAGATACAGCTGGCTGGAGCAATAGGAAGGATGAGGAGGCAAATCCTGGACATGTCAGGATGGTTGTCCTGCCAATATTTCTGAGGGGTATCATGGCATGCTGGCAGGGTGAGGTATATTAAAATTCCCACCAGCCTGAATGTACTTTTTGAAATGGAGAACAGCTACGTGGTCTGGTTACCGGAATGCCCCTATTGTATTATTATGAGAGCAGTCCAGAATACTGGCAGCATGGACACTAGTTGGACCAGTTTGGAGTCGGGAGAATGGTGCCAGATGGAAGGCTGGAGCGCCTGTTCCATGGTCCCCCTCTGATACAGGCCCCAGCAGTGCTATAGAACTGAGTTTCCCTGGGGGACCTGAGGCTGCTGTGTGGCTGCAAGTCCCTCTGACAATCACATCCCAACTGTAACAGCTACTTTGGACCTGAAATACCAGGGGTTCCTCTGAATGCAAAGCAGATGCTCTGCCACTGTGCCATCCCCAGCTGGGCATGACGTTGGCCAAACTAGTGTGGTGCCTAGAACTCAGCATGCTCCCTCTAAGTTGTGGAGTGTTGTGAGCAAAAAGTCTACTCTGTGAGCCACGGGCATTAAAGCTGTGAGCGAACGATTTGGCTGCTGCATGAGTGAGTTTGCTCTGGAGCCATCCCTTCCTGAGCTAGGACAAAAATGTGTGAGCTGGCGGCTAAAAAACCATGAACTAGCTGAGACTAACTCAGCTTAGAGGGAACACTGTCTGAGGGTCATACTAAATGAGACAGTCAGAAATCCGGGACTGAGTTTTTCAGTTGGTACATCATAGGGTTGCCACATGGGGTCATCTACCTCCAGGTGGGACCTGCTCATCTCCAGACTACAGAGATCAGTTCCCCTGTTGAAACTTGAGGCTCAATCTCCGAATCTCCAGGAGCTTCCCCACCTGGATCTTGGAACCTTACACCTGTACCCCCTGCCAGAACCAGGGAGGCCTGGCAGCCTCTTGGCGAACTGTGGTTTTATTTCCTCTCCAAATCCGACACTCTACAGAGATCCACTTCAAAATTTCCTGGAATTTTCAAACCTAGAGCTGGCAACCCTAGACAGCTGCTGGGAGCGATTACCTCAGTCAACAGAGGGACAAGGCTGGAGAATGTGGGGTGGCTTCCTTTGTGACCTGGTGGTGGATCACACCCACAACTGCATGTGGACCCATGTGTATACACTCACCGCATGTGCTGCTAGCCCCACTTGGTCGATCTTCCTGGTGGTCGAGGGGCATGCGAGCCAGTGTGACCTCTGTTTGGGAGGAAGGGATACACTCCTGGGTTGGCCTGGGTGCTGTTATTTCCTCGAAGCTGTGTGACAGCCTCCTCCCTGTCACACTGGCTCTGCCCTGGAAGATCCGGCTGAGCTCCTTGAAATACGGGCAGGTCTGCCGGGAGCTTCCAGACTTCTCATTGTTTGCCACAACTTTTTTGTATGCCAGGTGCAGAGCCTTTGACTTTCTGCGGCACTCCTTGGCAGTCCACCTGTACCCCTTTGCCGCCATTCTCTCAGAGATTTTAGTAAATACATGCATGTTCCTGCTGCATGAACCCAGTTCCTCCTGGACCTGCTGTTCCCCCCACAGAGCTAAAAGCTCCAGGGTCTCAGCCCGGCGCCAGGAGATCCCTTTGGCGGCAGCAGCCATCACAGCCAAGTGTCACTTTCCCACCAAAAGCATGCCCTCAGGTAATTATGTGAAATGAGTTCTGGCACAGGTCAGGAGCTTCCCAGGTACTATTTCTACCACAAGCCAGCCAGCCCCTTTAACAAGACACTTCCTTTTAAAATTTTGCCTCAAAAGTAGCCTTCGCATGACCGCTAACTTACCTAAACGCTAAAATGAGCAACCCTTTAAATATTTGTTTTATAAACGTGTGTATGTGCATACCACCAATGCACAAAAAAATGGCGGGCGAAAAGCAGAAGCCAGAGGCTTCTGCGGGGGAGGGGGGGGGTTTAAAGACTCGAAAGTGGCTCAGCGACGGCTCTGCGTTCACACTCAGCGAAAAATGTGGCTGGAGCCGGAAGAGGATGGGAGGAACCACCTTGGGACCTGGTCTCGAAAATGCGACGCTTTGAGCCGGTATTTTCCACGGTAGGTGACGGCTGGGGACGGGAGGCAGCTGTGGCTGTCTGAACGCACAGATTTGAGCCAGCTTGAAACATTTCGAAGCAGCTCAAATTCTGCGTGTCTGAACACACCCAGAGTGTTGGACTGGATGAGCCATTGGCCTGATCCAGCATGGCTTCTCTTATGTTTTTAAGTGCCAACATCCCTCCACATTCAGGTCTCTGGCCTGAGTTCGGGATCCTAAGTTGGTGTACACAATGGCTGCAGTCACATGCACCATTTGTGATGATAGAGTGGTGTTACCTGAGCAGAATAAATGGGCCCCTCCAGACAAGGACATCGGCCTCGCGTGGCGCAGTTGTCGGCAGCCCATGCTGTTGAGCAATGGAAGTGCAATAAACAGATGCCTGGGAAAGTCTGGTATTATTGGATTGTTCGTGGTTCCTCTGGGTTTTCCGACATCTGAACTCTCCTGCAGTGAAAAGAACATAGAAGGGATATCTGAACTTGCAGATCCATTTCCGCCACTGGTTGTTGTTTTTAGTTGCTGCCTATATGCATGTATTCACGTGAGCACATATGCGCATCCATTCACCTGCATTTAAATAAAACCCACCCTTACAGCTCATCTTATGGTCGAAGCACAACACTAATGTGGATGCTCTCCCACTGGACAGCCACATGGGTAACCTTCCACAGGGTGTGTGGTCTGGACTAAATGGTCTGCTATACTTTAAACTGGTACAATTTGAGGTGCCATCATATCACGCCAAGCCGCCAGTGTGACCACAGCCAATGATTAACGTGGGATGTTATCTTGAAGGGGGCGGAGAGCCATGACGTATTAACAGAATCAATCTTATTTGTTTACTTATTTAACTCATTTATACCCCACCTTTCTCCCCAATGGGAACCTGTGAGACTTCTGCTCAAAGTAGTCAGGGATCAGATCTTTGTTGATGAAACACAGTTCTTTATTTCCAATCTCTACATTGGTACAGGTTCTCGGATTATTGTCAGAGATAATGCATATGATAGAAGCAGGTCTATTATACCCTTCAGTACAATTTGAATTGCCCATAGGTAACCAATCACCAAAGGGGAAAAACGGCGGGCAAAAGGGGTCTCTGGCCGTTTGCTTCCCACAGGAAAGAAAGCTAGGTGTTAAGCTGTAAATTTCCCTTCCCAAACCAGACCCCTTAGATGTAACCATATTCACATAACAAATGCTTCCCTCAAGGCTTTCGCACGTTGATAAGAAATGGTCTCTGTCCTCCCCTTGTCTTCCCAGCCGGGATGAATGGAATGCGGAGGCAGGAGTGTGAGAGGCCCATTGTTCCCATGCTTTGAAGTTGTCACTCTCCCGGGCAAACAGTTACACAGACCAGGCCTGGTCAGAGTCATAAACCTGGGGTCACATAGCATACATTCATACTGGCAAAAGATATGGTTACATGGTGGGCATAGGGGCAACTAGAAGCAATAGGCATGAATACATAATGGGTGCAGACACAGGTTACAATACACAGCACATAGCAATAGAAAGCATAGCAGAAAGCCCCAGAAATCCTTGTCTGAATCAGCAGATTCTGACAGAACCCAAAGTTACTTACAGGCTTTATATTTCTGGGAGCTACTTAATTTCCTTCTAGCAGCTACCAGTCACAAAATGGCAGCTTGTACAAGTAACCACCTCTCACAATAGTAACTCACCCTGGAGAGAAAAAGAAAAGTTTACCTTTATGCCTTCCCTGGAAGAGACAAATAGCAGCTTTGATGAAGGAAGAGTCAGTAACACGTTCCTATCCAGACTAGAGTAAGGGTATGTGCAAGTGGACATGCATGGAAGAGAAGAGGCAGTGCTGGTGCTGTGATTTGGCAATGTCCCCTTTTGCTCACAAGGCAGGACTAGGGCTCCTGCTCCCCATGAACTGCACCCCATGAGACTAAACCAACACACACGGACAGAAAGGGGAACTAGACTGTGGGTGCGTTCAGATGGGCAGTTAATCCTGCCACTGGCCCCACTGTAATTTGATCTAGATCTTTTTGATCAAGTGCTGCACGACCAGACAGTTCACCTGAGAATCGCTTTACCACACGTGACTCTGCGGTGGATTGTCTAGATGGCATCCACCATAAAGAGTCACGTGGTTGGCTTTTTTAAAAAAATCCTGTTTGTGCATGCGCATATGCGCCTCACCATCTACTTGTTTTTCCACGCATGCGCGAACTAAAATGGTAAAAGCACCACCAGCAGTACCTTCCTCTAGGTACCATTTCAGTTAATAAAGTTGGTAAAGTTCACGGGACCATCAGAAATATAAAATTGTTTGGATCGTTTGAGCGGAGCTCTGGGGAAGTCACATGTTTAAGCGGTTATGTGCGCATTGCTAAGTCTTTTTTTAAATGGCGGCCATTCAGGCTGATTGCACACTGGTGGAACAACTAGATGGGGGAAAGTCCACCATTGGCCTGTTGGCCAGCTTAGGACCGGACTTTCACCAATATCTTTTAAGTACAGATCCCCAATGGGGATCGACAGGCTAATCATGGAAGCGGCACGATTCCCAGATGTTGTGATCTGGACATGCACTTTAAATCCGCCAGGCAGCTCAAAAGAGCCTTATGAACGTGACCTGTAAATTCACCATAGCTTCCCCACCTGGAACAAAGGTGCATACGTCTGCCTTTATGTCCTTCACACAAAAGAGAAAGAGGAGAGAAGCTGATGCAGTAGCTTTTGAGGGAAGATTAAGACAGCAATTACAGCAGCAATTGGAGAGTAACTGTTCTGACAGAAAGGGCCAAGTCAATCCCGCTTTGCAGAAATCTGCCAGGCCCCTTTTAACCCTGTTTTGTGTATTGGTCAAACTAGAGGTAGCCAATCAGGGCCCTCAGAGGGAGATGAGAGGAGGGACTGGAGGACTATAAAGGGGGGGGGTGAGCTGTCAGCACTTCATTTGTTCTTTAGAAGTCTAACAACCTGACAGGAATAACTGTCTCCAGGTGGAAGCAGGCTGGTTTAGTGGGATCTCAAGGAGAGGCACAGCCTGGGAGCTCAGCTGTAGAACATGGCCCACCTCCTGCCCCACAGTTTGGGAAACCTGTCAGTCAGCCCTGGAAGGAGTTCCAGGTACAGCTGAAATTTTGACCCCAAAGAAATCGCCACTGGCTGGCTGCCCCTCGTTGACCATCTACCTGATGTGCCTGGCTTTTTGGCCACCATTCCTGTTCCACACCCAGAGAGTTCACCTGCTGCGAATCAACCCAGCAACACCTGATCTCCATCCCAGACATAGCTGCAGCAAGACTTCTTAGATACCACCTGAGGAACTTTTCCCTCCTCCTGGCAAGTATTGGGGGATCTCCTTAGCCCCTCCCCAGGGGAGTCCCATGCTGAAGACAGCTGAGGTTGGACACCAGCAGGACCCCTGACTACCAGACCCCATTCAAAGATGCTCTTGTGAAACAATCTCTGTAATCTCTGACAGAAACTAAGCACTTCAGCAGCACTAAACAGCCAGGGGTTCTGGCCTCAACATCCCGGTACCCCAAGGCATTATCAAGGCCATCAGTTTATTATAGGAGCTGGCCTTAGTCACCATCCTAAACCCTTCAGAGACTGGATAGTGCTGTGAAATGACACTTCACCCAAGTACCTGACTGATTTCACACAAGCTGCTGCTCCACCTCCGCTCTTCCCTCCCCCCCCCCCCCCGATTGCATGCATCAATTTTCCACTATGTGCTGCGTGGCCACATTTTGACCCGCATCTTCGCCTGATCTCCTCTGTGTCTTCTAGATCCTCAAAAAAAAAAAAAAAGGATTGCGAAGCCGCGAGGGAAATTGGGCAAAGCCGCGGGTCAAAATGCGGAGTGGGGCAAATATTGGGAAATTGATGCATGCAATCCAGGGAAAGGGAAGACCGACAGTGCAGCAGTGACTCATGGGAAATCGGTCCCACTTTGCTTTGTGAATATTGAATCTACATTTTGTGAATGCTCAGAGATTAAGCTCAAACAGCCCTGACGTAGTCTGCTTAAAAGAAAGAGCTAGCCCCTCCCCCCTCCCTTCTGTCTTCCTTCTCGTTTCCAAGGTGTCTTAGTGGGCAATAAAAGAATTAGTAGGCTTTTTAAGACAACGGAGAGATCCTTTCAAGCAACATGGTTTTGTGTTTCTCACCCCCACACACACACTTGGTGAAATGAGGGGGGGGGAGTCTGTTTGTGTCTTGTGGGCAGAAAAAGCTGGTGGGGATGGGGGACATTTGAGGAAGGCAAGGCCAGCTTGAGCCTTTCTTGGATACCCCCAGGGAGAAGCAGCCCTTCTGGACAGAGGTGGTCTCGAGAGAGAAGAGAGGCAGAAGGTGAAGGCAACAGTGAGGGCCTTAAAACTAGGGTTGCCAGGCTGTAATTCCAGGAGATCAACAGGTCCCACCTGATAGTCACTTTTACTTTTTCTATGCTCAGAGGCTGTAGCTGTAGTTCCTATATAGGTTTTTATGTTTGTACAAGTGGAGACCTGCAAGAAACTTGCGGGATGGTTATCCCATCCCTCACACCTTTGCTTCCTCCCTTCTCCCCCTACCTCTCTCACACTCTTTCTCCCTTCTGCCCCCCTTTCTTACTCTCCCTCTCTCCTCCATGTATGTTACTTTCTCTTTCTGACCCGTCATCATTCTCTTTGTTTTTCTGCCTCCCCACCTCGTCACTGTTTCTCTCTCTTTTTGCCCTCCACTCCATCACTCTTTCTGCACCACCCCACTCCATCACTCTCTCTTTCTGCCCCCATCACTTTCCCAGCCTCCTGCCTGCTTCCTTTCCCCCCACAGCAGCAGTGGCAGTGCTCTGGGAATCACAATAGATCTCCCAGCTGCAGAGATCAATTCACCTTAGGGATGCCAGCTCAGGTTGGGAAATTCTGGGAGATTTGGGGGTGGAGCCTTGGGACAGTGAGGCTTGGGGAGGCAAGCAGCCTCAGCAACCCTCCAAAGCAGCCATTTTATCCAGGGGAACTGATCTCTGTCACCTGGACAACAGTTGTAATTCTGAATGCTCTCCAGCCCTTCTCTGGAGGCTGGCAATGGTAGTTTAAGTGAAAGAAATGGCTGGTTTGGAGGGTGGAGTCTATGGCATTATACTGGTCTCTAGTCCCTCCTCAAATCCAACCCTCCCCAGGCTCCACCTCTCAAATGTCCAGGAATTTCCCAACCTGGAGTTGGCAACCTTATTCCCTTCCCTTCCCACCCAACAGCCAACCTACCTTTGTCAGCTTTCCATCTCCATCCCCCTCCCCCGCAGCCTCTACCTAGGAAAATTATAGTCTTTCTCCACAGTGGGGACTAAAGCAGCTTACATTATTATTTCCTCCTTCTTATTTGCACAACAACCCTGTGAGGTTGGTTAGGCTGAAAGTATGTGACTGGTCCAAAATCTCCCAGTCAGCTTCCACTGCAAGATAGGAATGTGAACCTGGGTCTCGTAGATTCCAATCTGAAGCTCTAACTGTTACATCACAATGGCTTTCATAGGGTGGGTGCTGATGAACGATAGCAAAGCAGCTGGGCTTAATTAAGTCATGCAAATCAGGTGGTATCAAGTCACACAGAGGGTGATGCCTAGGGATGCCAGCCTCCAGGTGGGACCTGGGGATCCCCTGGAGTTACTGCTCACTTCCAGACTACAGAGATAACTTTCCATGGAGAAAATGGATGCTTTGGAGGGTGGAGTTTATGGCATTGTACCTCACTGAGGTCCTTGTCCTCCCCAGGTTCTACCCCCAAATCTCCAGGAGTTTCCCAGCCTGGATCTGGATCCGCTGCCGGTGGCCAGAGGGGGTACTTGGCAACCCTAGACTGCTGATAGTGAAAACCCTGCCTTTTACTGACAGAAACAGTTAGAAGCCTGCCCCTCCCCCAAACATTCTAATCTCTCACAGTTGATGTCTGGAGTTGATGCCATTTCAAAAGGTATTGGGGGGGATTCAATGGTCCCTGAAGGTTTTTTTTTAACTTTTTGGATTTTTCTGCAGGCTGAGAGAGGTCCCTGACTATGTAGGAAAAGCTGTTGAGGGAGAGTGAGCTCTCTTTTGGCAGATATAAGTATCCACACAGAAAAGAACCTCTCGGAATTAGTATATAGATACAGTTCTTTCTCTGCTCCTTGCAATTGGAGCCCTTTGGTCTCTGCCCCCAAGGAAAAGCATGGAGCTCCACACTTCCAGAAGCATAGGCTAGAGAGGCAGGAAAATGCCGCCTTGCGGGCAGAAACCTCTGAGTGGAGGAAATTCCAATGTTTAAGGATCTCCTGCCATCAGTCAACACTTGCAATTCCATTTGTGGCCTGTGGAGGCAGTGAAAAATAAAAAGAAAGATGGAGTGTAGAGAGACCTCACATCCTCACTGAGGACCAGCAACTTGAGACTTAGGCTAGCTGAATTAATCTCCATCCCAGTGGCAAAACAAAGGGGTTATTTTACTACAATTTTTGTAAACAGCTGTGTTCTCCTGAAAAGTGCACTTTTATAAAGAAAATGAAAACTAATGGTAAAGATTGTATTCATTTACTTCCATCTGTATCTCTACTTTTGTTTATTTTTATAAGTGAACATAATATTCCTTAATCCCTAATAAGCAGAGTCTTTTGAGACTTATTACAGTTGTCCCAATATTTCTCTACATGCTTGTAAAATAAAATGGATAGTATGCATCAGGGTTGTCAAACATGCGGCTTGGGGGCCGAATCAGGCTCCCGGAGGGCTTCTATCAGGCCCGCACTGGAATTGGCAACCTCCTGCTTCCAGTTCTGTTGCTGCTGCTGCATCATAGCTTGCTTCACCAGACTCTCTCAGTCGCTCAGCCATTTCATGTTTTCCCCTGGGTCCTAGACATGAGATTTCTGAGCATGAGATTTCTGTGGTGAATGTCAATAAATCAAAAGTAGGTTTGCAGCTTACAGATACATACCTGAACAGCATACTCAAGATTGCAACAGCACAGACATTTTGATGCAATAATTCAGAGCAAGAGGCATCAGCTACCAGATACTGTTAAATAAACAAAATATTGCAAGCACTAATGTTTTAAGCATGTTTTTATTTTAAGTTTAAAAAATCTTTGTTTTTGTGTCCTTTATAAAGTTTATATCTCTGCTATCTGGCATTACATTTTATGACACACATGGTCCAGCCCAACAAGGTCTCATTTATGTCAGATCCGGCCCTCATAACACACCCTTGGTAT
Source organism: Lepidodactylus listeri (assembly GCA_029233225.1). NCBI lineage: Eukaryota > Metazoa > Chordata > Lepidosauria > Squamata > Gekkonidae > Lepidodactylus > Lepidodactylus listeri. The sequence goes on along the minus strand of JARCFY010000001.1, from coordinate 6,578,627 downwards.
CTGCAGATACAGTTCTTTCTTTCATCACAAAAGTGTATTTTCCAGGAAAACCCACGGGCTTGTAGGGAGTAAAAGTTGTAAATTTGCATACAGCATACACTAAAACTTTCCTGCTCAGAGAAGTCCAAATGAATGCATTTGACTCTTGGTTTGCTTTGCCCCACGTTCAATGACATGATTGTGTTCTCCAAGCCTATTAGTAGTTTTAGGAAGTTTCTGTGAAGAACTATGGGATGGCCAAAGCTGATGAAACATATCCGTGTCAGATCCTTCATTGCTTCGAGTGCAACACAATAGGTTGCTTGAGGTCAGAACCACTGGAAATAAAATTTAAATTAATTTGAATTACTTCACAAGGCCCAATTGGAATAAATTTAAATAACCCAAAGTGCTGTATTCAAACTGAATTATTTATACATATGTGTGTGTGCGTGTACATTATTATTCATATTAAGTGAATGCAACTTATTCAATTTGATTCAGCTGTAGTTCTCTGTTCAGCTTTCCAAAACGAAGCCCCATATTGCTGATTTCCTGAAACTGTATCTTGACCTTGTTACCTCCTGGTCAATAGAATATTTCTGATGGTGACAGGCGGGAAGGGGGGGGGGGATTTTGGGGAGGGGCAGAGAGGAAGAGGGCAAGGACCAGCTTTCAAAGCCAGGAAATAGATAGATAAAATTTGAAGCATATGAATTCTCAATCACTCTCCAATCAATATCACAATAAAATAATGTTACAGAAAAACACGGCCATTGTGGCTCCTTCATTTGTTTGTTTTCCAGTCGCTGGCCCACAACCCTGTCGCTTGATGAGGTTAAAGAGATCTTCTGAGAAAGATCCTATTGATTTTAATTACCGAGAAACAGCCCACAGGGACAAAAGAACTTGGCCTGTTTATTTAGTCAGGGCTGTGCTTCAGTGTGGTGTAAGGAGAGATCAAATCAGTGGCTCTCGTTATTACAATAATAATAAGGCAGAAAAGGTGCTTCAGGGCCTGGAAAGGTTTGGAGGGAATAACCGCTGTTGCTCCTCCCCCCTCATAAAAGACAGGCTTGAGGAACAAGCAGCAATTACCGGGGGTCAATATTAATTCAATTAAATGCATGTTATTTATATAATAAAAAGCATGGCTTAATATTTCCAAAATATACTAATCAAAGCAGGTGGCGTGCCTTTCTTATTGACTGATTTTTATCATTGCTAAATGTATATTGAATGGCTTGGCTTCCTGGGGACTGAAGCTAACACTAATTAGTTATTCCAGATAAAGCTACGGACCCAGCAGAATGATAGATGTTTATAAAGCTGATTGGCCTGACAATGCCGCCTACTTCGGAGTTAAACAGGAAAAGTCCTGGGGGACTAGTAGCCATTAGAGGGATGAATTCTATCTTTGGTATTGGGATCACTCCTCATTTTTTGGGGGGGCTTATCTGTGAAATCCACGGCTCCACATGATTTCTTTGGAGGGATCTTTCCACAAACCCTGCACTGGTGCACACACACTGTATCCTGGCCCCATGAAATGCATGAAGATGAAGATATTCCTTGCTAAAGAGGAAACAACTGTGCTACTTGGTGGGGCAGCTACATTGCTACATTCCCCCTTGTCTCCTTTCTGAAATGGCCGCTAAGCGCTGGCCTAGTTAGGGTTGCCAGCTCCAGGTTGGAAAATACCTGGAGATTAGGGTTGCCACGTCTGGATTGGAAAATACCTGGAGACTTTGGGGGTGGATCCAGGGGACAGCAGGGTTTGGGGAGGGGAGGGGCCTCAGCATGGTACAGTGCCATAGAGTCCACCCTTCAAAGCAGCCATTTTCTCCAGGGGAGCTGATATCTATCAGCTGGATATCAGTTGCAAAAGTGGGAGATCTCCAGGCCCCACCTGGAGGCTGGCAACTCTACTGGAGATATTTGGGGTGGAGCCTTTGGAGTGGTGGGGTTTGGAGGGGGGAGTGAAGTATAATGCCATAGAGTCCACCTTTCAAAGTGGCCATTTCCTCCAGGTGAACAGGTAATCTGTTGCCTGGAGATCTGTTGTAATACCAGAGCTCCAGCCACCACCTGGAAGCTGGCAACCCTAGCAGATCAGGCTTGCCTGTGTTCTCCAGGTTAGGGTTGTTTACTTTATGGGCAGCAAAGAGCTCTCTTCCTCATCAGGTCGTTCTGATTCTGCTCCCGAATCTTCTAACAGTCACAGTTTCCAGACGCAGTCAGAGCTAGTCCTCTCCTGCACAAGTTTGCTTGCAAATATGTTCCTAGTAATTCAACTGTACTTCTTCCCAAGTAAGTATGTAGAGGCTTGCAGGCGATAAAAATTTAGTCAGTGGATGGCTCTGTCCTACCCTGAGAAGAAGCCCCAGAAGACCATTACATCCAGAAACTGAAGCTACATAGCAACACCCCTCTGTATGGAAAGAGGGTGGCAGAGAGAGATAAAGGAGGCAGCGAGAGATAAGGGACAGAAATTTGAAATAGAACGTATGGGTTTGATGTCTAGAGTTGCCAGGGCTATTTTTGGGCAGGAACACACAGGAATGGAGTTCTGGCTGGCTTCCGAGTTGGCCATGCCTACAGCCTCCCTTCGCCCCAGGTTCCCCAGGTTCCTCGTGAGCCATGGGGCATCCGGGGAAGCCAAGCTGATCCAGGGAGGGAAGGCAGTTTAAACTGCCTCCCCTCCTCGGGTTCCCTACGTGCCCCACAGCTGTGGGGCATCTGGGGAAGCCAATCCAGAAACTGCCTTCCTTCCCTTGGGTTCCCCACGCGCCCTGCAAGCTGCGGGGCACCTGGCGAAGCCGATCCTGGGAGGGAGCTGCGCTGTCAAGGGTGTGGCCTAATATGCTTGAGTTTCTGCTGTTGGGTGTGGCCTATTATGCTAATGAGTTCCTGCTGGGCTTTTTCTACAAAAAAAGCCCTGAGAGTTGCTAATTTCCCAGTGGGGCCCGGAGTCCTCCTGGAATTGCAACCACCCTCCAGGCTACAGTGATCAGTTCCCCTGGAGGCATGGCAGCTTTGGAAGGCCAATGGTACAGCATCACATCCCCCTCTGAGCTCCCTCCTGTCCTGTCCCCGGGCATCATCCCCTCCAGGAATTTCCCAAGCCAGAGTGGCCAGCCCTAGGGATCTGATGACTTCCTTCCACGAAGAGAAGAACCTTAGTTCAGAAAAGGAACCTTTCTACGAGGTTCTGTGTATTTTCTAAGGAACCTGTTTTGTAAAGGCCGCATATTCCAACATGCAAAGTGGTAGTGGTGGAAGCTATCAGCCCAAGTAACCATGGAAAAAAACAGAACAGATTGAAAACCAGGGTCTTTATTTGTGAGGCCCTCTCAGGACAGAGATATGCTTAAAGCCTTAGTAAACTCCAAAAAGGCACCAATAAATATAGCCTGCCTTGATGGCACTTCTTGTATTGACTTCTTGTAGTTGATAACCAGCCCTAAACCCTCACACATCTCCACAATGAGCATTATATGTGACTGTAATGTCATACGATGGTGCAGCAATCAGCCAGCCCTCTATGTAGGCATATATGCAGCATCCCTTGGAACTAAGGCAAGCAACCATCACTGCAACACGTTTAGTAAATACTCTTGGTGCTGTGGCTAATCCAAAGGGGAACACAGTATACTGATAAGAAAATAAACTTTGTATTGTTAAATGTCGAGCACTAAGTATATGTTAATGGAAAATAAGCGTGCTCCAAAGTTATGTGTACCAGCAAATCAGCTATGTGATTTTTAGAAGCAGTAACATATGTAACTAGTTAAACCAAGATTTTTTGTTTCTCAAATTGACTAATCTACTAAAAATGATTATTTTAATCAGCATTTTCTGTATAAGGTAATTTAGTATAGAATTTAGCGTATAGATGTAGAAATAGATGTAAAATCAATAAAAATTTTATATAAAAAAAGAAAAGAAACTCCATTGTGTTTAAAGCGTACATATTTACAGTGATCAGGGTGAATAGCTATGCGAAAGTCAGCCCCCTGTAAATCTAGCAATTTAACGTTTAGATCTGTAACACCAACAGAAAAGATAGCATCCTGAACTTTTTAACCTGAAGAAACAAATTAAAATCTCTTAGATCCAAAATAGGTCTGTGGTCACCATCTTTTTTGGGAACAAGAAAGAGCCACGAATTACAACCCATGGGTACAGTCATCATCAGGCACATCCTGTATCGCCTCGTTGCCCAGGAGGGTTGCCTCCTGGTACCTCCAGAAAAACTTGGGCCTGGGTGATGACACCAGAGTGAGCGGTTTGTATGTTCTTTTTAAAATCTGGGACAGGGCTTCATCTGTTTCTGAGGGGAAAATAGTAGTCCCCTCAAATAGGAGGTCATCAACCTCCTGCCTGGTCTCCACTGGGCCATGCGTAGAACAATTGCTGAAGCCATAGCCCTCACAGAAGAATCGACAGCACACCTCCCAGTATTCATTTGTTGCTTCGAAATCCAGGGGCTTCTTGTCATCTGGGAGGAGGTTGTAGGGTAGAGAAGCTGACCTTGCTGTAGAGTAGAGGAGCTGACCTTGGCTGCGCCAAGGAGGTTGATGTAAGATGACATTTTTCTCCCATAAAAAGAGTTGGTAGCCTCAATAGTGACACTGTAATTTGCTATCTGCAAATTCAAAACTGCTGCCAAGTATGCCATTCAGCTGACTGCATTAATCTTGGGGTCTTCCCAGTCAGCAGGGGTAGAACGGGCGCTAGGGCATGGCCTTGCCTGCATCTCCTGTGCAATTAGTGTGTGTGTGGGGTGGGGGAGGAAGGATGAGCAAATAAATACGGGCAATCTTCCTGTTGAACTTAGTACAGGGTTTCCACTTTTTTTTAAGTAGCTGGAATACTGGAAGGTTTTTTCCCATGGAGCAGTAGTAATGTCCAATACTCTTTCAAGAACTGGGAAGGTATGATGTCTGGTGAGCCTGACTAAAGGCTCCCTAAAATTTTGTCCCGAGGCTTGGATGTTGAAGAGATGACCTGGATGTCCAGTAATCTTGCCATGCACATCATTTGTTCTGCATATAGGCAGAGATCCCCATTTGGAGAAACCAGATCGGGGTCCCCCGCAGTGTTGTCCGGTGAGGGAGCTGAGGGTAAGCCAGGACTCTGCCCCGATGAAAGCCTTCCTCTTCTCTTTTGTCTTCCACTTCAGATTCTGACTGTACCAGATGCCTCTGGGAAGGTGGAGGAGAAGGTGGGTACCAGGCTGGTACTGGAGCAGAGTGACTCGGCTCTGGATGGTAAGGTTGAGTCAGGTAGTTTCTCCATTCATGGGGAAAAGGTGAAGGGAAATAAAAGGGATGGTGGTGGAGGCACAGGAAATTGCCATAGAACTAGTTGTGCTGATTCCGAAAGTTGGGTGCAGGGGCAGAACTGAGGCGGTGTTGTGGTCAGGTCCTGCTTCACCTTGTGGTGAAGGCAAAGGCACCGAAGGGTTTTGCAGTGGAGCCAGATCTTCGTGTTCACCTTGCTCCATCACTGAAGCCATCAGAACCAGCAGGGTGGATTTCTTTGGAACCAACTTCAGACCCGACCAATGTTCATCTTTGTACTTTGTCTTCTCCTTGGCCTTTTTGGGAGGTAGTTCAGATGCACATTGCATTGGACACTGGTCCAATGATTGGGACCAGTGTTGGGTTGGTTCTGTATGTGGAACTAATGGGATAGATGTGTCTGAGGGCAATCCTAGGGCTGATCAACCCATTCGGGGGATTTTGCTGGTAAAGTTAGAGAGTGCTCCACCAGGGCCCATGTCTTTGCTGCTGCCAGGCTTTCAGAGCAAGGTAACGCTTTCTCCTCCGGACTAGCCTTTGAACGTGCAGCACAGTCAGAGTGGGCCTTTGGGGCGGACTGATGGCAGAATTTGCACAAGGCCATATTTGTGCTCCTCACCCAGGCATAGAAGACAGAGGGAGCGTTCAGCTAACCTCGTCATTTTTTTGTGCTGCAATTAGTGAACTTTCTAAAAAGCACCTTTTGCAACATCTTTATGAGAAGGGCAGTGAATGAAATCAAAAACTTGCTGAAAAGGGTAGCTTGAAGAAGAAAAATGAAGAGAAGCTGTAGCTCCTCTCATCATGGTGGCAAAAAACAAACTGAGAGAAGGGGAGCACCCCCCTTCAGAGCTGTGAGGCTTCTGTGCTGACAGCAAAAGATCAGACCTTTGTTTAATAAAACAGAGTTCTTTATTTCTAATACTGCATGACAGGTTCTCGAATGTTTGTTACAGAGGCCACATAAAGAACAATCAGAGTTAATATACCCTCCGGTACAGTTTGAACCCCGATATTCGACCAATCACAGAAAAGGGGAAAAGCGCGGTTAAAAGGTCTTAGCCGTTTTACTTCCCACAGGAAAGGTGAAGTGTGAAAGTTATAAAAATTCCCCTCCTGAACTGGGTGCCCCAGATGGACAAAGCATATACATAACAAAGTGGCTGCGGCAGCCTTTCAAGGTCTTCACATAGCGATAAGGCAGCTCTGTGTCTCCGGAGGTGGAGGAGGAGGGACTGCCTGGGAGGAAAAGCCATTTGTTCTTGGGTGACGTGTAAGTATGCGGGGTCGCCACTCTCCCGGGTGAAATGGTTACATTGACCAGACCTTCAAAGAGCCATATAATTCAGAACAATAAACAGTTGGGAGGGAACCAGAGACAGCTTGACAGAGATAGCAATGGTTACACTTTTGGCTGAGAGATAGCAAGTTACAAAAGTACAATGAAAGCCCTGTTAGGATCCTAGGATCCTGACAAGAGCACATGACTGCAGGAAAATGGTAGTGTGGTCGGGTGGGGGGACTCCCTCAAAGTGTTCCTAAGGCTTAAGAAAAAGCTGGAAGATCCTCCAGTGGCCAGCCAGTATGGGACTGCACAGAAGACCAAGACTAGGCATTAGCTAGTGGGCTTGTAGCCAAGATCAACAGAGAAGAAGAAGAAAAAGAAGAAGAGGAGGAGGAGATTGGACTTATACCCTGCCCTTCACTACCCAAGGGAGTCTCAAAGTGGCTTACAAACTCCTTTCCTTTCCCCTCCCCACAACAGACACTCTGGGAGGTAGGTGGGGCTGAGAGAGCTCTGACAGAAGCTGCTCTTTTTCAAGGACAGCTGTGCCAGAACTACGGCTTGCCCAAGGTCATCCAGCAGGGACAAGTGGAGGAGTGGGGAATCAAACCTCGTTCTCCCAGATTAGAGTCTGCACACTTAACCACTGCACCAAACTGGCTGGAGAATCAGTTTTGACCCTGGAACCAAGTCAGTCCCAATAGAGCAAGCAGTAAAATGAAGCATAACTAGTTTGTTGTCTCAGAACACGACAGGAACAGAAAAACCCGCCCACTTCAGCAACTCTCCAAAACTACAGGAGCTGAAGAGATCTAAACAACCCCAACTGAAAGGCACAATACCTTCCTGATACAAGACACCTTTTGCAAAGAGCCGCTGAGAATTGCAGAGCTCCCTTAACCTAGGCCTCCAAGGGTTTCACCAGGAAATGCTTCTATCAGTTACCATAGCTAAGCCTTTACAAGAGGCTCCTATCAGGCCACACTTCCAAGCGTCTGCCTGGATTTGAAAGAAGCCAGGGAGGGGAAGGGAGTCCTTCAGTCAGGCAGCCCCTGCCAGGCCACACTTCCAGGCCACACTTTTTATTTGATTGTGGGCGGTTGGGGGTATAAAGAATCTGTAGGAGGAGCCAGAGTGGGGGATGGGACATTCTTCAGTCCAGAAGGCAGTGGCCTCAGAGCCTCCCTCCCACCCTATAGTCATCACACTGGGAGATCTCCAGGCCTCACCTGGAGGCTGGCAGCCCTGGTTTCTTTCTCTGTGGACTGTCTGACAAGCTGGGGTAACAACCCCTTACAGGGAGGTGAGATTTGTTCCATGGGATTAGGGTAACTATGACTTCCCAATTGTCTATAAAATAACCACTTCCTAGCAGAGAAAGTTTTAAATAATTTTATTTAATTGAAGAACTATATTACTTGCAACAAAAAAGGTACATAAATTGTATATCACATCATCTAATGTATAAAGTAAATTATGTCATTTCAACTTATGTGTCCTTATTTTATATTTGTATCTCTTTACATAAACGGTGTTCTTCTTTTTTCATTTTTTCAAAATGGTTATTAATTATGCATTGAAACATACACAATAATTATTAGCTTCCTAAGTTCCAGCAACTTCTATCTTCTTGTTTTAATCTGATAATACAGTTGATTAACTGATAAAGTATACACTGGAGCCCAGAAAACCATTGGGCCTATAGAAGCTTACAATGTAAGCTAGGGGAGAACCTTCTCCCCCATCCCATGACCTGCAATATGAGAGCACATACCTGTCTGCTCCTCAGGCCTCCCAACCCCCCAAGCTTTATATATATTCAGGGCTCTTTTTTAGCAGGAACACACTGGAACGCCGTTCCAGCTGGCGTCTGAGCCTGCCCCGCCCCCTCCCTGCTGGGCCTGAGCTGTTTACACTTAAAGGGAAAGTTCCTGCAGAGAGCCAGCAGGAAAAAACCCCACCCGGCGCTTTCCCTTTAAGTGCAACAAGCCAGCAGGAGAAAGCCCCGCCCAGAGATTAAGCACGGAGCTAGGCCCTTTGCACTGAAAGGCCTGGCTCTGCATTTGGCTTGCTGACGTCGCATCACTGTCCCTGCTCCGGTAAGTGCCTCCCCCATCTCTTCCTTCTCTCTCTCTCTCTCACCCCCACCTTTCTTTCTGTCTTTCTTTCTCTCTCTCTCTCTGTCTGTCCCCACCTTCCTTCCTTCCTTTCTCTCTCTCCTTCCCCCTTCCTTTCTCTCTCTCCCCTCCACTTTCCTTCCTTCCTTTTTCTCTCTCCCCTATCTTTCTTTCTGTCATTCTCTCTCTCTCTATCCCCATGTTTCTTTCTTTCTTTTTTCTTTCTTTCTCTCCCCCTTCCTTTCTCTCTCTCTCTCCTCCACCTTCCTTCCTCTCTCTCATCTATCTATCTATCTATCCATCCATCCATCCATCCATCCATCTTTCATCTATCTTTCCATCTTTCTTTCCTTCTTTCTCTCTCTCTGTCCCCCACCTACCTTTCTTTCTCTCTCTTCCTTCCTTCCTTCCTTCCTTCCTTTCTTTGTTTCATTTTGTTCTTTGTGTTTTTATAAAAAAATTATTGAAAAGGGGGGGGGGGAAATGTAAAAAAGCAGAGAACCCAGAAAATGCTGCTTTTGACAATATCTTTAATTTTTAAAAAAAATTTTTTATTAAATTTTAATTAATAAATAAACATTCTATAAACAAAACACAAAACACAAACCAACGAGCAGTGAGCATTATTCCAACCATGTAAAAAATTTGGACCAAACAGTAACAGGGTCCACTTTGTTTTCTGGATTCGTTAAAAAGCTTAACTTATCCATTTCTGCTCAGTCCGAGAGTTTGTTAATTATTTCTTCTCTCTTTGGTAATGACGCCGATTTCCAGTATTTTGCCCGTAGTATGCGTGCTGCAGTTAATATATATGCAGTTAACTTTTGGTCTTCTTTCCTCAAACCATCTGGTAACATGTTCAACAGATACACTTCTGGGACCAGATCCAAGTCATAATCCATGATGTCCAATATCAATTTCTTTACCAACAACCATAGTTTTTGAACAATTTTACAGGACCACCACATATGGTAGAGAATCCCAATATTGCTCCCACATAGCCGACAGAGACTAGACATAGACTTAAGGCACTTACTTAATCTATCTGGTAACCAATACCAAAGATAGAATAATTTGTAGATGTTTTCTTTATAGGATACTACTTTGAGATATTTTATAGATTTCCAGATTTTTGACCATTTTTCTGTGTTGATGTTATATCCAAAATCCTTCATCCATTTTATCATAGCTTGCTTAATTTCCTCATCCTGCATTTCCTGTTTCAAAATTACATTATATAACTTCTTTATTAGGTTAGAATCATTATTTAGCCATACTACATCTAATTTGTTTGGTTTTCTATTAAATCCAATCTTTCTATCCTCTTTATATCTAGTGTGAAGTTGAATGTTCTCCCACCAAGTTAAACGCAATCCCTCTTCATTTATTAACTGGGCCTCTGATTTTATATTCTCGTCTCTATCTAAAAGTGACTCATAGCTCACTAATTTGTTTTGAGTTAACAAGGTTGGTTTAATGAAGGCCTCTAACGGGGATACCCACTTTAGAATTTTTATATAATTTTTTTCCTTAATGTTTAACCATGTCCTCATAAGAGCAGCTCTTAAAAGGTGTGTCGAAAAATTAGAATGGATTTTTTGTTTGTTATACCACACGTAGGCATGCCACCCCATACATAGGTCATGTCCTTCCAAAGCCAGTACTCTGGGGTTGTCTAACTTTATCCAGTCTTTTATCCAAACTAGGGCAGCAGCTTTACCATAAATCTCCCAGTTTGGTAGTCTGACTTCCCCTTGTTCTTTTCTATCTTGGAGTACCTTCCATTTAACTCTGGGTTTCTTGGGGTACCATATAAATTTCTTTGTGATCTTATTAATCTCTTTATATAAAGTGGCTCTTTCTTTTAGCAGTGGAATTGTTTGCGCCAAGAATAAAAATTTAGGAAGCACATTCATTTTAATGGCAGCTATTTTACCCAACCATGAAAGTTTTAAATCTTTCCACTTATTTAAGTCTTCTTTAGTTTTATTTAGCCAATTATTGTAGTTATCTTCAATTAGTGAACTCACTCTGTCTGAACAAGTAACTCCCAAGTATTTTACTTTCTTGGCCACTGAAATATTAAAAAGAGATTGGAGTCTAGAGTCTAATCCTTTGGAACAGTTTTTAGTAATTAGTTTAGTTTTTTGAAGGTTAATTTTAAATCCAGCCACTTCACCATAATCATTAATTGTTGCTAATAACCTACTTAATGAGCTTTCTGGATTTTCTAAGATGAACATAACATCATCTGCATATGCACATAGTTTATATGTTTGGCCTTTACTCTTAAGACCTTTGATTTCCTGATCTTTTCTTACCTGCTCACAGAGAGTTTCCAAAGCGAAAATGAAAAGGGGGAGAGGGGGCAGCCTTGCCTCGTACCTTTTTCTATTTTAAATTCTTGGGAGATATCCCCATTAATCACTAACCTGGCGTATTGTTTCTTATACATGGCTTTGATCATGTTTCTAAAGTTGTCTCCCGGGTTATGTATCCTTAATTTAAGAAGTAGGAACTTCCAGGAAAGATTATCAAATGCCTTTTCAGCATCCAGGAACATCAAGGCCGCTGATTTTTCTGGGTGAGCTTCGTAATATTCTAAAACATTAATTAACGTTCTCAGATTTTCCCTTAATTGTCTCTTGGGAAGAAAACCTACTTGGTCTCTATTAATAATTTGTTTTAATACTTTTTAAAATCTTTCTGCTAATATACTCGCGAATATTTTATAATCGGCATTCAATAAAGAGATTGGTCTGTAATTACTGATCCACTCTCGTTTATCCTGAACTTTTGGAATTAATGTTATGATAGCCCTATTCCAAGACTCTGGTGCTATACCTGACTCACCAATGTTTTTTATAAGCTCCTTAAATCTAATAGAGATTTGGTCTTCAAAAATCCGATAGAATTCACCAGGTAGCCCATCCGGGCCTGGGACTTTATTGCCCTTTTGTCTTTTGAAGGCTTCTACAGTTTCACAAATTGTAACTGGTTCATTTAATATTCTCCTATGCTCATCAGTGAATTTCCCTAAATTTACGTTCTTATTAAAGTAGTTCATTATATAGGGACTATATAGGGTCTTCATTTTCTTCTCCTTGCCTGTACAATTTACTAAAATAATCAACTGCAATTTTTTTAGCTCGTCTAGTCTGTATTTATTTTCACCTATATCATTTTTTGGAGTGATTATTGACCTCTTCGCCTCCTGCTTTTTTAATCTGTAGGCCAGCCATCTTGAAGGCTTGTTAGCATTTTCAAAGAAGAATACCTTGTTATGTTCTACTTTTTTCGCGATTTCTTTACTCAAAAGTAGGTTTATTCTATATTGAAGTAAAATCAACCTTTTTCTACTACTAAACTCATCCTTTTGTAACAACTTCTCCTCTTCTACTTTTACCTGATCTACTAAGTTGGCATAGTGTGAGGCTTCTGAGCTGACACTATCAGACCAGACCTTTGTTGAAAGCAAAGTTCTTTATTTCCAATAATGGTTCAGGTTCTCGATGTTTGTTAGAGATACATGACAGCCACCAACAGGGATTAATATACCTTCAGTCACAGTTGAATATAGGTACTGGACCAATCAGAATGAATACAAAGAAGCGGGAAAAGGTGGCAACCGTTTGGTTCTCACAGGAGAGGTGGGAAAGTAATAAAAATTCTCTTCCAGCCCTGTGTGACCCAAATGTGTGAACGATAGGCTAAACATTTGGTTAGAAACAATCCAAGAGTCCCCAAGGTTAAAACAGCAAGATAAAATACTTTGAGCCTCAAAGGCGAGGGGGAGTGGACAGATGCGATAGTCCCAGTTGTTTATGTGACGTTCAGGAATGCGACAAGCCACCCTCCTGGGGGGAAGACAGTTACATTCAGCAGAGCAGATAATACACTTCAAGGCAAGCAGTAAATAACACATGGCTACAATATAGATCACTGAACTAGAAAGACAAGCACACTATTGTCAGATTCTGACACATAGTCCCTATATTCTTGTTTTCTAACCCAAGAGGTGTTGCTGATAATCTTTCCTCTTATATACGCCTTGAATGCGTCCCATACGATATTAATAGCTATGTCCGGTTGGATATTTATCTTAAAAAATTCTTTTATGTCCTCTTTCAATCTATTTACAAAAACCTGGTCTTTAAGCACAAATCTGTTCATTACCCACCTTCTGTTTTTCTTTACCTCCATCATGGATATTGACATTGGGTTGTGGTCCACAAATGTCAAAGGCAAAATGTTGTCAGAATCTGTCAATTCAGTCAATGTATTATTGCATGCATGCTATGTACCTGTATAATCCTTATGTATTGGACCTGCATTTAACCTGTTTGGGCCGGGAGGGTGACAACCCCGAAGGGTGAGAACAAGGAGGCCTCTCATCCCTGCCTCCGCATTCCAGCTGCTCCGGCAGTAACTTCAAGGGGAGGAAGGCTCTCATCTCTTATCTATGCTAAAGAACCTTGGAGCCATGAATTGTTATGTGAACGGAGGGGTCTGGTTTGGGAAGGGAAATTTACTGCTTAACACCTCACTTTTTTCCTGTGTGAACCAAACGGTCAAGACACCTTTTAGCCCGCCAATTTTCCCTACTGGGGATTGGCTACCTATGGGTAATTCAAACTCCTTGGAATGGTATAATAGACCCGCTTGTATTATTTGTCTCATCTCTGACAATAACCCGAGACGCTGTACCAATGTAGAAATAGGCAATAAAGAACTGTGGTTAACCAACCGAGATCTGATCCTTGACTACTTTGAGCAGGACTCTCACAGATTGTCAGAGATCCGTGACTGGGACTCAATCGTTCCTGACCATGTCAGAAGACGACCTTGTCCCCCTCAACCCTACTACTCCAGAGGAGACTCCCGCTACCCCGGCGGATCCGGGGAACGGGGGTGGTGGCGGCGGAGGAGGTCCCGAGGTGCCGGTGACCACGAGCCAGGGGGCTTACTACATTCCGCGCCGCCCGACTATCCATCAGAGCACGACCCCCCAGTACACCTGGAGCCACTTCGGAGGCCGACCCGTGACTTCATGGGTGCACGACAGGAAAGGGGTGAGAGTTCCGCTCACCGGAGACCAGCCCGATCGAGGGAGACCGAGCTACCTAGGAGACGACCGCGAGCCGATCTACCGTGGAGGGCCGCGTCGCCCGCCTCCCGAAGAGGAGGGATTGGATCTGTATGGGCCCGATCCGTATCGCGAGGAGCCGACGGTCCCGCTGGATCAGATGATGGGAGACCTACGGCTTCAACTCACCGCCGAGCTCCGCGAGTTGGCCCTCGATCTCCAGCACCAATTTCGCGACGCTATGGTGGCGATGCAAGGCGCCCTCCTCGGTCAAGGAGTCGGAGCCCCACAGCAGCAGCAAGCACCCGGAGGGGTTCCGGCTCAGCCGCAGGCGCCCGCTCTACCGGCGCAACCAGCCCCGCCGGCCGTCCCAGCTCCAGTTCCGGGGCCCGTTCCCGCGCCGGCCCCAGCCCCGGCCGCGCCGGCCGCTCGCCCACCCCCTTCCGACCCGTTGACGACCACTTTCGATGGGGACCCCGAGAAGCTGCGTTTCTTCACGCTGGAGATCGGGAGATTCCTGGACAGTTGGGGTCACCTATACCCTATCGAGAAGGATCGCATCGGCTACATCGGGTCCAAGCTGAAAGACACCGCCAGCGATTGGTATGTGAGTCTGCACGACAACCCTGGTCCTGAGTTGCGCTCACTGAACAATTTTATGTGGGCCCTCCGGCATCAGTTCGAGGACCCGCTGGGTGAGGAAAAAGCCCGGAACCAACTGAGGAAGCTGTTTCAAGGAAGGTCGTCAGTGAGGGAATACACTGACAAGTTCCGGCGTATCGCTGCCAAGATCCATGGATGGCCGGAGGAACTCTTCATGGAGAAGTATTGGGAGGGCCTGAACCCAGAAATTTACGAGACAGTGCTGCTAGGGGGTCGTCCTGGCACACTGAACAGCTGGATGAGAGCTGCTACCGACATGGAAGAGCGCTTCGCCCTAATTAAGATGGGAGCGTCCGCAACGGCAGCCAGCAGAGCGGGCCCTCGAGCGAAGCCCCGATCCAATGTGCAAGACGTTCGTGATGCGAGGTTTCGACAGGGGTTGTGTATGAAGTGTGGGGAGAGTGGCCACTTCGCCTCCGCATGTCCCCGAGGACAGGGGAAAGGCCCGAAGACCTCAACCCCTGGACCGGCGAGCACCCCGACCCGGGGGAAAACTCCAATGAAGCCCCGGGCTTTACAGCTGGAAGGGGTGGCGAGCGATCAGGGAGAGCTGGAACTGATGGAAGCGCAGATGTCGGGAAACTCCAACGGCCTGCAGTGAGCGGCGCAGAGCTGCAGGTCCCCCGCCAAGAAGCGCCATCTCCGGTGAGCATCCCTGGGCCCCTGTTATATATGGTAGTGACGGTGGTGACCCCGGGATCAGGTACCCACATGAGGGTCCGCGCTCTAATTGACTCTGGGTGCGCGCGAGACCTAATCAGCCCCCTAGTAGTGGAGGGGTTGGGACCCAAAGTCACCCCGTTAGCAGAACCCCTGAAGTTTACCCAGATGGATGGGTCCGAAATGAAAGAGGAGTGTGTAGCAGAGACTGAGAGCTTGATTTTGGGAACGGGAGAGCACTGGGAGAAACGAGCTTTTGTCATCACCCCGAATGCCCAGTTCCCCATGGTGTTGGGCAGCCCTTGGCTCGGCGCACACGACCCGTACATAAAGTGGAGTGAGGGGAAGATTTCGTGGGTAGACGAACGCTGCCAGAGCCACCAATGGGACCCAGGATGGGGCCCCGGACCTCCCAGCCCGCCTTCTCCCGCGCCCGCGCTCGCCCTTGCCCCGGCCATGGTGCCTAAAGAATATAGAGACTTGCTAGAAGTGTTCAGTGAAACTGAGGCGGACGAGTTGCCCCCCCATCGACTGTCGGACTGTGCCATAGAGCTACTCCCAGGCGAGAAACTCCCGAAGGGTAAATTGTATTCCATGAGCCCGGCGGAACGGGAGGAACTGCGGAAGTTCTTGGACAAAAATCTAGCAAGGGGGTTTATCCGCCCAGCTAAGTCCCCTTTTGCGGCGCCCGTGCTGTTCCGAAAGAAAAAGGATGGAGGCTTACGATTGTGCACGGACTATAGGGGGCTAAATGCAGTCTCAACCTCTAATGCATACCCCCTCCCGTTGATAAAGGACCTCTTGGCGGAGGCGGCCAAGGGGAAGATTTTCACCAAGTTGGATTTACGGGATGCCTATTTCAGGGTGCGCATAAGGGAGGGGGATGAATCTAAGACTGCCTTTAACACCCCCTTGGGGCAGTTTGAATACCTAGTGATGCCGTTCGGCTTAAGTGGCGCGCCAGGGGTCTTTATGAGTTTAATCAATGAAGTGTTGCACAAGCACCTGTTTAAGGGCGTGTTATGTTACATAGATGATGTCTTGATCTATTCTACTGATAAGAACGAGCATGTGACTCTGGTCAGAGATGTTCTTTCGACGTTACTAAAAAATCAGCTTTTTGTGAAACTGTCTAAGTGCGAGTTTCACCGTGAGTCTGTGGACTTCCTGGGCTACCGTATTTCTCAGAAGGGGTTGGAAATGGACCCGGGAAAAGTGGAGGCGGTGGTGCAATGGGAGGCTCCGCGAACGAGAAAGCAGTTACAGAGCCTCTTAGGATTTTGTAACTTCTACCGGACCTTCATCAAGGACTTTGCTAAAGTCACCCTCCCCTTAACGGACTTGTTAAAAACAAAGGGGAGCGGGCCCGAGGCGGGGAAGCCGGGAGAGAAACTGGCATGGAATGGGGAGTGTCAGAAGGCGTTTGAGACTTTAAAAACTCTTTTTACCTCTGAGCCCATTCTGGCCCACCCGGATGAGACGAAAGACTTTATAATCCATGTCGATGCCTCGGATGTAGCCATGGGGGGGGCCATCCTACAAAGGGACTCGGAGGGGAAACTGCACCCCTTAGCTTACATCTCAAAAAAGTTTAACGAAACAGAAAGAAATTGGTCAGTGTGGGACAAAGAAGCAGCGGCCATTAGATTGGCGCTCACTACGTGGCGCCATTGGTTGGAAGGAGCGCAAACTCCGTTCGAAATATGGACGGATCACAAGAACCTAGAAGCTTTGCGCACGCAGCGGTCTCTCAATGCAAAGCAGCTGCGCTGGGCTGATTTCTTTTCAAAGTTTAACTTTGTGTTAAAACACTTCCCTGGGAAGGCTAACTCCTTGGCAGACGCATTGTCCAGACTGCCCCAACATGAAAGCGTGAAAGAAGAGGTGTTCGATTCCATGTTCTCCCCCCAACAGCTGGGAGGGGCGGTTGTCACCCGGAGCAAAACGAAAAAACCCGAGCTGACCACCGGGAACTGCCAGTGGGGGGGGGAGTATGCTCCTGAAGAAATAGAGGAATTGGAGGCGGTGGGAGAATGTTCGAAAAGAGAGGACCAATGTTGGCTACATGGGGACAAATTAGTGGTCCCTAAGACCAAACGCAAGGAAATTTTACTAAATTGCCACTCTTCCAAGCTCGCCGGCCACTTTGGGTTCCTAAAGACACTTAACCTGATCCAACGTCAGTTCTGGTGGCCGCGCATGCGCCGAGATGTCTCAGACTTCGTCTCAGCATGTCAAACCTGCTTAATGTGTAAAAAACGGGGGGGTAAAGTCCCTGGATTGTTACACCCCCTACCCACTGCCTCCAGACCCTGGGAAGACATAGCCATGGATTTTATTACCAATTTGCCTCCATCTAAGGGGAAAACAGTAATCTGGGTAGTAGTGGACACTTTCTCCAAGCAAGCCCATTTCACTCCCTTCAAGCAATTACCCACTGCCAAAGGGATGGCTAAAGCTTTCTTCAACCACGTGATTAAATTACACGCTTTTCCGAAAAGGGTGGTATCCGATCGCGGAAGTCAGTTCGTTGCCACCTTCTGGCGGGAGCTTTTGAAACTAATGGACATAGAACCTGCCTTAAGCTCGGGTTACCATCCAGAAACCGATGGCCAATCCGAGCGAACTAATCAAATTCTGGAACAGTTCTTAAGATGCTACACAAATTACCACCAAGATAATTGGGTGGAATTACTACCCTTTGCAGAATATAGTTACAATAATGCAGTGCACTCCTCCACTGGGGTTTCACCGTTCATGGCGGTGGGGGGCTTTGAAGGTAAACCACTTCCTATCCTCAAGGAAGACCCCCAGACCCCCCCCTCGGACTTTAAAAGTTGGTGGTCCAGGCTCCAGGACTCCTGGCCATTGATTGGGAAAGCCTTAGACCATGCCAAAGAGGACTACAAGAAATATGCCGACCGGGGGCGAGCACCGGGATGGGACCTTCAACCTGGGGACTCTGTGTATCTCTCTACAAAAAATATCCATGGGCTGCAGCCCAGCAGGAAATTGGGATGGAAATATGTTGGACCTTATAAAGTGCTACGTAAAATCTCTGATGTCTCCTTTGAACTGGAACTTCCTAAATCACTAAGTTCTGTGCACCCTGTGTTTCATTTCAGCCTGCTGAAGAAAGATCCTGGGCCGAATGCATGGCATCCAGTTCCTCCAGTTCCTCCTCCACTGATGAAGGAGGGGAGTCCACACTACGAGATAACTGAAATCCTTGACTCCAAGATGAAAAGGGGCCACTTGTATTACTTAGTTAGATGGTTAGATTTCGGCCCGGAGCACAATGAATGGATTCGTTCTGAACATGTTCATGCCCCCAAGTTAACCAAACTGTTTCATAAAAAGTTCCCTGAGAAAGCTAGGTGAAGGGAATTATGGGGAGGGCAGGGTGTCAGAATCTGTCAATTCAGTCAATGTATTATTGCATGCATGCTATGTACCTGTATAATCCTTATGTATTGGACCTGCATTTAACCTGTTTGGGCCGGGAGGGTGACAACCCCGAAGGGTGAGAACAAGGAGGCCTCTCATCCCTGCCTCCGCATTCCAGCTGCTCCGGCAGTAACTTCAAGGGGAGGAAGGCTCTCATCTCTTATCTATGCTAAAGAACCTTGGAGCCATGAATTGTTATGTGAACGGAGGGGTCTGGTTTGGGAAGGGAAATTTACTGCTTAACACCTCACTTTTTTCCTGTGTGAACCAAACGGTCAAGACACCTTTTAGCCCGCCAATTTTCCCTACTGGGGATTGGCTACCTATGGGTAATTCAAACTCCTTGGAATGGTATAATAGACCCGCTTGTATTATTTGTCTCATCTCTGACAATAACCCGAGACGCTGTACCAATGTAGAAATAGGCAATAAAGAACTGTGGTTAACCAACCGAGATCTGATCCTTGACTACTTTGAGCAGGACTCTCACAAATGTCTGCTTCTTTCAAATCCAACACTGTTGATCTAGACACCCAAATCATGTCAATTCTTGACCATGATTTGTGCCTTGATGAATAGTAAGTATAACCTTTCTCATTTCTATGTTTAGTTCTCCATGCATCTAGTAAGTCATATTCTTCTGCAATCTGGAGAAAACTATCTGGGAGTGTCAAACCTTTTTTTCTCCTTCCTCCCTGTGTTCTCCTATCTAGATCTCTTTCCAACACCGCATTAAAATCTCCAGCTATGAATATATTGTTACATTTTTTTATTTGTAATGCCTGTGCCAATTCTTTATAAAAAACGTTTTGATTTGAGTTAGGGACATAAATGTTAATTACCAGATATTCTATTCCTTGTCTAACAATAGTTATGGCCAATATTCTTCCATCTATGGATGAGTAAACTAATTGTGGATGCAGCTGATCTTTTACATAAATTGCCACTCCTCTCTTCTTTTCTCTTTCATCTGCCGCAGCAAACAATGTACCTAGTTTTTTACAATATAAATGTTTTATGTGGTCTTTTTAAATGTGTTTCTTGTAAGCATACTAGATCTGCCCTCAACTTAGTGGCCTGCTGTAAAATGCGTCTCCTCTTCTGTGGGCCATTCATACCATTGACATTGATCGAGACGATATTGAAATCTTTAGTGTTTGGATCCATCTTTATTTTTTGGTTCCTTGAGCCTACTCTTTGCCTGTTTCCTGGTTAAGATTCGGAGAGGTATCGCTGGTTCACCTTTTCTTCCTCCTTTTTTACTAGCATCTTTCTTGGTTTCTTCTTTTTCTTCCTCCTCTTCTTTCTCCGATTGCCCATCTTCCTCTTCCTCATCTTCTTTCTCTTTTTCCACTTCGAAATCATCCCCAAAGTTTTCAAGAAAGTTTTCTAACTTAAAGACTGAGTCAAGCTTGTATCTTCTGACTTTATATTCAAACAGTAGGCCTTCAGGGTTGACCCACCTATACTCAATATTTTTTTCCCCGTAAAAGGGCTGTCAATCGCTGATATACTTGTCGTCTCTCTCTCACACGCCACGGAGTTTCTTTTAGAAATCTTACTTCTTCTCCTGGATCACTACTTTGTTTTCCTGTGAGGCTCTTAATATTTTATCTCTCAATTCTCTCTTGTGAAATTTAATGTGCACTTCTCTCAGGACATTGTGTTTCCGCGCATAAGCCGAATTCCTTCTGAAAATCGAATCTATTTCTGCCGTCACTTCCAATTTAGTGCCAATTTCCAGTTGTTCCACTAAGCCGGTGACTACTTCTTCCTTTAAGTTCAAACCAATCTTCTCCAGTATGTTCTGACACTTCAAAATCAGTGAGGCTTTATCTAATTCCAAATTGATTAGTGAGTCTCCCAGGCATATATTTTTCACCCTGAGATCTTGGAGATCGAGTTCTAGTTCTCTGACTTTCCCGTGTGTTTGTCTACCTCCGGTGAATGAAGTTTGAATATCCCATTTGTTTGTTGCCACATGCGTTTTAATCTCTTCAATCACCGATTTAATTTGTGTGGCTAACTCATCAAATTTATTATAGATAGGTGCCATCTCCCTCTGAATTAAGACAGGGAATCTTTCTTCTACTTTCTCCATTAATGCTGGCAACGTTGTTTCCATCACAGCCTTTACAGCTGCCGCCACTGTTTCATCGATCATTGCCTTTGTATCTTTTGCAGGCTGGCTCGGGTTGCTTGTAGTCGACTTCCTCTGACTCATGGCCCTTAGTTGTGATGGTGATGGTAGGGAATTTTTTCTAGGACCTCCGGATGCCATACTTAAAATACTTGCCCACAACAAGCGATCTGTATTCTATAACCTGTAATCTATATTTATTTAATTATTTGATCAAACAATTAGTAATTTAACATATTCCCACTACTTCCCAATTAATTTTTTTAAGTAAATAAATTTTTCCACCCAATTCAATATTTAAATGATCAATTTAATTTAATAATTAATTTAGGACCCAATTAAAACCTGGCCTATCTTAATCTATTGTGAATTAACTGATTAGCTTAGTTATTTACTTATTTAAATTTTAGTATTGTCTTGTTGTTAGATTTAATTAATCAGTTGTTATTTATTAACTGTTGTCTTGATATTAATTAAATTTACGATTAATATCCTAGTTTAATCTATGCTGTACGCTCTGTGGTTCGAATGTATTTTATATTTTATGTTTGCCAATATTGGTCTTTATTGGTCACCAGGGAGAGCTCAGAAAGACCTAATTGAGAAAAGCAGGCAAGAAATTTTTTTAATAAAAAGATAAACTCAGCTTCCAATTTGACCACAGCTATTTATCCACTCAGATTTAGTAGTTTCTTTCCTTTGCGCTAGCTACGTAGCTTAACACAGATAATGCTGCTCTGTATCCTCTTATATATCAAGCCCTACGTAGTTCTCTTAACTGCTTACAAAGAGTATGAGAAACATCCACATTAAGTCCTCTTCCATAGCCTCCGTAAACTATGTAGGCTCCAACGTAGTTTTCGTAGGATTCACGTAGGATTCACATCACCGCTGCGCCACCTGCGTAACTTGACTCTCCTCTCCTTTCTTCCACTCCGCTAAAGTTGCAAGTCACGGTCTTCGCTTCTGCGCACTCTCCGACCTTCGCGACACTGGCTTCAAGTTACTCCTGAGCAGGCTCAGACACCGGATCAGTCCCAGGAAACATGAAGACGACACCCGGGAGGCATAGAAGAAAAAAGATATAGAAAGATAGAGACAGTAAGTGCAGCTTTTCCCTTTTTTTTTGTTTCCCCTTATGCTCCCCTCTTCGCCATATAAGCACTCCCGCAGCCACTTTAAATGGGGGAGCTAAGACCGGCGCAGCCGGAGCTTCTTATACCAGGATGAGAAAAAAAATACTGGAGAAGAAAAATTATACTCAGCTTTTTCCTTTCTTTTTCGGTGTCTGTTACTTGGCCCAGTGTGTTCTTTGGCTCCTCTGGGTCCCACTCCCTCTTCTTCCTGTTGAACCGAAGTTGCTGGCAGTACTCCACTTCAGGAACTGCTTTAGGGCGCTAAAACACCCCGAGGAGATTGCCCTTCTCCCCGAGGTGCGCTTACAAGCCCCCTGCTTCTTCCTCCCCTTCAGGTAGGAAGAAAGGCAAATATTATGCCTCGAAACTCTGAAGGGTTTAGTCCCAAATGCCGGAGCTCTCTTCTGAGCATCTGCTTCAGGGATAGGCAGAACCAGAACTCGACAATAACTTTAATTTTTGAGCATCTCTTTCATTTTCTCATGGCATTTTCTGCTTAAGAAAAGTAAGTTTGAAGCCTGAGTTCATTGCTGTGTCTTGTTGGGAATGGCTTGCAAATATATGTGTGTCTAAAGTCATTAAAGTGGTTTGGTGCTTACTGCCATGCAAAGAGAAAACATCTGAAAAAGTAGCTTCATTGTTGTGTGTGTTGGCAGAACACTTGACTGTTGCATGGGGGATTTTGGGGGACATCTGCAGAGAAACAGAGTTGTAACTAAAAATGAGCATGGTCAGCAGCACTTTGGAGATTGCCTGTTTTGTGAAATTTAAAAAGTGGGCAGAGTTTCTGATGAAGATGATTGCCCCTCTTCTCCTGCCACTGGGCTGACATCTGCCTTTAATGGGCCAGCAAAGTTGATGTTCTTAACCCTCCTAATAAGAGAGATTTCTGCTTCTGAGGAGTTGACTTCCAACGATTGGTGATCTTGTGATGGTAGTGATACTTTTACATGGTAAAGACCGCCTGTTCACAGGATCATTTTACCTGTGGGACAGACTCTGCATGGTAACCACTCCACTGGTACATAATTGCTTGTAAAAAGTATTATAGTGTAATAATTCAGGTAGGTAGCCGTGTTGGTCTGAAGCAGGAGAACAAAGTTGGAGTCCAAAGTTTCATCCAAGGTATAAGCTTTTGTGTGCATGCTCACTTCTTCCATCTGAAGAAGTGTGGGTGGCACATGAAATCTTATACCTTGAATAAAATTTTGTACCTTGAATAAAATAGTCCACAAACTACTCCTGTCCAGTGCATCCAGAAACCTAGAAGAAGAAGAGATTGGATTTATACCCCGCCCTTTATGACCCTAGGGAGTCTCAGAGCGTCTTACAAACTCCTTTCCCTTCCCCTCCCCACAACAGACACCCTGTGAGGTAGGTGGGGCTGAGAGAGCTCTGAGACAACAGCTGGTACAGAGCTATGCCTTGCCCAAGGTTATCCAGCAGGTGCAAGGGGGGGAGTGGGGAATCAAACCTGGTTCTCCCAGATTAGAGTCCGCGCACTTAACCACTACACCAAACTGGCTCCTAGCATTGTTCTGCCAGTGAACTAGGGTTGCCAACTCCAGGCTGAGGAAATCCCTGGAGATTTGGGAGTGGAGGGTGGGGTTTAGGGGAAGGAGGGACCTAAGCAAGGCATAATGCCATGGACTCCACTTTCCAAAGCAGCCATTGACCTGATCTCTGTAGTTTGGAGCTCAGTTGTAATTCCAGGAGATCTCCAGACCCCACCTATAGGTTGGCAACCATAAAAAATCATATTCAGCGTGCTAGTTCTGCAGGAAGGCAAGCTGATTTCCATGGGAACATAACCTTTAGGAATTGATTCCAATCCAGTGTGGGAATAATTGTTGGACACAAGATATTGGTTCAGGCAAGGTTTTGTATAGATGGGACAGAAAATAATGTTTTTATTGGTTTTGTCAAACCTGTTTTGACAACAAGGTAAACAGAATAAGAAGCAAAAGGTGGATGTGGCTGGATGACCACACTTCTGGGAACATTGGGTGTGGCCTAATATGCTAATGAGTTCCTGCTGGGCTTTTTCTACAAGAAGAGCCCTGTATATATTGAGCTAATAAATATGTAGCTTGCTACGTTACAAAATTACATTGCATCAAGCTCTATTTCACCGTCCTCTTTTTCTTCAGAAACATGTAGCTTGCTGCTTTTAACTGGAGTCAATGGTGAATGAGGTTTCCTTTTTACAGCTCAAATTTCAGCTTGCTCTAACTGAGGCAAACCTAATGCAGATAACAAAGCTGATCCAGAAACAGAGTCATATGCAATATATTGAGTTTGCTGGTATTCCACAAACATTATGGACCGCATCCAATGGTATTTTATGCCTGCTGCCTGGAGTTTAGAAATAATAGGTTTTAAGTCTCTTAGAATCTTAAGCATCTCTGGGGGAAGGTCCAGAAATACAAGTATTTTGCTTCCTTGAAAATCCAAGCTGCTCTGCTGACGTGCTTCCATCAAGAGTTTCCTCTTAGTCTGATAGTCTGCCAGCTCCACCACTGTGTCTCTGCCAGAAGGGGCAGCGTGGGAAGAATCTGTTGTTTTACCTGCTCGGTAGGCTCGCAGTGTTTGTTTGCTTGTTTATTTATTTTATTTTATTGATTTCTACCCCGCCCATTTCGGCCTATCAGTGGTGTCCCTCCCTCCTCTGATTTTAAAGAGGCAGCCAGTCAGGACGCCATGAAAATAGAAAGGTCAGTTGTTGCTTCGGCATTTGATGCAAAAACAAGAAATTTCAAGTTCTTTGTCTCTTATGTGAGACTCCAATATCATGATTTCTTATCCAAACCAGCTGTCTTGAGAGGTGGTTCCAAGCTTTTTTACCAGGGAGGCAACTTTCTTTAATGCTGCTTCTGCTTTTTGAGTTGTTTGCTTACACTGAGACTCCAATTCTTCCATGCATTGGGCTAGAGGTGATATCATATCCATCATATCTGGACTGGCAAAGGAGCTCCCCCAGCATTCTTTTGATTCTTTTTGCCGTTAGAAGCTTTAGGTGGCATACTTTAGGTCAGGTTTGTTTCAAAATAGTCAATTAGCATTGATTTAAGAGTGAGAGGTCTGGGAGCAGCCCGTAATGGCTTCTTAGCAGAGAGAGTTAACAGCTTTAGATTCCAAGCAGCATCATTGTTGTTCTTGTTGTTGTGATTGCCCTAAAAGCCCAACACACTGGCATTTTCTGGCTTTCCCATTGGCTGTGCTGTGTGCTTCATCAGCCATTGGTCCATTAACCGCCACTCAAGAGTACTTGCATGCCATTGGCTGGGTGCTGGCTCTGCTCCTCTCCCCTGCCCACTGCCATCCTGGCCACTTCCCTGACAGAATAAACTGCCAAAATGGCTATTTCTCCTGATGAAGATGCTTCTGTGGGGCTCCTGTGGGGCTAACTTTTCCCTCAGTGACTGTTGCTAGGCAACCAAGCTTGATTCTGTCAATAAAAAGGCAAAGGCACGATGAACTGAATTGTTCCATTACATTATATAACAAAAATACATATAAATTGTTTACATATAATTAATAAAATCCAAATGCTGTATGTTTTAAGATTTAGGTGTTCAGACTGGTTTTGTTATGGAGTGTTATCCTACTCATAGGGGAAGCAGGTATGTTTAAACAGGCATGTGGAAACTAAGAGTCTCTTTGTCTGTTCCAAAGCAATGCTTGACCACTAAACCACAAAGCTGTACTGAGATGATTATTCTCCTAATAATCAATCTCTAACAGGTAATCAGCTCTCTGACTGAAGAGAGGTCAGAAGTTTATTTATTCCTGGTGTCAAGTGAAAACCTTGTATCCTAGGTTAAGATCACTGAATGTTATCTTTTTAATATTTTTATTTAAAAACAGTCTAATCACTCTTGAAATGATTAAATATAAAATAATCAAATGAAACAAAAACACTGACACATGTTAATAAAATTAGAAATAAAAAGCATACATGTCGTACCTTATCCTATCTAACTTGAATTTAAAAGAAAATACAATTTCTACAATTCTCACCAAAGCATTCAGAAACAATAATACCACAACACCAATTGGAGAGATTCAGGGGTTTTAGGGTGCGGCTATGTGAACTTCATATGAGTGTATTAAACCATCTAATTTGTTTTCTCTGAAGCACTGATGTACAATTCCTCTGAGCTCTGAATGACACTTTCCTAAAGAATACTTGTGTTAGGGGAGTTTCAAACTGCATTTGGCATAAAGGCTTTTATTCATAAACTAGGAATAAGGCCCATTGTGGAAATAAATACAACGGGTTCTAGAAAGACTCTGGGAGAGTACCAAGGCCTTGGGCACTCAACGTCACTTTGCTGTGGCAACCTCAGCAGGGTATAAGGACACAGATTCCACCATTTTCTCCATGGGAACTGATCAATGCCATCTGGAGAGCAACTGTAATTCTGAGTGATCTCCAGCCCTCACCTGGAGATTGGCAACAGTGGTTCCCCAACAGGGAATAGCTGGTTTGGAGGGCAGAGTCCATGGCATTCTACCTGTCTGAGGCCCCACCCCTCCTCAAACCTCACCCTCTTCAGGCTCCATCCCTCAAATCTCCAGGAATTCCCCACTTGGAGTTAGCAACCCTATCTCCTTCCCAGCCAAGCATCAACCTACCTTTATTTCCCCCTCACTGTTCAGCTTTCCATCTCCCCCCCACCTGCAGCCTCTACCGTGCTCTGAAGCCCTGTCTGCCACGTCACATTGACTGTCATGGGGGCATCTCAGTAGGGTATAAGGACACAGAGTCCACCGTTTTCTCCATGGGAACTGATCAATGCCATCTGGAGAGCAGTTGTAATTCTGAGTGATATCCAGCCCTCACCTGGAGATTGGCAACAATGGTTTCCTTGGCCGGGAGGGCGGGATAGAAATTTAAATAAATAAATTTCCCAGGAGGAAAAGTGGTCTTTCTTTGGGGACCAAAGTAGCTTACATCATTCTCTTCTCCCCCTTTTGACCTGCACAACACTCCTGTGAGGTAGGTTAGGCTGAAATCAAAATCACCCACTCAGCTTCTACAGCAAGAACCTGGATCTAGCAGATCCTGCTCTGGAGCACTGATTGCCACACCTAGGGTACCCAGCCTCCAGGTAGACTCTGAAAATCGCCAGGTATCACAACTGAACTCCAGACAACAGGTCAGTCCTGTCCAGTGAAAATAACTGCTTTGGACGGTAGACTTGATGGCATTCTGTTCAGCTGAGGCCTCTCCCCTCCCCAAACCCTGGCTTCCAGAGACTCTACCAGAAAATCTCCAGGAATCTCCCTACCTGGAGCTGGCAACCCTAGTCAGAACTGGTCCCAATGAGTTCTTTACAAAGGCCTGCAAAGGGTTTCCTTCCTTTGTCTGAACCAAGCTTGGTTGCCTACTGTTGCAAAACGAGCTCCCGTTTGCAACTCAGCTGTTCACCTCCCTCCCTCATCCTGTGGGCATATCTCACTCCTTAAGTTCCCTGCCATCAGTCACTGAATTGTCATTGCCTTTTTAGAGAGCCCCTGTGGCCAAATCTCCCTATTTGGAGATGGAATCCTCAATCTTTGGGGGATCCCTGGAAAGTTGGCAACCGAAGGGTCTGGCCTTTTCTTGCTTCCCTGGGCTACCTCCTCCCTTTGGTGTTGTGCAGAGCAGGGGAGACTATGCAGGACACAGATTATTAGCCCAAATAAAAGAATTTATTTTACTGTTTACACAATTATGGAGCGCACACACACACACACACAGTAAATGAATAAAGCACAACTGTAGGAGTAAGCACATACTATGAACCAGCAGGGCATAAATCAACAGGGGTTAACACAATCCTCCCTGGATGGGCTGGAGTCTGTATTAATGGTGCCCCACCCCTTGGGACAGTCCCTCTTTTCCCGCACTTTTTGGCCCTGGGGCCGCTGGGAACTGTAGTCCAACAGATGAGGAAGTCTCATTCAACCCAGTGAGTGATACCCCTGCAGGCCCCTCTCTGAAACTACAGCTTATTTGAACCTTATGGGGGAAGATTTTAAACAAACCACAGACATGCTGCATTTGGGGCAGACCATGGAGTGCAAAGTCACAAAATGGCTGCCACAGGAGGCAGACCCCGCCACAAATGGCTGACGTAGCTTGCCTCCGGTCACCCAGTCAAGATCCCTGTGCTGTGGAGGCAGCTGCTGCCAAAGCAACATTTTTTAAAAAACAGCAGTCAATCAAATCTCTAATTGCCAATCAGAAGCCTTGCTGTCAGAAGCCCCATCCTGCCCCACCCACTTTCTAAAGGCACTTGATGGGCACCAGGAAAGGTGTCAGAGGGTGCCGTGGCCCCTATGGCACCACATTGGGGACCCCTGGATTAGGCTCTAGTTTGGATGCTTATGCTACAAAAATTAATGCAACAATAATTTTTTTGTTTAGCTACAACAGATTAATATGGCTTCCCATCTGTAATTTGGACTTCATTATTTAATTTGTCTCTAAGACCTCACTTGGTTTTAGATCTGGAGTCTGTTTTATGCACTGGGGTTGAGTCCTACAAGGAAAAAGTGCCTTTGGGCATACACAGAGTGCCTTTCCCTCCCCACTGATTAACTGCACTCTTCCATCTCCCTGCACATCTAATAATTTAGCAGCATGTTGACTCAAGGACCAGAGGGGACTTTCACGTACCAGGGCAGAGCACACAACCCCTTAACTCAAGGAGAAAATGGACACCACTCCTAATTTTCTTCCCACTTCCCCTCTGCCCAGTTTAGGAAATAACTTAGCAGAGCAATGGAAGAAGGCAAATGCTTTAAATGTTGATTTAGGTGATTTTCAATAAACACTAAATATAGATGTTTGTAAAAGCCCCCCTTCCCCCCTCCTGACTCCTCCTCCTCCATTTTGCATCTCTAGAAGCCCCCATTTTAGAACATCTCAAGCTTCCTAAATATGAGTTCCCCGGAGAAGGAGGTAGCCAACAGTAACATCATCTAATTTGCATTCAAAATGTAATTTCTGAGAGCACAATTGGGGGAGGGGGATCAGCAAATTTTTATGCCAGTTTCTTTTTGTGCTTCAAAAACTGATGTGACCAACAACTGTAGGGGGGAGGAGAATATTTTTGTTACCATAGCCCCAAAAACTTTAAATTAGAGTTTGTTATATATAATTTGGGAAAGCAAACTTCCCATGAAGTTCCCGGTGCCATCTTTAGTCACTGTAGAATTATTATTATTTTTTTTTAAAGGAGAGGACTTTGGGGGTTGGTTCCCCAGCCCCCTAAATCCATGGAGGGTTACAAAGGACTCTTCCAGAGCTTGGTCATACAGGGAGTTTGCAGTGGAAGGCAGGGATGAAGAGTGGAAGAACACAGCTCTGTTTCTCCCTCAAGGTGCTATTTGTAAAAGTATGAAGGATCAGGTTTTGGGAAACTCATTTCATCACGGACACCCAGCCCCGCCAACCTCACAGCCACTGAATGTACTATAAATAGTTTGGGAGTAGAACTGCCTCTTTCACAGTTCTTGTGGTGAGGGCAGTAATTAAGGTCAGAGGAAGTGCTTTTCATTGATTACTAATTAATTACCTTTCCAGAATTCTTTTAGCTTCAAAGTGATTAGAGCTCTTCAGCACTTACAGCATTCTGCATTGGTGGGGATGGGTAATTACTACCAGGGGTCCTTTCGAGCAGGAGCTCAGGGGAGCGCAGCTCCGGGAGTTGGTGCCAGCCCCCCCCCGTGGGGGAATGCCTGCTTGTGTCATGGCTGCAGCAAAATGACCCGTCCCCTGGAAAGGTCCTTGTTCCTCCGACCAGCCTTCTGAAGGCTTCAGCCACCACTGAAGCTTTCCTCCCAGAATAGTGGTATTTCTGAGGCTTGGGTTTGTAGTGGTCCCCTCTCTACCAGCTCTCTCTCTCTCTCCTTTCTTTCTTGCCTTCTGACATACTTCCAGTGATGTCAGGTGGTGTAGCATATGCAAATAAGTTATGCTAATGAGTTATGCTAATGAGCTCCTGCACCTCTTTTTCTACAAAATGATCCCTGATTACTACTGAAGTTGGGTTGTCAGCTCCAGGCTGGGAAATACCTGGAGATTTTGGGGGTGGAGCCTGAAGAGGGTGGGGTTTGGAGAGGGGAGGGACCTCAGCAGGGTATAATGCCACAGAGTCCACCTTCCAAAGCAGCCATTTTCTCCAGGTGAACTGATCTCCATCGCCTGGAGATCAGTTGCAATAGTGGGAGATCTGCAGCCACCACCTGGAGGTTGGCAACCCTAGACCAGGGAATACACCCCTCCCATCCCTTCCTCTAGTCTAGAACATTCTCAGTGATTAGAGAAGAAGAGGAGATTGGATTTATACCCCACCCTTCACTACCCGAAGGAATCTCAGAGTGGCTTACAATCTCCTTCCCCTATGCCTCCCCACAACAGACACCCTTTGCCCTGGCACCCAATGGAAGCAGGGGCCATAGAAGCAGACACATATTTGACTGGCCACTGTAGGAAAGATGATGAGAGAAGAGAAGAAATGGGATGGGATTTATACCCCTCCCTTCACTACCCAAAGGAGTCTCAGAGAGGCTTACAAACTCCTTTCCCTTCCTCTCCCCACAACAGACACCCTGTGAGGCATAGGTGTAAACTACGGGGGGGGGGGGGCTTGAGGGCTCAAGCCACCCCCAAAATTCCCTGGGGGAGACTGAGCCCCCCGGCAAAATGGAGCGCCCACCGCCGCTCCTTCCCCCCGCCACCCTGCCGCCAGAGCCGCGCTGCCGCCAGAGCCGCTCTCCCCACCCACTCCTCCCTCCCTCCCTCCCTCCTGGGGAGTGGCGGCGCAGCGGCTCTGGCGGCGGGGACATCGCCCTGGCCACAGCGGCATGGCGGCAGCTCTGGCCGCGGTGGGGACATCGTCCCGGCGGTGGCAGCACGGCGGTGGGGGGGACACAGCTGCCGTGCCTCCCTGCCTGCCACAAGCCTCCCCAGCTGTTGCCACAAGAGCCCCCCTGCCCGGCTCCCCCGCACCCACTCCCTCCCTCTGAGGGGGAGCCAGGTGGGGGGAGTGGCAGCGGCAGCAGTGGTGGGGACATTGTCCCGGCGGCAGCGCATGCACTTTGCACACACGAGAGAGAGCCCCCACCCTCCCCAGGAGAATGAAAAGTCTACGCTCCTGCTGTGAGGTAGGTGGGGCTGACAGAGCTCTTTTGAGAACTCCTCTTGAGAGAACAGCTCTGAAAGAACTTATGACTGACTCAAGGTCACAGCAGCAGCTGCATGTGGAGGAGTAGGGAATCAAAGCCGGCTCTCCCAGATTAGAGTCCGTGCTCCTAACCACTATACCAAACTGGCTCTCAGTTAGTGGCTTAGGCAGCCCCCTTTCTTCCTCCTCTGCTCTCACCATCTTGGGGTCAGTGAGCATTGCTGTGTTCTTATTAGGCTTTACCAAAAAATGTAAACAGACAATTTTCATAATACTCTGGAAGCAATGCTCCCTCTAAGCTGTGGAGTCTTTTGAGCAAAACGTCTACTTTGTGAGGTACTGGCATTACAGTTGTGAGTGAGTCATTTGGCTACTGTATAGATTACTTTGCTCTGGAGCCAATCTTCCTGAGCTGAGACAAAAAATGTGTGTGCTAGAGGCTAAAAAACTGTGAGCTAGCTCACACTAACTCAGCTTAGAGGGAGCACTGCCTGGCAACTCATCCCTATGGGGAGAGTTGCAAGTTCTCCCTCCCCCCCACCCAAGCAAGGTAGGTGGTGCACTACTGTGCCAGCAAGCAACACCATCCTTGCAAAAGGCTGCACATGCATTCGCCAGTTGCAAATACATGGCAGTGATTGGCTGTGAGCTGGCCTCTTCCCCCTCCCCTCCTTCCTTGGCCCAGGGAAGAGGTGGGAAAAGGCCAGTTTCGGCGGGAAAGGCAGAAAGAGGTAAGTGAGCTTTCCCTTTCCCCCCTTCTTGCCTTTCCCTGGCCATTTTTCAGGGCCCTGAATAGCTGCTGAATACTTGCCGAATAATTCAGCAAGTATTCAGCAGCTTGTATTCGGCACGCCAAATCTGATTAGAGAATCTGATCCGGCATTCGGCCGGGCTGAATAGAGCTGAATCAGCACTATTCGGCCAATTATTCAGCTTGGACGAACCAAAGGCAGATCCTTAGCTGAGCCTGGTGCCAGGTTTGCCCACTCCATCCTGCCTTTCCACCCAGCCTTGCCATTCAGCCTTTTGCTTGCAGAAGAGCCACACAGCAGTTCTGGCTTGCTCACCATGCAGCCTGAGGCTTGGGAGAGGCAGGCCAGGCTGGGCTACCGCCCACTGCACACAAAAGGCTTCAACTAGCCCCAGGCTCTGTCCACCTCCTGGGGCAGGAAGGACTGGGAGAGGGGGGCCAGGGAGGGTGCACGGCACATTCGAGAATGGGTATCGCCCCCAGGGCCCTCCAATAGTTATGGGCTTGGTATAGATTATCTGCTTGCTGTATGTGTTACCCCACTGCATTGTTTTATTTTTATGTGCTACCAGTTTCTGCTTTGTGTAACTCATCATGTTACTAGTACTTTATGCTTTCTGTCAGATGTCTATAACCCTAGTCCTATCACACTGCTTATTAGATGTTTCTTCCTGCTGACTGCATCATTATGCTATGTAATCTACCTTGTGTCTCAGTGAGCAATGCAGACTATAAATTAAAATAAATAAATTTAATCCTTTTGATCATGTGCACCTGGGCACACTCCCTGTCTCTGACAGGGAGGGGGCTCTCCTCTTCCAAGCTCCTGCTCCAAGCCCACTGCCTAAGATCCACTGAGGAGACAGCCAAAGTGATAATGAAATGTCACTGTTCCCTTGGCCCTGATTGCTGACTCCCATAAGTCATGCCTCTTATTCATTATTATTTACTTATTTGGTTTAAAGCAAGTCCCTCAACTAGAATGATTCATAGTAACCAGAGAGCTAGTTGACTTAAAAGGGGAATAAATATACTGGTTAATAAGAAATCACAAATGAATCATATATGACTGACCTTCTTCACTAGTCATATGTTTTCCTATGCGTTAAAGCTATTCTCATGCACATTCAGTCCTTCACCATTAGCAACACAAAAAAAACAATGTGCAGTCCCTGACTTAAAAAATTAAGTTTGGACATTCATAAGAGAGACAGGATTTTTAAAAAGTGCCTATAAAAGATACAATCCAGACAAACATGTACTCTAAGCACTTAACCTCATTTATATTTGCTTTCTATACTGTTTACCCTTTTCAAGTGCTTTGTTTTACTGCAGAACATGTCAAGAATTGAAATGGTGTTCCCCCTCTTCCATCCCAAATAGAAACACAGGAAACAAAAATCTTAACCATTACATGTCTTTGCCTAATCATTTGTTTCTGGTGTCATAGTGGGATATTTGGTTAATGTAGCAGAGTTTGCCCAGTTTGTAGCAGAGTTTGCCCAGTTTGTAGCAGAGTTTGCCCAGTCATCGAAATGTAATACTGAGTACAGTAAATAAACGCCCTAAGGAGCATATTGCAAAAAAAGAGGGGTCAACTTACATTCATTCAAGTAAATCCAGTTCCCATCCAGGTTGCAGTCGAAAGGAGAGAGAGAAGCCTTCCCTACCACCAGAGGCCAGCTTGCTTGCCTGGCATCGTGTGTGTGGGAGCATGAGGGCATTGTCTCTATAGGAAAGAACTGCAGAGACGTGGAAGGCCATGTGAAGAGAGGGAGAGAACAGAGGGAGAGAGAAGGGGCCAGAGGGCAGCTCCCAGGTAAAGCCCAAGAGAGGAATCCCATTCTAGGAGATAACACCTAGACACTCTTAGAGCAGTGTAGCACTCCCACTGTTCAGGCATGCTGAGTTACTCACTCACTCCAACATTCACAAAGACCTCCAACCCACATTGCTCTATGTAAGTAACCAAAGCATTTGATTCCAGATGGGCTGCCTACCAGACGAACACACATTCCCAAAGGACACAAGTTCTGTGAAGAGACATGTTTGTTGTCTGGGGGAGTCCTTTTGCCAGGAGAAGTAGTTGGGTTCTTGTGCATGCAGCATGGTGTAGCAGTTAAGAGCAGTGGATTCGAATCTGGAGCATTGGGTTTGATTCCTCACTTCTCCACATGCAGCCAACTGTGTGACTTTGGGTCAGTCACAGTTTTCTCAGAGCTCTCTCAGCCCCACCTGCCTCACAGGGTTTCTGTTGTGGGGAGATGAAGGGAAGGAGATTGTAAGCTGCTCTGAGACTCCTTCAGGTAGTGAAAAGTGGGTTATAAAAACCAACTCTTCTTCTTCTTCTCATTCTTAGACAAACAGCCCAGTGAAGCCACTTCTCCTCTTTGCCCCTTTTGTTGTTTTTGCATGCTGCTACTCTGCAGCAAATAATTTGAACCATGAGCAAAGCATGCAAGCATATAAATCACTTATAAACTATTTTTAAAAATGCTACCATCCAGTGTTCATCCAAGTCCTTAGCAATGGTGACATTGATTTGTTAGGAATGACAGTGTGTCATATGCGTATGGTTTTGCAAAGCCCCACACAGGCTCATAGCTACAGTGGGGCCTCTTGGGACACAGCTCCCCAACTTCCCATACAGCCCAGCCCACCCCCACCCCCACCCCGACTTCCAATTTTTAATTTAACTTATTGCACTTGTCACTGGCAAGTCCCACACCGCCCTCCAACCCAAAGCTGCTCTCTTGCCTCCCCACTCTTGGCAGCAGGAGCACCAGCCAAAAGGCAAGTGGGCACTGGTGTAGGGGACACCTGTGTGCCCGCTCTGGCTCTCCCTGCCTGCCAATCAGCCGCAGCTGGAGTACAAGGAGGAAGAGCAGCCTCCAGGGGCAGAAATGGGGATGAGGAACTGCGGTGGCAGCAGGCAGGTGACCAAGGCAGCCTCCTTGGGCAGGCTTGCCACTCTTCTGCCCTCACAGCCAGCCACCCAGTTGCATGGAAGGGTGGGAGTGGGTCTGCTAGCTTGGTGTCTGTGTGTGTGTGTGTGCAAGGGTGCCCCCGACTTATTTAAAGGCCCCCAAATAAAAAAATCCTGGCTATGGGGCTGGCCCCATGGGAATTGTGGCTAACACCCTTACTTGTGCCTTTCCTGATTTTTCTAGCAACGGTGTATTAAGAATTAAAATTATATGCTCAACAACAAGCACCCATAACCCCCCCCCCCCAGAAAGAACAATGATCAAGCGAGCAGCACCCTAGTTATGGGCAAAAATCTGCTGTGTGATCCAAGGTTCATGGCGTGACTATGTTTTCTGGTCAGCAGGTTGCATCATGAAGAAGGGCTGCTGTGACTGGCTATTTTCACACGTTCTTTTTGTTGCGGGAAAGGGTTGTTGGGGGGAAACGTAATCTGGAGAGACAAACAAAGGTTGTAAAGTGCCCTTTCACCACTGAGGAGCCACACATTTCCTGCCAAATTTCAACAATCATTTGCAAATCAACTGATTGTCTTTCTGTGCTGGAGGAATCAGTGTTTTGTTACCTGACATTTGTACAGTAGTCCCAGCTCTTCAGGCTAAGTGTGTGTCATTGTTTCTAACTGAGGGTGCATCTTGTTGCTGTCAAGCGAGAAAGCAACAGCAGTGACAGCCGCATCTTGGGAAACCATCTCTCCCTCTAAATGTCACCTATTTTGCAAGGGGCATCTTTACCTGTGATTCTTCTCTTTTCCATCCCATGAGCTACCATGAAATTGACATTTAAAAACTAATTGTATGGCCAAATCTACCAGACTAGAGACGTTGCTTAAGATTTGTGGAAAGAATGTTGGACCAAATTCTCACCTGTATTAGTTTTCTTTCCGCTACATGGCTGTGAACGAGTGCTAAAGGGGATTATTAGGCCCTGGCGGTGAGATAGGTACACAGAACTCATCTGCATTGCTTATCTCGGGCAGACAGGGCTCTGTCAGGATCTGTCCACATGCCCTCAATGCCTGTCCCTCGCCTTTATTGTCTTGCGGCTGCCGCCGCTGGCCAAGGCTCTTCTCTGCTCTAATAAACAACCAATTACTGCCCCAAACAGATGTCTGGGCTATGATCAAGTAATTCAGCTGGAGTGAAGAGGCCTTAAATAGGTCAATTTCATTCCGTTGGACATGGTAGCTGACAAGTGGAAAGGGAGGATTGTAGGGTGACCTGAACTTGTGTGTTATTGAATAAGTATGCTGGGAAAGAAGGGAGGTGAGAAACTCTCTGTGGGTCTCACATTCTCGGAACAACAAGTTTTCCTTGAAGATTTCAAGAACACCTCCAGTTAAAATTTCAAGGCCGCCCACTGAAAATGAATTAGAAACAATGAAATGGATCAGCCTGTACTGAAAAGAAGCTCTATAAGACTTATAGGATACAATGCAACAATTGTTTACAACAACTTTTAAAAAGAAAATTTCAAAACACAAGGTTTTTTTTTTTTTAATGAAGACCTCCAAGTTTTATTTTTCATATTGTTCTTTCCTGATGGTAACTATTAGATCAGCTGTGGCCATGTTCAGCCATTGCTCAGAGAAAATCAGCCAACTCATTGTATTCAAAGTGCCGCCACTGATCATGAGTTGGAGCCTTTTAGGGCTTCAGACACCCTTCCTCAAAGCTGTTCCTTTGTTTGGGGAGATGTGGGTCTTCCCAGCTCTCTCCCTGGAATATTCTGATCTGGGATAAAGGCAGTGGGTCCCTCTCTGATGCCCCCAGATGGAGCTTCCATTGCCCTAGGGGCATGCTGCTGGGCTCCATGACTGTCCCAGGATCTCCTGCAGCAGGACTAGGGATGCCATGACCCCCCCCCCCCCGCTTCCATCATCGCCTTCATCCATCCTCTTTGGCAGCACAAGCACGAGAGCTGTAACCCAGGAGACCACAAACTCGCAGATCTCAGCTCACTCAAAAAGCAATATCCCTGCTTCCCACTGACGTCCAAGAAATGAAGGCTATGCTCTTTTAAAACAGGTAGCGCCAGCATAAAGGCCATGGTTAGAGGGTCCAAGTAGGACCCGGGAAACCTGGCTCAAGCTCTCTTCAGCAATATAGATTGCTGGGTGTCCTTGGGCCAGTCACTCTCATTCAGTCCAACCCATTTCACAGGTCAACGTGGGGAAGGGAGACCCATAAACACCATTCTAAGCTTCTGGCAGGGAGGATTACGATTAAGATACACATCTCTCATGATGTACAGAAACAGAGAAGTTTGTCAATCGCTTTCCAGCTTAATGGAACTGATAATGCATTTTACTTTATGTTATTTTAAAATATCCTTCTTTTCTCCCTGACTAGGACCAAAGTGGCTTATCACTACTCCCCTCTTATCCCCATAACAACAACCTTGTGAAGTAGGCTAGCCTGAGAGATAGATTTTTTAAAAAAAAATTATTTATATAAAAGTGAATACTGTTGTACATTGGTAACAGAAGATCTTTCAACATTTACTTCATACATTATACATTCAATTTGTGTCCCCTTTCTAAAAACAATTCAACAATATCAAAAGTATAATAAGTCTTGATAATATTTGTTGGTTGGCAAAAAACCATCTCTAGAGAGGTAGTCCACGATGGGAGACCAAACAGCTTGGAATGAGTGCATAGTGGTATTGTTGTTGAGCGCCATATTTTGTGCTGAAATTTTCCCTCGTAGGAAGTATTCCCATATCTTATTTTTCCACATGTTCAGCGAGGGGGCCTGAGAGATAGATTTGACAGACTTCGGGTCACTTGGCAGAATGGGGATCTGACCCTCTGATCCCTGAACCATGCTGGCTCTCCAGCCACGAACAACATCAAGCCATCTGGTTTTTTCCTCCAAACTTGTGTAGGATCTCTATCATACTGTTATTGGAAAGTAGTGCTTAGCTGAAGGGGCTGTGACTCAGTGGTAGAGCATCTGCTTCACATGCAGAAGGTCTCGGGTTCAATCCATGGTGCCTCCGGTTGAAAGGACCAGGAAGCAGGTGATGTGAGACCCTGGAAAGCCTCTGCCAGGCTGAGCAGACAATACTGATGGACCAAGGGTCTGGTTCTGAAGAAGGCAGCTTCATGAAAGCAGCTCATTTTTCCCCTGGAAAATCTTCAGCATGTCAAAGGGCCTCTTCTCCTCTGTCAACCATGCTGACCACTTCTGCAAAACTGGTTGCTTGTGAAGGAAGAAATTCAAAAAGCCATACTAATGAGCCATAGTTTACTAACCAGCTGAAACTACAAGGCCAAAGACATGCACACATACACAAGTTTTCCGATGTCAGATTCTCGGTTGTTACACTGTATGTATGTGCTTGAGTGAAGATACAAACACTTATTGTATTACTGCTTTTGTTCACAGCTATAAAGAATAGCTTAGCCATGAGAAAAGCTGTGAGAACCTTCGCAATATTGCAACATTACTTGGAGTAGACATTCCTCTTGTTCTGTTTGTAACTGACATGCACAAGAATGTAACTGAATCTTTTACTTACAAAAATGAAGTGTGATGTACTAAAATGACAGTAGTTCCCACCTCTCTGTAACTCCCCACCCCTTAGTATAAAAGATTGAGCCCAACTGAAAATGGGGCTCAGCATTTTGATTCTGAACTTTTTATTCAGGCTGAGACTGGTACCATAAAAATTAGTTTTTCCTGATCCTGGTGTCCGAGTGCCTTCTTCTTGGATGGTTCTGGTTTTGGGGTAATGTGCTTCACTTGTCAATTCGGTAGCCTTGCCTTGTGCTCATTTGCCTTTGGAAAGAAAGGCATTTTCAAGGTTCCTGGGTTTCCTGCCTGCCCTTTTCCAGCTGGGACATGTCAGCTAGAGAAGGGAAGGCAGAGAAAGGCTTTTCCTTGCCAATTTCACTCTCAGCTGACTGGAGGGGAGTGAAATTGACAAGGTAATCCCTAGGGGCTCCCCAGAGGGAAAGAGGGCATTTTCCTTCTTGTGTGTAAGGTGGGGAGGGCAGCGTGCTCTGTAGCCACACATACCAGAAATTTTGGTGTGGCCAACTCAGGAGCCAGCCAGAACACTGTTCTGGTGCATTCCTGCCCCCAAATAGCCCTGTATATAAGGGAACAGTTGATGCTTGTGTATATGTTGTTTTGAATGGTATAGTTCAGCCTTAGGTCAGTTCACTTCAAATATCACAGTACAAAACATCCTCTCTCTAGGCTGAGGACAGACTGGCAATCTGGAGTGAGATGAATGCGGAGGAAACTGCTGCGGGGGGAAAACTCCCCGGGGCTGGCCGTTCCCACCGGCTGGTGTATTGCGCAACGGTGCCGATACGGAGCGTTCAGACTGCTGTGGAGTGGCCCCACGTGGGCCAGCCTCCGCAGCTCATGATAGGGCTGTTTCAGCAATTTGCGCATGTGCGCAAACTGGCAAAACGCCGTGTTCACACTGCCGCCTCTGCTTGCCTCCCGCCTTCTTCCGGTTCACACTGCCTGGAAGTGGGAGGCAAGCACAAGACGGCCCCTGGACACCGGTTTCTCCTGGTGTCCTGTTAAAGCGGATGGAAAGCGAGTGGGAGACGGGTAAGTGCGAAACGGAGCCGACGGACAGATGCGCATGTCTGAACGTGCTCCCTTCTTCCACTTCCAATGCGGGGCTGTCCTGCTTTACATTGCCAGTCTGTCCTCAGCCCTAGTCTCCACCCTTGTGCTGTTTTAGATTGCTGGTTTTCTTTTGAATTTCTCAGGTACTCTCCACCTCCACAGAGAAATACCTTTGCTGTGCCTTGGTTTCTGGACACCCACTAGTCCACTAAACCCTCCTGGCACACACTACACCCACTAAACCCAACTCTCTCTCCAGCAGGATATAGATCTTACGTGAGAGGCACATGACTTTCTTATTTAACCACAAAGAGCTTATTTTCCTTTTAAGACTCCTTAGATTTCACTATGGTTTTCACATTTGGCTTTTCTCAGATTCCCTTAATATTGGAATCTATATAGACATCTCATTTGCTCCAATATGACTTGTCAGTCCCCTGGCACAGTACCCACTGACCAAAGCCAACTGCCAAACTCCAACTGTCAAGAGGGTTTTTTTTCATTAGAACCCCCTTCTGAGTTCTGCCTCAGGATTACAGCCCCACTGCTAGTCATATGACTGCCTGGAGTCTGTCATAGATACATTAAAAAATGGGAAGCAAAAAGATTTACAAAGAACTATTAGCAGAACGTAGGCTGTTAGAATCCATTGAAACAACTAAAATACAAAAATACATTCTCTTTTTAAAGCAACAATTTTGGCAAAAGAATCCTAAAATCTTTAAAATATTAAAATGGGGAGTATGTAGATTTTTTTCCATTAAGGATGAGAATAAACATACTAACTCCATAGACATAGTTAACTGTTTTGCAGATTTTAATGAAAAATTGTATGCCTCTAATAACCCACAGACAGAAGTAATTAATAAATTTCTCCTAGGGGGCGTGGTGTCAGTGCTGAAGAAGATGGATGCCTGAAACCTTAGCTCCGACCCTTACCCCCACAGAATTACTAAAAAACCAACCCTAAAGTTTGAATATAGAATGGGAAAAACTGATACGGCAACAAAAAAATCAAACTCAATCTGCCTCGAGACGGATCCAAAACTATTTTCCAAAGCTGAAAAATACTGGCAAAGAGGTTCCTAACAAAATGGCAACTGGGACTGCCTCAATGCTCCCATTAAACTCACAGACGACAGACCCGGCCTTACTGAACCTCTTAGCTGCAATGGAAAAAAAACCTGGATAGCATGGCAGCTCTTATTGCCCCGATAAATGACCAGTTGGCACAATTAAATATCTCTCTGAACAAGGTTAGTGATATCGTGGAATGGGCCCATGATCTAGGAAAAAATCTAAAAACCGATGTTGACTCACTCCAAAATGAAATTTCATCCCTGAGGGAATGTGTACTAACTTTAGAAACTTCGACACGTAAAACCCACCTGAAATTTAGAGGATTTCCTGAAAAAATAGACACCAATAAAGAATTTTTATCTCTGACTGGCTAGCGCGGGAACTGTAGCTTGAGGACGGGGTAGCACCATTCATTATGTCTGCTTACCGGCTGGGGTTGATTGAAACAGCATGCCTCCATGGGCCCAGGGATGTGCTGGCAGATATTCCTGATTTCCGTACAAGAAAAAGAATAATAGAAGTGGCAAGAACAAGCGGCGCTTTTAACTACAAAGGATTCCCCATTCAAGTATATCCAGATCTTCCCAAAGAAATATTGACGAAAAGACGTGACTTCCATCCTGTTACAGAAGCATTGCGGCAAGCAAAAATCAGAAATAGGTGGCACAATTTTGTAAACCTCTCAGTTGAAACGGAAGAAGGCTCCACAATTATTAAAAACCTGGACACTGGCTTTAAATTACTAGATAATCTAAACGTAGACTTCCACATGGACACTAGCAGAAATTCAAACAAAAGAAATCTCCCACTATTGCCTGATAAGGATTATAAATCACCAGCCAGCATGTTTAAACAGAGCCACAAGCGATGATCTCCCACATAGAGGAAGAAAGCCCAACAACCATACAACTTATTACTAAAAGCCTGTAACAGTATTAAGTACTCTAGGATATGTTGAGCATAGTTTAATTCTATATTAATTGTTACTAAATTCCTACCTACACTCTAAGAAGCAAATAGCTAGTTAAATTGGTGTGTTAAAGCTACTATAACTACACTTTATAAATCAATTTTAATATAAAAAACTAATTCATTGTTCCTTAAATTAATATTAATCAACTGGTTATTTAATCTAACAGTGTTGCAATTAATTATTGTATGATTAACTTGCTTATAACTTGATTATTAGATAAGAAGTGTGTTTATAGAATTAGATCAACTTGTTTATTCATTTTTTAATTAGCACAGCTACCAGCATCCTTAGATTTACAGTAAAAGGGAAAGATAAATTAAAAATCAAAAAAATGTAAATCATATTATTGTTT
Organism: Lepidodactylus listeri; assembly: GCA_029233225.1. Classification (NCBI taxonomy): domain Eukaryota; kingdom Metazoa; phylum Chordata; class Lepidosauria; order Squamata; family Gekkonidae; genus Lepidodactylus; species Lepidodactylus listeri. The sequence continues at coordinate 6,536,893 of JARCFY010000001.1, read as the reverse complement.
TATAATTATATCCCTCTGTAATAACAAAGTGTGAAATAATCAAATTCTTACAGTCATCTCTGTTAAAGTGTTCATCTTGTATACTTAAAGTTATAGAAGTCACAGCTAGAAGATCATCCTGTAAAAGTGTTCAACTCGCATACTTATAGGTATTGAAGTCACAGCTAGAAGTGTAAGTGTTTATTTAACTTGCCTACTTTAAGATTTCACTCACTCACTCACACAACCACATTCTTGCTCAAGCATACTCTTATAACATTGTATAATCGATCTACGCCTTCTCCTGAGTGTCACCACAACTGAACTATATTGAATCCTAATCTTAAATCTATAATGAGTCACACTCATCAACAAAACAGACCACACTCCACTTGGAAAGTTGTAACACAAAATGTATGTGGCCTTAACAACTTGATTAAATGCAAGAGGGTTTTAGCAAACCTAGCCAAATCAAATACTGATGTAATCCTACTTCAAGAAACCCATCCCAAAACCCAACAAGAACTTAAAGCCAAATGGTTACAGTATCAGTTTCATGCCAAAGGAAACTCAAAATCAAGAGGGGTAGCAATTCTATTGTCAAATAAGGTCCACTTTCAACATCCAGAAGGCAGATCCAGAAGGTCGCTATATTTTTATAAAGGGCATTGTCAATGACCAATTGATCACACGAGCCTCGATCTACACACCCAATACCAATCAATGCCCATTTTTGCTAAAAACACTCACAACTTTGGAATTGTTCCAGGAAGGAGAAACGCTGCTAGGGGGAAATCTCAATCTCATGGTTAACCCCAGTATAGATCACTCATTCATTAGGGCAACAGAGAGACAGAATATTCTATCAGACAAGAGGATTAACAAAGCTCCTACAAAGATTTAAATTAACAGATATATGGAGGCAACTACATCCAAAGGAATTTTTTTTTACCTTCTATTCTCCCAGACACGAAGTTTATACCTGCATCAATTTTATCCTTACATCAACTAATCTAGTTCATAAAGTACTGGGTGCAGATGTAGGTAACATCACATGGTCAGACCACGCAGAAGTGTGCTGTCTTTTAACGTATTCTTTAGAGCACCCGCTGACTAGAACATGGTTCCTCAACAAATCTCTGCTATATAACAATCAACAATCAGTTATGATAGAAGCTCATATTCAACAATAAAAGAAAATGTCTCAGAAGAAACACCTCCCTCTATAATCTGGGATGCATTGAAAGCAGACCTCAGAGGTTATTTCATATCAATGTCTACAAATCTGAAAAAAGAAAAATCTTCATTAAAGGAGGAAATGTTAGTCAAGATCAGATATCTAGAAAATGAACATAAAAAGTTTGGAAATAAAAGGATCTACAATGACTCCTCTCTGAAAGAAAGGCTCTAGAACTCCTTGAATGCACCACAATTCAGAAAAACCTTGTCTACCTAAAACAAAAATACTGGGTCAATACACCCAAAACCCTACGTCTCTTGGCTTGGAAAGTTAAAGATAAAAGATTGTCTCGACATATTATGGCTGCTAAAGATCGGGCCAGGAAAATGCACACAGACTCAGTAATCATTAATAAAATATTTGCAGAATTGTACCAGTAACTCTATACATCTTCTAAATCTTCTCATGAAGACATCCAATCATACGTCTCTAAAAACAAGCATATTCCGAAGCTTTCTGAGGAACATCGTGAGGCCCTTGAAAGACCTATCGAGCCTGAAGAAGTCCTGGACGTTATAAAGCACCTGAAAAACAACAAATCAGCAGGTCCAGATGGATTCCCGCCAGAATTCTATAAAAAGTATGCAACAATATTAGCCGGACCACTGGCGGTAACTTGCAACAATATACTTGCCTCAGGTCAACTTCCACCATCCTGGAGTACAGCATCAATAATTACAATACCAAAAATGGGAAAAGACAACACAAATCCAGCTTCCTATCATCCGATATCCCTCTTGAATCAAGATTACAAAATTTTCACTACGATTTTAACCAAGTGACTGAATTCTTTCATCTCTAGTTACATCCACCAAGATCAAGCAGGATTCATCCCAGATAGAGAAACAACAGACAACATCTTCAAAACTTTAAATATCATCTCTGCATGCGAACGATCACAGAAAGACTCAATATTACTATTGTTGGATATAGAAAAAGCATTTGACTCTTTGGAAACTTCATATCTGACTGCACTCCTCCAACACATGAGTTTCAGCCCTATGTTTCTTCGAGCCATTAAATCGATCTACGCAAACTCAACAGCTAACATCAAAATTAATGGTCTGAATTCCCAACAAGTATCACTCAACAGAGGTACCAGACAAGGGTGCCCGCTGTCCCCAATACTCTTCGCCATAGCACTAGAGGCCCTGGCAGCAGAGATCAGACATGAGCAAAACATCACTGGAATCAAGATAGGAGAGCACATGTTTAAACTCAGCTTATTCGCAGATATTATGCTGCTGTATATCTCAAACCCAAAGAAATCTTTATCTCACCTCCACTTGGTTCTGAAAAACTTTGGTATGGTCTCAGGCCTTAATGTCAACCACTCAAAATCATATATAATGCCTCTCAATCTAACTAAGGACTTTGAAAACATTCTAAAAAGTAAATTTGAATATCAATGGGCCTCCACTGAACTCCAGTACCTTGGAATCCATCTACCTAATAAAACAGAAGAACTGTTCTCCAAAAATTATAATACTAAGATCTTAGAAATAAAAGCTGATCTCCGCAAATGGGAAAAACAAAATGTATCATATCTTGAAAGATTGCATCTTATTAGGGCCTTCGTCCTACCTAAAATTTTATATCTGTTCTGCACGATCCCAATATCGTTGTCAAGTAATATGCTTCATCAATGGCAGATAACTTTGAACACCTTCCTTTGGCAAAGCAAATGTGCGAGGACAAGCTTTTCTACATTAAGGAGACACATATCGCAAGGCAGGCTAAACTACCCTGACTTGTTGCTCTACTATAAATCAGCCTTAATGGTCCCTATTATAAAGCTCTTACATCAGGGAGATAAATTAGATTGGGTCAAACACTTCACCCCGCTGACATCACCTCTATCTGTCCAGGAAGTTATCTGGAATTTCGTGAACTCTCAACAGCAACAGAATAAAGAAAACAGGTTCCTGACAACCATCCTAAAAAATTGGGACACATGCAGAGCGATATTGCTCCCAAAATTCTCTAGATTCTCAGCCTTTTTAAATCAATCCTGGTTTCCCCCAGGAAAAGACCAAAAAATGACAGAATCATGGAGACTAGCTAAAATGACAAACTTTTCTGCTATCTTAACAAAAGAAGGCTTACCACCTAAAACCGTTCTAGAGCAAAAACTAAAAACCCAATCCCCTGGTTTTTTTATCTGCAGCTAAATTACATGAGCCAGTTCGCTGGCTAGGCGGGATATAAATCGAAATAAATAAATAAATAAATAAACGATCCATTGTAAAAATGTGGCAAAAATTCTCAGTGATCAACTTACCCCCTTCGAGAAACTCATCGACCCTAAAAACTACATTTCAAAGGGTTTAATCACAACCATCTATGATTCACTGATTTGACGCTTGGGAGAAAAACCGTTGAGGTATCAATGACAATGGACACGAGATTGCGAAACGGACATCACACCCCAGCCATGGTCGAAAATATGGACCTTGAAACTGATGTCTTCTCCGGTGATTACAACTAAATTACAAACATACAAGATCATCTCCCGCTAGGTATCTAACACCTGAAAGACTATCAAAAGCAACATCCTCACTTTCTCCAGCATATTGGAAGAAATGTGGCGAAACTGGAACTTACGCCCACTGCTGGTGGAAGTGTAAACGTATTAAGAACTTCTGGTTAGAAGTATTGTCCCAAATAAAACTTATCACAGGTCTTGATATCCCGCTAGATCCCACACTAATATTTCTAGACATATGGAACATCAAAGGTATTCAACCACTCAAGCATGATCTCATTACAAGTCTACTGGTTGCTGCCAAGACATGAATAGCAGCTAAGTGGAAAGCGGATAAGGCCCCTACTATTACTGACTGGCTCAACAAAGTCTGCAATCACCTAATCTTGGAAAAAATCACAGATAGCCTCAGACAATCAGAAATCTACCCCAAATCCTCTAAATTTGTAGGGAATTGGTTCCCATTCATGGAATATCATTTTGCATCAGACATTCAACCATATAATCCTGTATATCAGAAACTACTTCACTGACAACTATCACAGTCACAAGAACACACAATCAACAGTCTCAGGAAAACTTACTTTTAATTCAACAAAATCCAATTATTACCTTTAGCTCTGACTCAATTAAATATTGTTAGCACTGTTAGACAATAGACATTTATAAGAGTAATTCATGCTAGTTAATGTTACATGTTTAAGCATTGATCTGTTAGATACATTATGCAACACGTTATTTACTTGATTTTGTATATCTGTTTTCTTGGGAAAAAGCAATAAAAATAATTATTAAAAAAAAAGAAATTTCTCCTAGGAAAGAATTGTTGCAAAGAACTCACAACAGCCCATCAACAATTTTTAGACTCAACAATCACCTCTAAAGAAATTCATGAAGCTATTACGCATTTAAAATCAAATACAGCACCAGGTTGTGATGGTTATACTCCTGACTTTTTAAAAAAGCTTTAGTACAGAGTTATCTGAACCCTTGGTTAAAAGCTGTAATGCTGTGCTACAGAAAGGCATTAACACATCCTCCTGGGGACGAGCACATATTATTACAATTCCAAAAGAAAACAAAGATCAGGAATCTACAGCATCATATAGGCCCATAGCCTTATTAAACTGTGATGCTAAGATATTTTCAACAATATTAGCAAGCAGACTGCAAAAAATAATAACAGTATGTTAATTCCAATCAAACAGGGTTTATCCCAGGACATCTGATGACTGATAATATTCATCGTACATTAAATATTATTTCTCATTGCAGACATCAGAAACAATAATCCATCCTTCATACAGTCGACTTAGAAAAAGCCTTCGATAATATTGAAATTAATTACTTACAACAGCTATTGGAGGTGATTAAATTTGGAAACAGATTTCAAAATGCAGTTAAGGCTATTTATTCTAAGGCCATGCCCAAAATTTGTATTAATAACATGCTGAGCAGAGCGATAGGAATGCATAGAGGTACAAGACAAGAGTGCCCAATGTCACCTTTACTAGTTGCCTTAGCAACTGAGCCTCTCGCTAATGAAATCAGAGCTGATCTGGGAATTATAGGTGTAAAAGTTGGCCATCAAGTTCATAAAATTAGCTTGTATGTGGGTGATTTATTAAACTATTTATCAAACCCGGTTCTGTCATTAACAAACCTCCAAAAAGTTTTTCAAGATATTCATGTACTAATTGGCCTCAAAGTAAACATCTCTAAAACAAAATTTTTTCCCATTCTGATTAGTGAAGCATTAAGAAAAAAACTGCAATGCTTTCCTTTTGATTGGGTATCATCTCATTAAAAATGTTTAGGCATTCAGTGTTAGTGTTAGTAGATTTTATTATTACAGTCATAGACCAGCAATCAATACAATAGGAGGCAAATAAATAACAGATAAAAGAACTGTAAAATTATAAAATCTAATAGCATCTAATATTATAAATAGGAATCTAAAAGTTTAAAATACGGAAATGGTAAGATTAATATTAAGATCAAAATTTAAAAACAAATCTAGGCCTATCTGTACTTCTTTATCTCTTTCCTAGTTCGGTATGCCAACCAACCAAAATTGGCAACCATCCTAGTCAGCTTTTGATTATCACCTGCCAGCATAATTGACAAAAGTATCCTTCTATTACGACCTGGGTAGGAGTTAACAATAGGCTTGATCAAAACTTCCCTAAAGTTATAATATATACTTCAATCAAAGATGACATGTTCCAACAATTCATCAGTTCCCATCCCACATACAACTTTTCCTCAGTGATCTAGTAAATCTGACCCCCCATATAGCTGAGGGTAAGGCATTATATCTTAATAGGGTAAAAATTCCTCTATGATTACAGAGATCTAAATATTTGATGTCAGGTCACAAAAATATCTTGTTAAGTGTACTTACATCAAATACATGGCTCCTAATCCTGCATTCTAATTCCTAATGATCTTAAGGATTTAGTGAAATGCAATTCTCAACCTTTATATATGGAAATGAAAAAAACAAAACTTTGGCATAAATCTGGCTTTTCACGAGCTGATAAAATTAGTATCATTAAAAGCTTTGTACTACCAAAATTTCTTTTTTTGTTTAGGGCAATTCTTAGTATAGTTCCAAAATATAACATTAATAAATGGCAAAAAACAAACAAACATTTTATTTGGAATTATAAAAAAACAAGAGTTAAATTTTCTAAGTTAACATGGGTAACTAAAAAAGGAGGATTAGACTTTCCAGATTTAAGTGGATACTATGCAGCTACTACCCTCACTAATATAGTATAAATTCTAACTACCAACTCACCATTAAGTTGGCAACAAATACAAAAATCAGAAATAGAACCTTACTCTCCGAGTTATATTAGAGACAACATAATACAAGACAAGATCAGATGTTGCAGAATGATTTTTTAATTACAGCACTAGCAATTTGGGACTAGAACAGACATTTTCTGTTACCAGACATTTCCCAATTATCAACCTTTTTGAATCAAGAGTGGTTCCAGCTGGGTAAGGAAAAGAAGGCTTTCCAGACATGGGAAAAAGCAGGGATACTGCAAATAACTGATCTGATTAAAAATGGAAAACCATTAAGTAAGTTGGAATTGGAGAAGAAAGTAGGTGAAAAAATACTTTGGTTTAGATTTCAAGATCAAAGCCACAAGGGGCAAGGTGTGGACATTTTTTCTAGACCCCTCACTGAGTTTGAACTTATTCTAAAAAATTCAAAGACAGGTGATAAAATTCTTCTTAATAAAAACAAGAAAAAAATTGTTAAAGCTCAAAAACAGTGGCAGATGGATTGTAAGAATCCAATTACTGAAAATAACTGGGATTTAATATGGTCTTCACCTAGCAATGCATCAAAAGTTTTTAGCGTTCGTTTTAATTCTTTCAAAGTTTTGCATAGATGGTATTTGACTCCCATAATTATACAGTGCTGGGAAAAGTGTGGGTCACTTGGGGATTTCATACACTGCTGGTGGACCTGTCCTCAGATAAGTGAGTTCTGGAAACAAATAATAAAACAAATTTTAATAATAACAAGTTTTAATTTACCTTGTACTTTGGAGTCAATTTTTTTTGGAGATGTGGAATACATCTGTCAAAATTAAAAGTACAAGAAACTTAATATTTATCCTGTTAGCTATAGCTAAAATAACTATTGCACACAAATGGAGACAATCAAACAATCCCATTTTAATTTTTTGGCAAAAGAAACTATGGGAATGTTTTCTTTACTGCCGTATCTCTTATAATACAGTGTCATCACAAGCAGAGAATAGTTCAAAATGGTTTCAGGCAACATGGTTCCCAGTAATTGGTTATTTGGAAAACTGTGGGGTAATTCCTGAAAATCCACTTTACAGGTAGTTATTAATATTTTGAAACTTCAAATGGCTGTTTTTTGAGTATCTGTGTATGACGGAGGCAGTAAGAAGCCTAATGATATGTTATATGGTTTATTTGTTGGATCAACGGCTATTGTTCATCTCTGCATATATACTGGTTGGTTTGTTGTTTTTCTTCTGTAAAAAATGAATAAAGTTTGAATTTTAAAAATTATTTAAAAAAATAAATTAAAAGTAGGCATTAAACATAAAAGACATGTAATAGAACAAAGTTTGAGTCCAGTGGCAACTTTAAGACCCACAAAGTTTAATTCTGGGTATAAGCTTTCGGGTACATCACACAAAAGCTTATATCCAGGATTAAACTGTTGGTCTTAAAGGTGCCCCTGGACTCAAATTTTGTTCTGTTGCTTCAGACCAATACAGTGACACACCTGAATGTACATGAAATGTAATTAGTCACCTGCTTTAACCTAAATTTGAGAATTCAGAAGAACACACTTTCCCACATTCCATTGTGGCACTTACAAGCATCTTTCATTCAGTTCAGAAGCCAAACCCTGTGTCTGATAACAGCAGTCCAGAATGCTCTGTGGAGTTCCCCGGCCCAGTTCCTCAGGCAGCCAGACTGAGAATGCCTTCGAACTGCCACCAGGTGGGAAGGCCCATCAGCGTTTATATAAAACGCTTCCTCCCAACGTGAGAGAGCTGACATCATAAATCCATGTGAATTTGGATTACATCTCCTGTGGAGAGCATGTGACCACTCAAACTGCTATTCATGTTCCAGATGGGCGAAGGAGTAAAATATTTTTCTCCCTCTTGGAGAGGTCCGAAAAGAACCCCAAATGGTATTGTCGTGCCCCGCCTGCCCCCCCAGGGGTGGGCCCCCTGTGGCCGTGGCTTGGGAGGTCCTTAGGAGGCTGCAGGTAAGAGGAGGGGGGGAGGAAGGTCTGCTGAGGCCTCAGATATGGCATGAGGCGGGGGTTAACTGCACCCTTCGTCCATCCTCGGCCTCTGGCAGGGAGTTGGCCCGCACGTCTCTCTCTCTCTGTGTGTGCCGAGCTCCTTCACTCTCTACTGACTGGCTCATCCTCCTCGGCCAGCCTTTCCCTTTCCCTTTTATTTTCCCCGCTCCTCACTGGCCCACTCCCCCAAGGACCTATCGGCCCATCCGCCCTTAGCCCCGCCCCCCTTCTTCAGCCAGGACGCCCAGCCAGAGATCGGGCGTTGGCTTGCAGAGCGCAAGCGGCGCCACTTGGCCGCGGCTGGGCCGTTCCTTCCCCCCTCCCCGTGTCCCTCCCTGCCTGCAGCCGGCGGCCCGGCCCTCCGGGACTGGCCGTGGTGCTCGGGGGTGGATCCGCGCTCTGCGCGGCTGGCGGAGCTCCTCCTCTTCGCCCCGTCCCTTGGGGTGTGTTCCTGAAGATGCGGTGGGGCCGGCCGGCATTGCGGCGGCCCAGGGACGCATCGAGTCATCGTGGTGGGGCTCGGTGGGGGCAACACCTGGTCCTCGCCGTGGCCCCTGGGAGAGGTCCCGCATCGACTGCCGCGGCTCGCGCTGTGGGGTAAGTGCCGTGGGGGACGCCTGCTGCGGGGGGGGGGAAGCCCCAGACAACGCTGGACGGGACACATATAGACAATTTAGTTAGGTATGGTTGTCTGCTCAGGAACGAAGAGCCTCTTTAAAAGGCACCTCACTTTTATGAGACCTGCTTTCCTCTTAGTGGCTTCCGCAGGCCTGAAGTAAAGTTTAAATGCCCCCCATGGCCAAGTGGTCACTGCAGGGATCTTTCCTATGAAATGGAATCAGCATCCCTTCTTCCCTGCCAGCCAGCAATCTTGCAGGCGGAGTCTATGTGATTGCCTTATATAGCTGGGGCATTTAACTATTAAAGTCTCCCAGCAGCCATTCATGGGAAAGAGGATCTTGTATGGCAATGCAGTAACGCCAGATGCTAGCACCTCACAAATACCAGCATAGCTAGTAAGTATCCTACGTTAACTCAGCAGAAGCAAGAAATGCCAACAAAAGACCCGCCTCCAAGGAACTGAGAACACAGCAACAGCACTGGAGTTCACAGCCACCAGACACTGAGGAGTACACCAACACTGCCCATGGTGTTAGCCACACATAGAAGCAGCCACCCAATGAATACCGTGCCTTCCTGATGCCACCTTGTCTCCATCTACCCAGAGAAAACAACCAAGGAAGGAATACGGAAAGAACTCCCCCCACACACACTTCAGGGAGGACTGTAGTATGCCAAGCAAGAGCCCTTTAGCTTTGCTGGAGCAGGATTAAATCCCCTCTTGCAAACACATTCCCCTTTGATGGCAGAGACACAGGAAAGAATCCATGGTACCCAACTCCTGTGCAGCGCATCTGGGAAGGGAAGGCCCAACAGAAAGGCCACAGCATCTGCCTCACTAGGGTTCAGGTCACAGGGGAACATAGGAACATAAGAGAAGCCAGTGTTGGATCAGGCCAGTGGCCCGTCCAGTCCAACACTCTGTCACACAATGGCCAACAACACCAGGTGCCATCAGGAGGTCCACCCTTGGGGCCAGGACGCTAGAAGCCCTCCCACTGTTGCCCCCCCCCCCAAGCACCACAAATACAGAGCATCGCTTACCCCAGACTGAGAGTCCCTATTTATACCTTGTGGCTAATAGCCACTGATGGACTTCTGCTCCATATGTTTATCCAGTTCCCTTTTGAAGCTGCCCATGCTTGTAGCCGACACCACCTCCTGTGGCAGTGAATTCCATGTGTTAATCACTCTTTGAAGAAGTACTTCCTTTTATCTGTTCTAACTCGACTGCTCAGCAATTTCATGGAGTGCCCATGAGTTCTTGTATTGTGAGAAAGGGAGAAAAGCACTTCTTTCTCTACCTGCTCTATCCCATGCATAATCTTGTAAACCTCAATCATGTCAACCCTCAGCCGTCGTTTCTCCAAGTTAAAGAGCCCCAAGTGCTTCAACCTTTCTTCATAGGGAAAGTGTTCCAACCCTTTTATCATTCCAGTTGCCCTTTTCTGCACTTTTCCCAATGCTATAATATCTTTTTTGAGGTGTGGCGACCAGAACTGTACACCATCGATTTATTCAGGGGAAAAAGAGGAGCTGTGCACGAAAAGAACATGGGAACAAGTACCCCCCCCCCCACAGCACCAACAGAATCCACAGGCTGCATTTCTATCTCCCCTGTAACTCACTGAAGGAAAGCACCCCGTGAGAAACAGGAGGTTCAAATTCCACCAGCCGGGGAAATGGGAATCACTTTTTGGCCAGGAACAAGCTGATCAGTATCAAAACAGGAGGAGACAGGAGTAAAACCCTCATGTCCCACCCATACTCAGACAATTCATTCCACAAGTCCAGTGTAGAATGCAATGAAAAGACACCCTGTGGTGTCAAAATCAGCTAGGGATCGATCAAGGATGCCAGCAGAGAAAGTCATAGTGCTGTGATGCAGTTGATGAAGTGTGCATGCACACACTGTATGTATCTGATGAAGTGTGCATGCACATGAAAGCTTATACCCAGAAATTTTGTCAGTCTTAAAGGTGCCACTGGACTTTTGAATTGATTTTAAAATTGTATTGAACGATGTTGTAAACCATCCTGAGCCCCTTGTAAGCGGAGAAGGGTGGTCAAGAAATCTAATGAAACAAACAAACAAACAAGCTCAAACTTTGTTCTAATGACAAGACAGTTCAGGAAAGAGTCTCAGGCATAGCTGAGAATTGCACCGTCAGATTCAATCACTGGGGATTGTTCACTGATGCTGATTGGCTGCCTAGAGACTAATAATTTCCCTTGGCCCCTTCCCCTCTGACCATCCACCCACTGCATGCCTGGGATTCATCATGACTGCCTGCCGCTGTTCATCTCCTGTTTGCAGCTGTGCCATCAGACGCTTCCTTAAATAATCCCACAGGAGATATATTGCCTGTTTTTTGTCTCTGTGCAGTCAACAGCATCTATTGAGAAGTGATTGAAGGAACTGATCACAAGATTAGCCAGCTTCATGGGCAGATATCAAAGGCATTCAGAGAACCTACATAGTAAGTCTCAGCATGTTAAATTGACTGTTTCCCTTTTGACTACATGCCTCTTAAACAATTGGAGGTAGATGCAGACAGGTGGCAGGTGATGGCAGCTTTGAAAAAGAAATATAATGATGCAAATAGAAATCTATCTGAATATGTTTTGATACATCTGAAGAGCTCAGTGAATGATGGACTCCCTGATCTTGACTGATCATCAGGACACAAGCTGAGTGTCATGATGTTATCTGCAAAATAGCTCGCAAATGCCTCGCAGCCAAAAGCCAATTTCTACTATTTGGTCTGCCCCAAGGCAGAGTCGTGATAGACTGAATAACTAAATAACTGGGCTGGGCACGAGCTTGCAGATGCAATGGAGGCTGCATAGAAATCCTTCTTTGCGGCCTTCACTGCCATCTCCTAGGCCTTTATAAGCATCCTATAAGATGTTTGTGACACTTTGTCATGAGCACGCCGCCACTGTCTTAGCTCCCGCTTCATCCTTCGCATCTCCATACCACAGTGCTGCTTTGGTGTGGGGGTGCAGAGGGCGCCAGGGAGGCAGACAATCTTGTCGATGGCTTCAGAGAGCCAGTTATCCCAGTCCTCCACTAGCTCATCCAACAAGACGCCAGGGGGCACTGGATCCCGAAGCGCAGGGGTGGCCAAACCGTGGCTTGGGAGCCACATGCGGCTCTTTCACATATATCATGTGGCTCTCGGCAGGACAGCTGGGGAAGCAAAGAGGAGGCATGCCTCTCCAACTGGTCTTCCCTCCCCAGCCAGTGTTTCCCTCCCTGGGTAGGCTTGAGGCAGGGGGGAACCGAGAAAGAAAGCAATTTTAACTTTAAATGTGTTCTCAAAGCCTTCCTCAAGCCTACAAATATCACTGAACAAATAAATACCTTTATCAATATCTGTTTTTACCCTTTTTGTTTTTATTTTTGATAGTCTCATTTAATCTTAATAAAAAGCAAATTTGCATATTTTCCAATTAAACCATGTGAGTCATATTTGTTCATGTCTTGTGGCTCTCAAACATCTGACATTTATTCTATGTGGCTCTTATGTTAAGCAAGTTTGGCCACCCCTGCCGCAGAGCTTTCTGAAGCCGGTTAGGGTCCATTTGACTCTGTGGGTGAGCATAAATGCACTCACTGCCTAAACAGGGTGGGCATGGTATGCTCAGCCAGACCGTCAGGGCGAAGTGGTCGGACTACTGGACTACTTCTGTAGTCATCAGATCCACAAGTATCCCCACCCCAAAAATCAAATCCAGCGTGTGGCCTGCTTGGTGTGTGCCCCATTTCTGGTCTGTCTGCTGGCAGCCGGGGCTGTACTGGTCCTGGGCCTATTTTTGGGCTGCTGCCAGTGTAGTGTCATGCCAGCACCCCCCCAGATAGAGATCCCTCTGGCACAGGGCTTTATCTCCCCCCTAGAGACCAGCCTCAGGCTAAGGATGTTAATTGGCCTCTAAATGTAGTGTGATTAGAGTGAACTACAAACAAGGGGTGGGGGGGACACGCACATCTAAATCCACATTTCCATTAGTTCTATCTGACAGGTAAGAGCCTGAGAGGTATGGCATGCCTTTCTCCCCAGACGGTCACACATGGTTGAGGAGAAATTTATAAAGGTTAATACAGAATATTATGTCTAACACAACATATTTTCCAGTCCTACACCAAAATAGCTTACTTGTTCTGTCAGACTGACAGTTTCCTCTTGAGTGCAAGAAATCAAAAGCGAGAGAGGAAAGGCAGTGTGAGCAGTCAGAAGGACTCCACAGAGGCAAAATAAAGAAATATTAATAGTTGCACAAGAATTGGTCAGATTTTTGACAGAGGTATCTGTAATTACACTTCTGTTTCAAGACTTCTAATATCGATTAAAATCCCAGGAGTTGTGCTGGCTACATAGGATGACAACAGCAGAAGAGAGCACATCCCCCCCCTCCTGCTTTATCCCAGAGCGCACAAAGGTGCTGTACAACAATTTGAACCCTTATTGTTGTTTTTTCCCTTTCTGCAGTGCCTGCTCCAACTTCTGCCCTCCATCTGGGCGCTGAAAAGAGTCTGCTGATAAGGTAAACACTTGCCCAAGCATATTTCCTTTTCACAACCCCCCAGCTAGGGAAACAGCTGTATATATCTCAAAAGTGTACATCCTGTATTTTAAATATTAGTTCCCCCCCCCCCCCCCAAAATCAGGGCTTTTTTTGTAGAAAAAGCCCAGCAGGAACTCATTAGTATAACAGGCCACACCCAACAGCAGAAAATAGTTAGCCTATTAGGCCACACCCCTGACAGCACAGCTCATTAGCATATTAAGTGGGGGTGGGGCTGGGAAAGCAAAGGGCAGGCATGGAAGCTTGCCTCTTCCCTCTCCCTGAGCTTCTCCACCCCACTTCAGCATTGCCTTTCTAAACCTCCCCCCCACCAGATGGCTGGGAATAGGTGCTGCTGAAGTGCCTGGGATCTTGCACCTGGAGAAGATCTGGAGGGGAACCCAGGCATGTCTGCATGCCTGCCCTCTTTCCCCAGCCTGCCCGCCGCAGCAGACAGGCTGGGGAAAGGAAGGCAGGCATGCACACATGCCCCTTTCTTCCCTGAGCCTCTCCGCTATTGTGGGGGAAGTGCAGGGGGGCATGGTTAAGATCAGGGAGGGAAAGAAAGGCATTTTCAATGTGTATGGGTTCCCCTCCTGATCTTCTCACTCCTGGAGAAGATCAGGAGGGGAACCCAGGCATATCTGCATGTCTGTTCCCTGCCTGCCCTTTTCCAGCTGAGACATGTCAGCCAGAGAAGGGAAGGCAGAGAGAGGCTTTTCCTTGTCAATTTCACACTCAGCTGCCTGGGGGGGGGGGGGGGGAGTGAAATTGACAAGGAATCCCCGAGGGGTTCCTCAGAGGGAAAGAGGGCATTTTCCCTCTTGTGTGTAATGTGGGGAGGGCAGGCTGCTCTGTAGCCAGGCATACCAGAGGTTTTGGTTGTAGGTGTGGCCAATCCAGGAGCCACCCGGAACTCCATTCCTGTGCATTCCTGCGCCAAAATAGCCCTGCCCCCCATCAAGAATGCTGCTCTGTGTCTGGTACCCCTGACCTAATCCACCCCCCCCCCCGCTCTCCTCATCTCAAAGTACCTGAGAGGCGGGTGGAATTTGTGTGTGTGTGTGTGTGTGTGTGAGAGAGAGAGAGAGAGAGAGAGAGAAGGATTGAACCCCTTTGGAGGAAAAACTTGGTCCCCTCCTTTCCATCATTAGGGTTGACTTCTAGAGTATTTTGCTCTTTCTACCTATAGGCTGGAAAATTATTTTGCATTACAACAGTGTACAGTAAGTGAAACCTGTACTAATCAAGCATGCAATGAATTCTGACTCTGTGCTGCTGATTTCCTTCCCTGTCACTTCCTGTCAATTGATGACCAGGGGTCATTTCATAGAAAAAGAGGCGCAGGAGCTCATTAGCATACCTATTAGCATAACCGGCCGAATGTCAGTTTCAGCCCTATTATACCCTATGGGCCATTGAAGTCAATGGCAAAAACTCATAGGGTATATGAGGGGCTGGAGGGGAGGGGGTTTGAGGGAGAGGCTCCAAACTTGCGGGGTAGCTCTTGGGGCCTCTCCTTGAAATACCCACCAAATTTCAAGAAGACTGGACCACGGGGTCCAATTCTACAGTGCCTCAAACAGGTTGCCCCATCCCCTCCATTATTCTCTATGGTGGGGGAAAAGTTACTTTTTTCCCACCATAGAGAACAATGGAGGGAATGGGGGCAACCTGTTTGGAGGCCTGTAGAATTGGACCCCCTGGTCCAATCTTCTTGAAACTTGGTGGGTGTTTGGGGGAGAGGTCCCAGAAAGTACCCAGCAAGTTTGGAGCCTCTCCCTCAAACCCCCTCCCCTACAGCTGCTTTTAAAGCTGCAGCTGTGGCTGGCCAAATCAGATCAGAGAATCTGATTTGGCCTGTGGTTGCCCTACTGCCCACTCCTGAGTTGGCAGAGTGGCGCTCCACCTCACTCCAGCCCCAAAGGACCCTTGGATGACACTCCTCCTGCCTGAAACCTTTGTGACCACTGTTCTCAACAGGTGACAGGTGAGTGCCACAAACTGGGAAAGCAACATGCCCAGCAGCAGACAGAAAGGCAAGCAGCAGACCAGGAATCCCCCGAGCTCTCCTCTGTTCAGCCCCATCTTTCCAATGGTGCTCCAGCCCACTGCTTTTGCCAGTTTTCTTTAAAGTCTCAGCCTTCAAGCAGCCCGCAGTGAAACTCTTGAAGCAAGTGCAGCTCTGGAAAACTCTGAGTCAAGAGATGCAATTGTTTTACAACCAAAGTTGGCCTTATCTATTGATACTCAAATGAGGCCAGTGCATTTGTCTCCAACTGATGAAATATAGTTTTGATGCTGCCTGCAGGAAATATGTCACTATGCTCTTCCTTTCCTTTCTGTTTTGCTCCTTGTATAAACATGCAACATCTGGCAATGATAGCAGTCCACAGACTCCCCACTTACCCTCGCAGCTGTTGTGTAACCATGGGCAATTTATCTCCGTCGTCCCTCTCTTAAAACACTTTTATCAAAATTGGCGGTCAAACAGCACTGAACCATGGTGGCCTCAATCTTAAATGCTGCGGTGCAGATTTTAATTTGGGAAAGATTAATGCGCTCTCAAGTGTTAATGCTACAGCCTTCTGTTATCTACGGTGATGGGTGTCAGCTAATTTCTGTTGAAGGATTGTAAAGCAAACTGTGCATGTTGATGTTCAAGAAGCCAAAGCTGCAGAATGGCCAGATAATAGAGAGGGGAATGGAACCATTTCCTCAAATTTCTTTTAAATTAGAAAATGTTTCCTTGTCTTTCTCATGCTGAACTACTGAGTCAATTCCACTCAAGCTGATTCTTGAAGATATAAGGAATATTTCATTTAAAGGAGCAGTAAAAGTGTCAAAAGATACTTTATCAAGGTTGCTTTTAGATTGGAGATAACAAGCCATCCCACAACAAATACAGAAGCTTTGCAATTGCTAAGGAAGAAGTAAAAGGGCTCCCAGCCTCTGCTTCCTACAGTCTCTTTTTATTGGGGGGGGGGTGTTTGTGGGGGGGAGGGGGGAGGTTCTGGAAATTATAAATAATTTATTCAGGGGCTCCCTAATTTCCAGAAAAGAGACTAATTGTTTTTAAAAAAAGGTAGTCAATAAAATTTTTTCATGTTGGCTGGGAAGAGACAACAGAGAGGGAAACATAGCAACAAGGAAATTCTATTTACGTCGGCTAATTTACACATGAAGAGGGGGAGAGACACAATTAAGCCCATAAAAGGTGCTCCAGTGATGATGCAGGTCAAAGGGCTAATAGTGGATGGTGTGAAAACGAGTCCCTGGCCCAATCACATTAAACAGGCTTGATAAAATCGCCGAGGCCAGCCCGTGATTTTCATTGTAATAATGAACTGGGTTTTTTTATAATTAAAAAAAGATTTATGTAGATTACAAGGCAGGACTGCCAGCCACTCAAAGGCAGACAAGACAAGTCCTGTCCCCCAGAAGCTTCATTGCCATCTCTGGGTGTCGGAGGGGACGCAGCCGTTCATTTGTCTCAAAACCCCTGGATGTTTCTGTTCACTCTTAAAGCTCTCTCGGAAAGAATGCCATCAGATTAAATAGTTATTATACGGCGTACACAATAGTAAAATTAAAAGCATAGGGTCTGAATATCAGACTGCAGTAAGAGTCAGAACAAGCTTTATATAAGCTGTAATAATTTCTCGTACAAGGTTGATGAACATGTCAAATGACCTCACAAGACCATAAGCATTTCAGCTTCAACGGCCTTCCTCATTGGTCAACAATACAGACTTTTAAAAAGCTACGGCCGGGAAGACCTCCCTTGGCAGCCTGCTTCCTTGTTGCTGCTGTTAAAACCATCTCCCTTTGGATATAGAGGCTACAGTTTATTTTTTTCTTTTTCTTTTTTACATCCATTCCCTTTTCTGCATATAAAATATGTAGTTGTTGATGTGGCACAGTACCGACTTACAAGAAGCTTGGGGGAACTGAGGCTCAAAGTCTCCTTAGGTAAAAATCTCCATTCGCATGGGGAACTACAGTCTTCTCTCTGGACCAGTGGATCTTCAAACGTGGGCTGCAACTTCTTTTCAGGTGGCCGGCAGCATTTTTATAAAAATAATGGAAGAAACTGCTGAACATCCAAACATTTACTTAAGGCTGGTTTCATGGTCCCTTGGATTCAGGACACTGTCTTTGAGGCAGCCTCTCACATTATGGGGGGGGGGGGGGGATGAAAATCTGCCCTGCACAGCTGTATCTTGACCAACATCTCAGTGAGACGGTAAAGAGCTCGTGCTTGGGAACATCTCCCCTTCTCTTTACATTTTAGCTGGAGCACAGAGACAAGCACAGCTGCACTGGACTGCAGAAGGAGCTGTGGTTTAATCTGGTGGATTTATGTGTACCCCACCACATGGTGGCCATAAGCCAAGGAAAGTGGGTGCTAACAAAAAAGATAAACCAACCAGAATAGGGGTCTACAATGCAATCAACCTTAAAAATCCTGAAAGGTCCGGTGAATATGGCTGCTCGCTAGAAGGACGCTGTGCTTCATCTCTACCCCAACAAAGACGTTTTGCTACGAACGGTGGAGGGAGGCATCTTCAACCCGCCCCCTTCCAAGAAGGGCTTTGGCAGGTGGGCTCATCTGGATCTCTTGCAGGATAGCTCAGATAACATCAGGACCATGGGGGAAAGAGAGGTGCAACCTGCTGGTAAGGACAAACCTTCACTGTCCCTTCTATGGACTTTCCCTGGCTCTCCCCACACCCTCCCTATAAGGTATCATCTCTCAACTTTCAGGTTTTCCCCCTTTTCTCTTTTACATACAACAAGAATATTACAAAGTCATAATTAAAGCAGTTTAACAAAGATCTATCCCCCCTCTCCATTTGGTTTCATTTTCACATCATGACAATTCCTGTACCTGGAAGGTAAATATTTTGCTTTGACTGGCAACCACGGAAAGGACTGGCAGCAACACAAATCTTTCTGAACTGGGGGGGAGTGAACCAGACTAAGGAGGCTGCTACCTTCCGTTACAGCTTGCAACATAATGAATGAATGTTTTTAAAGAAACTTTCAATGCTTCACTTCGCTTTTCTCAAGTACATCTGATATCAGTTTGATTCTGGCAATACCTAACATTAAATTATATTACCAAGCTGCCGGGCTAGTCTGGATTTCAGATTGGATCAGAAGTCCTAATGAAAGATTGCTAAAATTAGAATCTTCAGATCTCGATGATGGACTATATAGCTATCTGTGGATTAAAAAAATCTATGTCCAAAAACAAAACCCAAGATAAAAGACATATAATCAGGTATAGCTTATTTAAAATGTGGGGAATGCTACGAAAGAGAATCAGCCCTACAATTCTACTAATAATGTCACCAATAGATGCTTCTTACGGCAATCACACAAAGAGAAATAATGATTTTATAACTTACTAGGAATAAGGTCCGTTGTGGAAAGAAATACAGCGAGCTCTAGAAAGAGGCTCTGGGAGAGTGCCAAGGCCTTGGGCATTCAATGTCAATCTGCTGTGGCAACTTCAGCAGGTATAGGGACACAGAGTCCACCATTTTCTCCAGGGGAATTGATCTCTGCCACAACTGAACTCCAGACAACAGGTCTCTCCTGTCCAGAGAAAATAACTGCTTTGGATGGTGGACTTGATGGCATTCTGTTTAGCTGAGGCCTCTCCCCTCCCCAAACCCTGGCTTCCAGAGACTCTACCAAAAAATCTCCAGGAATCTCCCTACCTGGAGCTGGCAACCCTAGTCAGAACTAGTCCCAATGAGTTCTTTACAAAGGCCTGCAAAGGGTTTCCTTCCTTTGTCTGAACCAAACTTGGTTGCCTACTGTGGCAAAACGGGCTCCAGTTTGCAACTCAGCTGTTCGCCTCTCACCCTTGTCCTGTGGGCCTATCTCACTCCTTAAGTTCCCTGCCATCAGTCACTGAACTGTCACTGCCTTTTTAGAGGGCCCCTGTGGTGAAATCTCCCTATTTGGAGATGAAATCCTCAATCTTTGGGGGGCTCCTGGAAAGCTGGCAACCAAAGGGTCTGGCCTTTCCTTGCTTCCTTGGGCTACCCCCCTCCCTTTGGTATTGGGCAGAGCAGGGGAGACAATTATGGAGTGCATACACCCACACACTAAATGAACAAGGTACAGTTGTTGGGGTAAGCACATACTATGAACTAACAGGGAATCAATCAACAGGAGTTAAACACAATCCTTCCTGGATGGGCTGGAGTTAGGGCTGCCAAGTCCCCCGGGAGGGCGGGGGAAACACCGATTTTTAATGCTTACCCCTGCTTTTTCAAAACTGGCCACCGGGGGACAAAATGGCTGCCAGCAGGAACTGCCTTTCCCTGCCAGGCCTGAACTTCTTAAAAGGGAAATGTCTGCAAAGAGCCTGCAGTAAAAAGCCTCACCTCTGCTTTAAGAGCAGAGCTAGCAAGAGAAACCCCCGCCCAGAGATTAAGGAGGGACTAGGCTGTTTGTACTGAAGGGCCTGCTTTTGCATGTGGCTTGCTGGGGTAAGTGCCTCTGCTAGCTCTTTTCCTTCTCTCTCTCTCCTCCTCCCCCTTTCTTTCTTTTTTCTGTCTGTCTGTCTGTCTCTCTCTCTCTCTGTCCCCATCCAGCAGAGGTCTATCAGTGGCTATTATTAGCCACAAGCTCTAAATGGAACACTTTGTCTGGGGCAGTGATGCTCTGCATTCTTGGTGCTTGGGGGGCAACAGTGGGAGGGCTTCTGGAGTTCTGGCCCCGCTGCTGGACCTCCTGAGGGCACCTGGTATTTTTGGCCACTGTGTGACACAGAGTGTTGTACTGGATGGGCTGTTGGCCCGATCCACTGTGGCTTCTCTCCTGTTCTTATGATATGAAAATTATATTTAGCACTTGAGTAGCACTTAGTGCTTCATATTCTGCCGAGATGAGGAAGGATTCAGTAGGGCCGTTGCTCAGTGATAGAGCATCTGCTTGACATGCAGGAGGTATCAGCCTCTTCAGCTAAAAAAGGATCAGGTAATAGGTGACACAAGTGGAGACCTGCAAGAAACTTGCAGGATAGTTATCCCATTCCTCACACCTTTGCTTTCTCCCTTCTCCCCCTACCTCTCTCACACTCTTTCTCCCTTCTGCCCCCCCTTTCTTACTCTCTCGCTCTCCTCCATGTATGTTACTTCCTCTCTCTTTCTGACCTGTCATCATTCCCTTTGTTTTTCTGCCTCCCCACCTCATCACTCTTTCTCTCTCTTTCTGCCTCCCACCTCAAATCCCACCTCAAATCCCACCCTCTCAAATGTCTGGGAATTTCCCAACCTGGAGTTGCAACCCTATTTCCTTCCCACCCAACAGCCAACCTACCTTTATCTGTCTTCAGCTTTCTATCTCCACCCCCCTCCCCTGCAGCCTCTACCTAGGAAAATTACAGTCTTTCTCCACAGTGGGGACTAAAGCAGCTTACATTATTATTTCCTCTTTGTTATCTGCACAACAACCCTGTGAGGTTGGTTAGGCTGAAAGTATGTGACTGGTCCAAAATCTCCCAGTCAGCTTCCACTGTAAGATGGGGATCTGAACCTGGGTCTCGCAGATCCCAGTCTGAAGCTCGAACTGTTGCCCCACAATGGCTTTCATACGGTGGCTGCTGATGAACTGTAGCAAAACAGCTGGGCCTAATTAAGTCATGCAAATCAGGTGGTATCAAGTCACACAGAGGGTGCTGCCTAGGGATGCCAGCCTCCAGATGGGACCTGGGGATCCCCTGGAGTTACTGCTCATCTCCAGACTACAGAGATAACTTTCCATGGAGAAAATGGATGCTTTGGAGGGGGGAGTTTATGGCATTGTACCTCACTGAGGTCCCTGTCCTCCCCAGGCTCCACCCCCAAATATCCAGGAGTTTCCCAGCCTGGATCTGGATCTGCTGCTGGTGGCCAGGGGGCGTATTTGGCAACCCTAGACTGCTGCCAGTAAAAACCCTGCTTTTTACTGACAAAAACAGTTAGAGCCTCCCCCCCTCCCCCGAACATTCTAATCTCCTCACAGTTGATGTCTGGAGTTGGTGCCATTTCAAAAGGTATGTTGGGGGATTCTACGGTCACTGAAGGTTTTTTTTTAACTTTTCGGATTTTTCTGCACACGGGGGGAGTGCCCCCCATGTGTAGGAAAACCTCCCTGCCTCCCAGATGCCCCCCCTGCGCGGATTTAGGTATCCTCACACAGGGGGCGCCTTCGGAATTAGATATATAGAAGATTAAAGATCTCAGCCTGAGACCCTGGAGAGCCACTACCAGTCTGAGTAGTCAATACTGACCTTGATGGACCAATGGCCTGATTCAGTATTAGGAAACTTCATGAGTTCATGTGTCAGCATGTGGAAGCAACATCACAGGATGTGACATCACAAAATGATGTCACTTCCCTTCTCCTGGCTCCACCCCCAAAGTCTCCTGGCTCCACCCCCAAAGTCCTCAGATATTTCCGGAGTTGGACTTGGCCTCCCTAGCTGGAGTCTATATCGATGGTGCCCCACCCCTTGGGACATTCCCTCTTTTTCCGCTCTTTTTGGTCTTGGGGCTGCTGGGAACTGTAGTCCAACAGATGAGGAAGCCTCATTCAACCCAGTTAGTGATTCCCCTGCAGGTCCCTCTCTGGAACTGCAGCTCAATTGAACCTTACGGGGGAACGTTTTAAACAAACCACAGTCAGCAGCCATCTTATAGACACAGGTAACTGCCATTTCTGTACACCTACCAACAGCCACTGAGGTAAGTCACACACAGGAGGGAAGCAGGAGAAGGGTATAATGCCATAGGGTCTATCCTCCAAAACAGCCATTTTCTCCAGGGGAACTGATCTCTGTAATCTGGAGATCAATTGTAACAGCGGGAGACCTCTAGGTCCCACCTGGAGATTGGCAATCCTAGGGGAAAGTCAGCCACACGGCAGGGGGTTGAAGGGAATGGTTTGTTGGTTCTTGGCCCACCTCATTAGCCAGCCATGGTGGAGCTTAGAAGGAGAGAGAGCCATTTTCTGACAGTTTATTCTGATAGGGAAGTCAGTGGGTGGGGGAAGGGGGTTATGCTGATAGTCCATTGTCTTTTCACTGACAGAAGCAGGCCACTGAGGGGGCAGTTAGACCCACCTGGCAGTGGGCGGAGGAGAAGCGTGGACCCAGCACCCAGTCAGTCCTTCCCCTTTGCTGGCTCCTTCCAGACTGAGGCCGAGACGCTGGCCGGTAGCTCTGTGGGCAGGACTGAGGCAAAGCAGGGAGAGATTGCAGCCAGTGGCCACGGACCCTCTTTTGAGTAACAGTCCATCCAGCCTACTGATTTTGGCGCCCCATGGAATCTTGCCACTTGAAAACGGCTTTATATAATAAGGAAAGACTAGCCTGATACCCATGCTTTGCTATGGTATTTAAGTTCCGTAAATCCAGTTATAATACTGATGATGTGAAGTTTGAAATGTAAGATTTGTTGTAGGAATTCTAATGGAGAAGATTGTAGTGTAAACAATAAAGTGAGACATACATACCCCCCCCCCCCCCTCTTCTCTACTGAAGGACCTCTCTGTAGACCACATTGGTGGTTCTGCCCTCAGGTGCTAGGATCACCAGGCTGCCTGGTGAGCTCTCTCTGGAGCAGGCCACATAAAACTGTCCATTTAAGAAGCAGTCGTCTGTTAAGTCAGCTCCTGCCACCTTCCTCGAAAGTGATGGCCTCTCTACTGGTGTTCCTGGATTGTTTTGCTCATATGGAGACTGTGTTGTTCTTAGCACCTCAGGGTGATCTTGCTGGTACTTGGCCTGTGCAGCTCAGTGCCCCGCAGGAGTACTATGTGCACAGGAGTACCCCTGCAGGAGTACTATGTCTTTGCTGCATTCCTAAGTTGCCTCCTCCTTGTAGTGTTAAAGTACCCTGGCCCTGCTCCGACACCTGACAGATACCCGCCTGACTGGGGTGTGGGGGGAATTATGCTTAAAGGCACCCAGGAGGCTGGGCCAGCAGCAGGGCTAAGGCAATCCTGCTGAGCAAACCTCCCCTGCAGCTGTATGCATCCTACCTCCTCTCCTACTCCTGACATGCAGCTGCCTGTCTAATGTAGGAGGGGGAGGGG
Source organism: Lepidodactylus listeri (assembly GCA_029233225.1). Taxonomy (NCBI): domain Eukaryota; kingdom Metazoa; phylum Chordata; class Lepidosauria; order Squamata; family Gekkonidae; genus Lepidodactylus; species Lepidodactylus listeri. The sequence continues at coordinate 6,513,082 of JARCFY010000001.1, read as the reverse complement.
TATTAGAAGCCACTATGGAGGTGGGGCTAGCAGGATCACTAAGGTGTTACTGCTGGGGCGGACAACCACCTGTTAGGTGTAGGAGGTGGGGGGGAGTGTGTTGGAAGCCATTGGAGAGGCTGGGCCAGCAGCATCACTGCACCTCACAGGTGGTTGCTGGCCATTCCTGATTTCCTCAACTGCTGTTAGCTCTCTGCAGTCTCCTTTAACTATTTTTTTTAACCTCAGAATGTTGAGCTCTGCAGCTGACCAATTAGAGAGTGGGGGGGGGGTGCAAGGAGGCAGCCACATAGGAATTAATGGGGGGAAATGTGCTTTTGACCCACTTAGGAGTAGAATTTCTAAAAATCCCTTCTTAGTGAGCACCTATGCCATGGTAGGAGCGCTCTCCCCGAATTTGGTGCTTCTAGGTCCAGCGGTTTGGCCTGGGCATTGATTTTACGGTGAGGGGACTTTCTTTTATGTGTATAGACGGCAATATGATAAACTTGCAAGGTGGCAACAAGATGTGGCAAGAGATTAAAGAAGAAGTAAAGGAGATACAATGGTGGATATACTTCTAGGTTAAAAAATGATATCTGCACTAAGACAGGATCTATTAATATGCTGACTGATTTTGAGAATATTGTCTCACAATCTAAAGACCATTCATTAGGACAAATTTAGAAGCTATTGCTTCAGTATGATTCCAAAGGAGAACAGGTTAAACCCTGCATGATTAAATGGATGCAAAATTTTGGTGAGGAAATACAGTTTCAATATTGGGAACACCTGTGGACTAAAGGTATTAGATTCACTGCTAGTCAAGCATTAAGATAAAACTGGTACAAGATGTTTTATCGATGGTATGTCACCCAAAAGATATTGTTAAGATGGACAAGAATTACAGAAGGGCTTCCTGGAAATGTAAAAAAGAAGATGGCACCTTTTATCATATGTGGTGGACCTGCATCAAGATGAAAAGATACTGGAAAAACATACATGAAAAAATTCAAGATATTTCAAAAACTAAATTCCCGATGAAACCAGAGACTATGTTACTGGGAATCCTTCCAGATAATTAAGACAATTAAGACAATATTTAGGTTTTAGTATAGAAGTCTGTTCAACTGCTAAAGATGCATTCATCAATATATTATTGCTAATTTTAGGAGAGTTTTTGTTTATTCCTTAGAGAATCTAGCCCAAAATTCTGTAATATTAATGCTTTATTGACTGTTTCTATATTTGAATTATGTAATACATTTGGTAAAACATTTGATTTTACTTGTTGTATGTAACAATTCATAATATTTCTTGAGAAAATAATTTAAAAAATAAAAAACCTTTAAAATCCTTGAGATGCAGTCCTGTGCAGAAATATTGCACTCTAAATGCACTGAAATTAATTGTTACAGTGCTGAATTACAGGACTACACTGTTGATATACCCAGTTCACTTGCTTTCTGGATCCACTTGGGAAAATTGGGGGCAAGGAAGTGGTCACTGGGGACACAGGGAAGCACCAAGCCCACCCCCATTGTTCCCACACCCTGGTACAATACAAGGGGGGTGTCATCTCTTCTAATTGCTGCTGCAATGGCCAGCCAACCCTGCATCATGACTCCAGTTTAAATTAGATTTGTAGAGGAATAAAGCCCTTTTTAGAAACCAAAGTGTTTGGTCCCTCAGAGAAAGGAGTCCCTTGCAAACGACTGCCCTTAGATCTCTCAGAAGTCATGCACAGATGTTGACAGTCCCAGAAGTGGGAAGGGGAGGAACTGGGAAGGGGTGGGCTTGGAATCTCCTCTGTCACACATGCACCCATGCAGACTTAGTTGAGGTAGATCTGCTTCTCCAGTATTATACTGGGGTAATGCCATTAACTGGAACTTCTTGGGTGGTGGCATGCTACTAATTTTAATCCAGTTTGCTTGCAAGGAGGCCAGTTGGCAGCCATGAAAGTAAGTGCCACCATGAAAATAGGTTCCTAGCCAGTGGATGGAGCTGCTAAAGAGTGAGCTGCATGCCTGAGGGGAGGAGATACATCACACAAGTAAATACTGTTAGACAATCTTGGCCTCCAGTTAACCCTTGGTTGAAGCATATCTTTAACATCTTTAGCACTGACTAGTTTAGAATAATATGATGCTACCAACAGTTAATTATACACAGGTTATTTTTGTGGGGAGTAGGAAGCATGGAAAGCAGGGCTTTTTATGGAGAGTAGAAAGCAGGGTTTAAATGGCTTAGAGTTATTAAAACTCAACAGCTAAGCAGCAGCCCCCACCACTCAGCTGTCTGGAAACCCCTGCTTTCTGCTCCCTGTAAAAAGCTGCAGGGAGCAGAAAGCAGGGGTTTAAACTTTAAATGGCTCACAAACCAATATGAAACAGTTCGGTTTGCAAATCGGTATAGGGATTCGTGGTTTGGTTCATGATTCAGCCATGAACCACAAACCAAAAAAGTGTGGTTCATTCCTAGTCAAGTAGAGGGAAAGAAGAAATAGTGTGGGGAAGCTAAGACAGGGCAAAATGGGTGTGCAATTCGGCCGGCCCTGGCAACTGTCACCATACAACTTGGCAGTTATTTTCATGAGTAGAGGGTGCAACACTGAACAAATGTCATAGTGATACAAAAGTGTCAGAACAAGAATTGTACTGAATCCAATGAGCCCAGTCTAAATGACACTCTGATCTGCACTTTGGTTGTGTGTCTTCTTGCGCCCCACCTGATCCAGCTCAGGTAGCTGCTTCTCTGCTGTTTTGGGTCTGGTTGGCTGTTAACACCAGCATTCGGTACACTTTAATTTTTTCTTATTTTAATTGGATATGAAGACAGGGTTTTTTTTTAAATCCTAACAATTAATTAGTGTTTTCCCCTATAAAATTTAAGCAATGTACACTTCTCAAATGACCACTGGTAAGTGTTCTTTAAAGCATCCAGTATTAAAAATCTATCTAATCATATGATAAACACAGTTGCTAAAGTGATAGCTTGGAAGTTATGTATCACTAGTGCCTTGTCTGCAATAAAACAGTTGATATTTGTATCTGCCAGATTGTGAAAACGGAGCATGTGATGTCATTTCAAGCAAGTACTCTTGAGTATACAAATAAAATGCCTGGTTCCATACTCGGGTAACATAATTGGGCTCCCTGAAATGTGTTCAATGTCTTTTTTGAGAACAGAATAATTTAGCCTGCAGACTAAATTTAACAGCCTAGTAGAAATATGCAGGTGAAGGTACAATTAATTTTAATTACTAGACTATACATTGTTAGTTGCACAGCCATGAGTAAAATTAAAGTGGCAATCACAATTAGAAAATTGCAACCTCATTGTGCAACAAATTAGTCACAAATTAAAAGTCCAGGAACTATTATATCGTTTCCCTATAGCTTTATGACCATTATTGCCCTGATATGGATTTTTATTTCTTTACTGTATTGTGCACTGTATTGTGTCTTTACATTTTACTTTTGTTTAAGACTGCTGGCTTCTCCCCAGATCTTGACTCTATAAAAAGGAGCAGTCATAGTAAGATGGATCCTGTTCTTTTTGCCCTCTTTAGTACTCGAATGCATGCATGCAGAATCAAAAACCAGGGAAGCTGAAATGAATAAGAACTGACATGGGGCAGTGGCAGTAGGGGATGGGTAGACAAGCTGCTTCGGGAGAAAAGCAGGGTATAAGTTGAAAAATAAATAAACAAACACCCATCTTTAGGCTTTCCAGGTATGTTTCAGGCTCTGGATTTGAGTGTCTAGGGAAAAACACGGACTTATAGAGGAGGAATGATCTGTGGAGGCCCACTTCAGCGTCTCCTCTCAGAAACGGCACAAAACCTTCCTTAAGTACAGAAGGGTCCAACCACTGCATTCCCATTCTATTGGTGCTTTAAACTGGTTGAGAGGTTGGTGGCGGAAAGTGCTGTCAAGATGCAACCAACTTACCGCAACCCCATCAGATGGTTTTCAAGGCAAGAGACGAGCAGAGGTGGTTTGCCAGTCCAACCCTGGACTCCTTTGGCGGTCTCTCATCCAAGTACGAACCAGGGCCAACCCTGCTTAGCTTCCGAGATCCAAGAAGTCTGGGCCATTCAGGTGAGGGCATATATGGCCTGCAAGGTTAGTGCAGGTATGAACTACTGTTAGTGTTGAGCAACCATAAATGTAACTACTTATTACACAGGCAAGCAGTGGATGAATGGTACAAACAGAGAAAGCCTGTATCGACGACAAGGCCCTTCCAGCTGTTTTCTAAATGTGACTTACTCAGCATGTTCAAAGCAGACTGAGATTGGGGGGGGGGGGGGGACAGGTGTTTGGGGGTGGCCTTGAGGTTGGCCAAAGAAGTCCAGATGCCCAGTTCCCTGAATTTGCCACAACTGAGGTTACAAAGAGTGGCTGTACAATACAGGCTTTGCTCACATGAGCAGTCTGAGATCTATAATTGTGTGGATGATTGAGCTGTGTGAAAGCCAAATCTTCACAGGCAGAGCCATACAGTTCTGAAGACTTAATGGGATTTCAGTCTTTGTCAGAGGTGGCAGCAATGTCCTCCTCTCCAATTCCAAGCCACCCCTTTGCCCACTATGCCACTGCTTTTTTTTAACATTAATTTTTTATTGGTGTCAAAACTTAACTTACACACATTACATTGTCACTTTTTACAAAGACTCCTTTTTCCTTTTCTTCTCCCCCTCCCAGTGACTTCCCACCTCACCTACACCGTTATACGTCCACCAAATATAATATAATTCTATATTATTTTCCTCTTACAGGTAACTCACTTAGTTCTAATAGTGTTAGTATATTTGTATCTATATATCAAAAAATTATTATTATTTACGGACCATTCATTAATCATTCAATAGTTAGACAGTGTAAAAATATTATCTTTCATTTCACAGTATTGTTCTAAATAATCTTTCAAATCCTTCCATTCCTCCATAAAATTCTCTGAGTCTTGATTGTTCAATTTTCTTGTCCATTTGTCCATTTCCGCCATAAACAGCAATTTTCTTAACCACTCCCAAAGTTCAGGAATTCTCTCGCTCTTTCAGTTTTGGGCATATACCATTCTTGCGGTTGTTACCATATACCACATCAACGTCCTTTTATTTACATTTACTTCTTCTAATTTAAGACCAAGCAATAGCAGTTCTGGCAATTTTTTAAAAGTACATTTCATAATTTTTTCCATTTCGGCTCCCACTATGCCACTGCTGAAGGTCCTCCCCGGGACAACATTCCACTTTTAAGACCAACAAAGTTCAGTTCTGGGTATAAGCTTTCGTGTGCATGCACACTTCTTCAGATATAATGATGAAGTCTGTTTCACTGTATCTGAAGAAGTGTGCACGCACACGAAAGCTTATACCAGGAATAAAACTTGGTTGGTCTTCAAGGTGCCCCCAGACTAAAAAACTTTGTTCTGCTGCTTCAGACCAACATGGCGACACCACCTGAATCTGTGAACCCTTCAGGGAGGCTTAATGGGCTACAGCAGGAGAGGGAGACCCTCCACGAAGGCCACGGGTGGCTGGACATGGCCCTTGTCGGCAGCAGCCCTCGTGCTCCCCATTGCCAAGGAAGAGGACCACAGAGTGATTGAAGAACTGTGCCGGAGACTTAGGTGCAATGTTCAGTCATGTATGATGCTTGTCCATATGAGCTTGTATCAGGGACAATCAGGGGAGCTGCTTGTGCAAATTAAAAATGTAGGTTCTGAACCAGCCCTTCAGTTAGCCAAGTGCAGATGTGAATAATTATTCCTCATTTTTGTCTGATGTGAAGTTGGCTGTATCCACACATCTCCGCCCCCCCTCCCAGGCTGAAATGCCTGGAGCAGATGAAATACAAACACCTTGGGTTCTGGGTCAGTGGTTTTGCATTAATATCTGCAGTAAGTCATGAGTGTGCTGGACCTCATGGGAAAACTTCACAAATGAAATGTCTTCTTGCAGAATTCTCTTGCAGGAAGCCAGGTCTGGGCCTGACAATGCAATTAGAGGGATAACCTGGGCTTTACTCTTTCAGCTCATCAAAGGGTCTTCAAAGGCTTGACATTTCTGTAGCATTAACAAAGATTAAGATTGATTGGGGTTTGTATATCATGACTTTTGTCCATCAGAGATGGTTTTAATGCCTTCTTACCCCAGATGAATCCTCCATAAACTGAAATGTGTAATTTGTTGTGGTTTCCAGCAGGTATTGCTCCTCTTCCTCAATTCGTTCTCCAAGCAATAGTAAATACAGATCTGCATAACAAATGTCTCCATGTACATGCATAAATGGAATTCAATCAAGAATCCCGCCTGGCCATTCCATTCGTAAAAACACAAATGAAGCTTGATCTGTCATTATATTTTATAGTGTTACAGAGTCCACACTTGAGTGATTCCCTTTCAGCGATTCATTGGCCTGAAGAAAGCCAAGTCTCCTGAGCACAGGATGCAGGGTAAATAGCTGGGGAAGGGTCTTTCCATGATGGGCTTCAGAGAAGGAAGGCTATTTAATAGGTTGATACATAGCAAAAAGTACCGTCTCATGAAAGTACAGCCTTCCCTTCCCGTGCATTTCTGCCGCAATTGACAGCTGTTTGTAAGATGTTCTCTGCTTACATGGAAGTCCTGTAGGATGTGGTAGACAGCACAGCATAGACTCTGGCATGCTTAGGTCACTGATCTGTTCAATTTTAAAGGGAAATTCAATTTGATGTGCATTGGTCTCTTTTTTAAAAAGTAAAATGAATTAATCAAATGGAACAATACTGAAATAAAATCTGCATTGTAATTTGGAGGCTATTCCTCTCTTTACTATGGATCATCTGTGAAAGAACAAAATGGTTCTTCCATTCTTTGGCTGCACTTGACTTCTGCTCCTTTGAAAACAGACACCGTTACCCTTACCCGGAGCCTCACGTGCAGAATCGATGATATCAGATCCTTGCAGAACTCCCTCCCCTCTCCAAACTTTCTCCTCCCCATGCACCCCCCCCCTCAACATCTCAGCTTCTTTGGCATCTGTTGTGTCTGCTGAGCACCACTAGGGCACTAGCGACTTCAGTCCTGAGGTTGGTCCCTGAACACAATAGGGGCCAAGGATCCTAGTAAACACCAATAGGATTCAATGGGAAATTCAAACCTTCCAGTAGGACAGTGGGATGTGGTTAAGCATTGCTGTGGGTCTGTATATATGTTGGCCATTTTGCCATGTGCTTTGTCTAGTGTTAGAATGGAATAAACTTGAGCTGTTCCCTATGCTGAGTCATGGATTCTACATGCAAGAACCCAGTATTTAGCAGCATCTTTCAGTCTCTCCCCACAGGAACTTCTGTGTCTGGTGCCTGTTCTGCTGTAGTTATTTCTGGAGTGCCTTTTCCTTATCGGCACTCCTCTGGGACAAGAAGTGCTTCATTCTTCTGACATCTGCAGATGGTGCTGAGTCCTGAAGGAAGCAGGTCCAAAACAAGCCGGTAGGAACAGGCCGTTGTGTCTGCCACGGCATTCCTTACCCATAGTAAAGAAACTGGAGGTCAGTTCAGTGTGCATGCTCACAAAAGCTTATACCTAGAATTAAACTTTGTTGGTCTTAACAGTGCCACTGGACTCAAATGTTGTTCTGGAAATCAGTTCTGGATATCAGCAAGCCCCTGGCTCCAGTGCTCTGCACCAACCTCTGGGGATTTCTGCAGCATTGGGAGAAGGGAGAAGAGCTGCAGAGGGTGGGGCTGAGCTAGGGCTGCCAGGTCCCCCAAGAGGGCAGAGGTTCCCCCGCTAAAAAGGCCCCCAATCCGCCAGTCTGGATTCAGCCAGCGGGGGAAACCCTACCCCCGAAGTGGCCAGATCAGGCTGACGTGCCCGGCATGATGACGTCACCTGGAAGTGACGTCATCATGCTAGGCACGTCACCGGGTGATGCTCTAGCAATCACCCTGTAAACTCTATGGTACCATAGAGTTTTCAGGGTGATTGCTAGAGTGTCGCCTGGTGACATGCCCAGCATGATGATGTCACTTCTGGGCGATATCACCACGGAGGCGACATCACCACGACATCACCACGCATGCTATGTGTGTGCTGCCCCAGCCAGCTAATAGAAGTCAGATAGATGCTGTAGCTTTAAATGCAAGTGCCTCTGGGTATTGTAGTCCTCACCAGAGGCCATCATTGTTGGAATGTGATTCCCTACCGGCTGACCATGACTGGATCCCCACACCAGAGATCGCACTCCACCATCCTTATCTAGCACCTATTGCAAGCCAACTTCCTGCCTTGGACCCTGAAGCAGATATCCTGCTCCTATTGGGAACGGACATTCCCGACCTACTCGCCAGTCACGATCTGCTTAGAGGACCTCCTGGCGCACTACATGCCCAGAGACTAGAGGGGAATGTGGGCGTAGATAGTCTGAAGATGCCAAATCAGACAAGCATCTTCACCACAAGCATCCTAGACAATGGGCGACCCTCCAAACTGAAGCCATGTCCAGCCCAGAGGGATGCCTTCAGCTCTCGAGTGCCAGCTTCAAGAAAGCAGTTTACCAGACAAGGTGTTCTGTCGATGGCGAACAGCCTCTTCGATCCTTTGAGATGTGCAGCTCCAGTTCCAATCGCACCAGCCGCTGCCTCTCATAGAGACCTACACGTCTTCTCCAACGCGTCACCCAAGGCATTAGCAGCAGTATCGTACCTTGGAGTCACCGGTGGGGAGAGTCGTGTCCGGCTAGCTGAGTCTCCCTGGCTGAAAGGTCCTGAACTCCTTCTCCACCCAGATAGATCCTTGCAACAGGGGGAGGAGCACGTCATGCTGCTGAAGCAGAAGGATGCGTGCCGCAACTCGTGCCCCATAGATTGAAGTCCGTGTTATCATACGGGTCTGCTCCAGGCCAACCAAGACTTTCACCCGGCTGATCACTGACATGGTCCTGCTCTGCACCGAAGAAGAACTTGAAGATTGAAGACTCAAGTTTTGCATGCCTCATTTCTGTTTAAAACATAGTTAGCAGCGTAGCATGCTATGCATAGTTATAGTTACAAGCCTTCATTAGTAATGCATGTTGTAGTGGAACCCATAGGGTTCCAGGCTAGGGCTGCCAAGTCCAACTTGGGAAATATCTGAGGACTTTGGGGGTGGAGCCAGGAGACTTTGGGGGTGGAGCCAGGAGAAAGGAAGAATGCTGGGGGTTATTAGGAAGGGAATTGACAACAGATCAGCCAGTCTCATAATGCCCCTGTATAAATCGATGGTGTGACCTCATTTGGAGTACTATGTACGGTTCTGGTCGCCACACCTCAAGAAAGATATTATAGCACTGGGAAAAGGGCAGAGAAGGGCAACTAGAATAATAAAAGTGTTGGAACACTTTCCCTATGAAGAAAGGTTGAAGTGCTTGGGGCTCTTTAGCTTGGAGAAACAACGGCTGAGGGGTGACATGATCGAGGTTCAGGGGTCCATTGGAGCTGGTGCACTGTGGAGTGGTGCTCTGGGAGTGAAGACACTGGGGGGTGGGCACACGATGAAGCCCTGCCCCCCGCTCTCCCTTCCCGGGCCGTGGCAAGCGCCACCCGGGAAGAAGCCCCCGTCCCTCCCCCCTGCTCTCCCAGAGCCGTGGCAAGCGCCACCCAGGAAGAAGCCCCTGTCCCTCCCCCCGGCTCTCCCTTCCTGGGCCATGGCAAGCGCCGCCTGGGGAGAAGCCCCCGTCCCTCCCCCCCGCTCTCCCTTCCCGGGCCACGGGGAGGGAGGGAGGGAAAAGCTGGGCCTGAGTGGCGTTAAGCCACTCAGGCCCAAGCAAGAGCGAGTGAGGGGAGGGAAACGCTGGCTGAGTGGCTGACAGCCACTAGGCCTGAAAGGGGGGGGGGGGAGAAGCACCTAGTCTGTCTCTCTGTCTTCCTTCCTTCCTTCCTTCCTTCCTTCCTTCCTTTCTTCCTTGTCTCTCTCTCCTCCACCTACCTACCTACCTTCCTGTTCCTTCCTTTCTTCCTTTCCTTCTTGTCTCTCTCCCCCCCCACCTACCTACCTACCTTCCTGTTCCTTCCTTTCTTTCTTGTCTCTCTCTCCTCCCACCTACCTACCTACCTTCCTTCCTGTTCCTTTCCTTCCGGTTCCTTTCCTTCCTGTTCCTTTCCTTCCTCCCTTCCTCCCTTCCTCCCTCCTTCCCTCCCTCTTCCTTCCTTCCTTCCTTCCTTCCTTCTTTTGCCATCAGATAGGCTTGCCAGCTCTGAGTTGGGAAATACCTTGGAGATTTTTGGGGCGGAGCCTGAGCGGTGGGTATTGCCTTCTGAAACACTTCCGGTGACGTCAGGGGTGTGTGGCCTTCTGACACTCCCGGTGACGTCAGGGGATGTGGCATATGCAAATAAGCTATGCTAATGAGCTCCTGCACCTCTTTTTTTATTAAAAAGCCTCAACAGACATTTCCCCTTTAAGAGTTCAGGCTGCTTTCCTGCTGGCAGCCATTGCCTCCCCCGGTGGCCAGTTTTGAAAAAGTGGGGGTAAGCTTTAAAAATCGGTGTTTCCCCCGCCCTACCAGGGGACTTGGCAGCCCTATTCCAGGCGGGGAGTGTGCTGCCCCAGCCAGCTAATAGAAGTCAGATAGATGCTGTAGCTTTAAATGCAGGTGCCTCTGGGTATTGTAGTCCTTACCAGAGGCATCCCTCTGATTGGCTAAATTATGAGAAGCGGGAGATTAGTTTAGCTTCCTTCCTGCTCCTTTGTTTTTCTGCCTAATCCGCGAGAGGAGAGGGAGACCATCTCTTTCTCACCATGGCTAATGAAGATTGGAATCACTAGATGTAACTCTGCTACCCAGCCTTCACCTAAGATTGTGAGTACATGATCTATGATGAATATGCTTTGGAGTTGAATAAAAGGATTTCAGTTGAAAGTGGCCGTGCGTTGCTCACTCTCCAGAAAGGTGCTCAGCCCCAGCGTCTCAAGAGCTGATGCCAGGACGGAACAATGTGTGTGTGTGTATGTCCTGGAATGGAACCACCGCTTCCCCAGTACAGCCAGTAAGTCCCTTGGCAACCCGAGGCTGAGCACAGGAGGAAGCATTTATTTGCTTTCAAAATCAGGGAGGGGGAGAAATCCACCCCCTGCAAGTCCCTTTGTGGCGCCTACAAAATGTAAATAGGTGACCTGGCCCCAACTTTAGCCTTAATAATTGTGTGTGCACAGCCTGATTACTTGGGAGTAAGAAAGAGAAAGAGATGCACTATAACACCCACTCTGTGGCTTCTCAGGCAGGCACCTAAGAGAGGAGAGAAGATCTGTTTTGTTTTTCCACCGTCCTCAACCTCCGGCGGGCTGGCAAGCCAGGAGGAGGTGGTGACATGAGACACACTTTGCAGGGGAAAAACCTGCTTATTCTATACATGCTTAGTTAGTTTCAAGGGGGAGATTGGGGTAAGGAGGTAGCCACCAAAATTCATGATTAAAGGGGGAGATTGGAGGGGGGGCATAGTGAAATCTATAGGGGGCATTGCAAAATTGATAGGGGGCACTGCCTGCGCTGTCCCCACTCTGGCTATGGCTGCACCCAGGGCTCTCCTGCAATGCCTGAAGTTGCCTTCTCCTCACTCAGTCCATAGTGGCTGAGGCGAATGTTGTGGAGGTGCCACCACTGGTGCTCCCACTGAGGGAGGTGCTGCTGAATGGCCGGGCTGAGGACCTGTGCTGCCCGAGACCCAGCTGAGGTAAGAGCCCCAGCTCTGTCCTGGTTGGGTCTGACCGGCCTTGAGACAGTAAGAGGGGGGGAGTGAATACCAAGGGTTGAGGGTGGGAAGACAACAAGGGTGGGGGAGTAGTGGAGTGCAAAGGGCGCGGGGGTAGTTGAGAGAAAGAGGGAAGGAAGTTAAGATAACGGGAATTTCTTCCTTCCTTCTTCCCCTATCAGTCTTCCCTCTCTTTCTCCCCTTATCTGTCAATCTACCCCATCTCTTTTGCCCCCCCACTCCTTTTCTGTCAACTACCCCTCTTCTCTTATAACCAACCCCCATTTCCCCCCTTCTCCCATTCCCTTCCCAACAGCCACTGTTGTTTACTGGGTTCAACGCATTGATGGTCCGGACTACAGCATGCTGAACAGGTAACGTTTATTTGCACACAACACAACGACAACTAACCGGCCAAAAGGCCAACTATAAGCACCCACCCAAGACATATCCCTAGTCCGACTGGAGGGTTTGAATCTCCCTCCAGAGTTCCTGTTGGTGGACTACCGGTGGCCTAGGATCCTTGGCCCCTGTTGTTTTTAGGAGCCAAGCTCAGAATTAGGGATGCTGGCCCCTAGTGGCGGCCAGCAGACATAACACCCGCCTTCTAAACATGCCTTGCCTCCCTCTATCTTTTCCTTCCCTGCCCCCCCAGCCCCCCCCCCCCCAAGACTGGGACACTCGCCCAGAGGCTCTTTCTAGAGCCCATTGTATTTATTCCCACAACAGGCCTTATTCCTAGTTACTGCAACTGTAGGATTGTGGATTTGCCAAACTGTGCTTAATTTTTTGCACGATCAAAATAAAAATAAACAAATTACAAAGAGAATATATATAAAGTCTTCTATCACTGGTACTGGGCACCAGATAGGCTGAATAAATGCTACCCTAATACTTCAAACCAATGTTGGCTTTGTAAAACTAGTCTGGGATCCTTTTATCATATGTGGTGGTTGAGTAAAGTGATGCGAAAATTTTGGCATGGTATCAAGGATATGGTTAAGGAAATCGTAGGTGTGGAAATAGCTTTGACGCCAGAGATATATCTGTTAAATATGACACCAGATGGAATGACACCATCAGATGAAAGACTGTTAATTTCAATCCTGACTTCAGCACAAATAACTAGAGCCAAGCATTGGAAATCGCCTACTATACCCGGAAAGGAAGAGTTGATCGATAAACTGTTGGAACTGGCAGAAATGGACAAACTGAGTTACTTATTGAACATGGCTAAAGCTCAAGATCCGATAAATATTTGGTCCAAATTGTATGATTGGTTAGACCGGTTTAGGGGCTCAAAATGATGTATTAGAAAGAACTTTTATTTCTAGTTTATGTTTTGGTGAAAAAGGAATTATATATATACAAGCAGAAGGACCCGCAATACTTGCAGAGGGGAGAAGGAGCTTAACGTTGAGGAGAAGGAAGCACCCACAGGTGAGCTTCTCCCCCCCAGCACCGATGGTGAGGCTCAGGCCTGCCAATCCTTCCCCCCCCCCCCGGCACCAACAGCGAGGCCCAGGCCTGTCGATCTCCCCCCCCCCCCAGGCACAAGTGGCAAGGCCTGAGTGACTCTCAGCCCTGAGCCCACCGATCTCCCCCCCCCACAGGCCTCGGTGGCGAGGCCTGGATGCCTCCTAGCCACCAGGCCCGCCACTGATCTCTCCCCCCATGGGCACTGGCAGCGAGGCCTGAGCATCTCTCAGCCGCCGGGCCCACCAATCTCCCCACACACACATGGGCACCAGCAGCGAGGCCTGGATGCTTCCCAGCCGCCAGGCACACCGCCGATCTCCCTCCCCGGCACTGGCGGCGAGGTCTGGACACCTCCCAACCGCCAGCCAGCCGCAGAGTTCCCAGAGCGTTCTCTGCGCATTCGCAGGAAATGCTCTTTTACTTTGGGGGTGATTTAAATATCCCCCATATCATTTTTTAAACTTTTCAGATTTTTCTGCACACCTGGGGAGTCCCCCAAGTGTGCAGGAAAATCTCTTTGCCCCCGAGGTGCCCCCGATGTGCGGATTTAGATATCCACACACAGGGGTGTGTGGCTATTGGCTATTAGATATATAGATATATTTTTTTTTAAAAAAATTGCACGATCATTGCATAAACCAGGTATCATTGGAGAAGACCAGAACCAGTTGGCTCTGCCTGCCGGTGTCCCTGGTTCCACCTGCCATTGATCTCCTTGTCTGCTGCCCCACCAGCTGCAGTGAGCCCCCACGGGTCAAAGGGATAAAAGACTGTTATGGGCTTCCTGCTTCCTGAGGAGAGGGAGGTACAAAGAGCAGTGCAGCCGATGTTCCTGTGACCCCACACATGGAGGGAGGGCTGATTTTAGTGATAACAACTTAAGATATTTCTGTTGGATCAATAATTTCACATGTTAGTTTTATAAGAGCTCGTTTGGTGTAGTGGTTAAGTGCGCAGACTCTAATCTGGGAGAGCCGGGTTCAATTCCCCACTCCTCCACATGCAGCCAGCTGGGTGACCTTGGGCAAGCCATAGTTCTTTCTGGGCTGTTCTCTCAAGAGCAGTTCTCTCAAGAGCTCTCTCAGCCCCACCTACCTCACAGGGTGTCTGTTGTGGGGAGGGGAAGGGAGATTGTGTGCCACTCTGGGTAGTGAAGAGAGGGGTATAAATCCAATCTCTTCTTCTAAGAGCTCTGGAGTGGAATTTTAACCTCTCTGGGGTGTAGGTAGTTCTGTTATCTACACACTGCATCAATAACTTCCACAGCCGTGGTGGAGAAAGTATTCTGATAATGAAGAGGCACTTCAAGGGACGAGCCTTTCATTTACGCATGTACGGACCAGATAGCTTTTCAAAACTCCGTACCTGGAGAGGATCTCCAGCCTCACCCAGGAATCATGTCATCCTCTTGCTTCAAGATTGGGCCAAGATTTGATGGGGGGGGGGGGCAGGATACTCACTTCTTGTTATCACAGCGGGAGACAGACAATACTATTACAAGCCTGGCAGGAGGAGAATTATGGCTTGATAATAGAGTGGAAAGGAGCTAAAGGATACCCTCTTATTTACTGGGGCAAGTAACAAGGTGTCCAGAGGTACCTTCAGTCAAATGTAATTTTCCGCCTGTGACTTTCTGGTGGTATTCAGCTCTAGTTGAGAGTTACACTTGCGTTCTAGTTAATGATTTCAGTTTTGGGGGGCGGGAGGTGTAATAACTCCATAGCACCAGATACGAAAACAAAACAGAACTTCATTCGAATGTAAGCAAGGCCTGGACTGGGTCCTTCTAGGCCGTAAGTAGCTACAACCAACAACCAACATAAGAAGTGAAAAGTGAAACTAAGGCTGATTTTACATCTGACTTTCCCGCTGGATCATTCTAGTTCCAAAAAACCCTGCCCATACCTCTGTGCGGTGTGAAGCCGTGCTGCCATTGAAATGTCCATATCTACTAATTGCCCTCCTGGGGTCAAGCTAGTATAACACCGCTTTATTCTGCTTTAGACAATTGTGGTTTCTTAGTGCACTTAAACCCCCTGGAGTGAAATTTCACACCACTGTGAAATCAGCACAGGAAAAGACAGCAGTCAAACTACTTTAGAGGGGAGGTGTAAAATCAGCCTAAAGCAAAGGCTTTTCCCTTAAGGGATCAATATTAAAATAACTATACAACTGCCCACAATAGAACAGGAGATAAATCAGGGGAATTAGAAGCCCTTCTTTCTAGCTACTTTTCTCATTTGCAGATTCTACACTGGGGTAGTTCAATAGGTCGTATTAACTGTAGGGTTGCCAGATCAGATTTTTCTGCTAGTGGGGGTTGGGGAGGGAGCCTTCCAGGAGCATGGGGGCTGGTGGCAGGGTTACCACAGAGTTCTGGGTAAAATGCTAGAGGTGACTGCTGACGACATTGATATGTGATGTGCTTGTTTGGAGGTGGAGCTTCCCCCACCGGCCAACTGGCTGGTGGAGGGCTAGAGTCCCAAAAATGGGGGTCACCCCCAGCTGGACTGGGAGTCTGGCAACCCTAGTTAGCTGTAAATTTATCACCATGACTATATCAGTTTATAAAGCTAGGGTTGCCAGGTCCCTATCTTTTGCCGGCAGGGGGCTCCAGGTGCCTCTCCTGGATCTTCTTGCACATGGGTGAAGCATAAGTGATGTTATCACACTAGGCACATTGTGGGGGGGGGCACTCTAGAATTTGGCCAAAAACTCTATGGTCACCATAGAGTTTTTGGCTGAATGCTAGATCATTCCCCCGTGACATGCTTGGTGCGATGATGTCACCTCCGGGTGATGTCACTGCACTGGGCATGCCAGGCACTGCAGAGTTCTTCAGGGGTGGGGCTCCCCCCCCCACCGGCCAGCTGGCCAGAGGGCAGATCAGGGGCCCCAAAATCGAGGGAACCCCCACCCCCATTGGGGGGATGGAAAAACTATATAAAACAGAAGTCCAGTCCAAAGACCAACAATGTTTATTCCAGCATGAGCTTTAGTGAGCTCACATTATGGCAGCATAATGACATTTTCATAGTGAACACAACAGTATTGCCATGATACCAGACAGGATAACTACATAAGAAGAGCCCTGCTGGATCAGACCAGTGCTCTGTCTAGTCCACCATCCTGTCTCACACAGGGGCCAACCAGTTGCCCTGGAGAGCCAACAAATAGGGCCCTTACTTCCCTTGACACTGCCTCCCAGCACTGATATTCAGAGGTTTGCTGCCTCTGTATATGGAGGTTCCTTCTAGTTACCATGGCTAGCAGCCATTTATTAATGGAACCCTCTTCCATTAATCTGTCTGATTTCCTCTTCAGACCTTCTATGCTTGTGACAATCACCACTGGCGGTGAACTAAAAAATTAGATCACTCAAGGACCGATTTCCCACAAGGCGCTGCCCTGGCGTCACTCCTCTGTTTGCCCTGATTGTCTGCTTGAATTTCCCACTATTTGCCGTAGGGTGCATTTTGACCCGCTGCTCTGCCCGATTTCCTCTGATTTCCTCTGCAGCTTCAGTGATCCTCAAAAAACAGGATCACTGAAGCCGCGGGGGAAATCGTGCGAAGCCACGGGTCAAAATGCGCCCCGGGGCAAATAGTGTGAAATTGCAGCAGGCAATTGGGGAAACCGGAAGGACAATGCTGGAGCAGTGCCTTGTGGGAAATCAGTCATTGCGTATAGAACTATTTCTCTTTGTCTGTCCTGAATCTATTGCCCATCAACTTCATTGGGTACATCCAAGCTCTAGTATGATAGAAGAGAGGAAAAGTTCTCTCTTTGCCCCATGCATAATTTTATAAGCCTCCATCACATCCCTCCTTAGTCAAAGGAAAAATCCCAGACTCTTCTGCCTTTCCTCATAGGAAAGATTCTCCAACCCCTTCATCATTTGATTGGTCATTTTCTGGACTTTGTCTGGATCTGCTGGTGATGCTGTTTGTAGCATTTGGAATTTTAAAAAACTGACAAATAGGAAATGAGAAATATGTGGGTATACAGAGTTGTTCTCAAGGCCCTGCTCACTCTGTTAAAATTATCTGTCCCCGGAACATAAGGTATTCTGTGAGTCTCTCCCTCTCTCTCATGTGCATGCACCAATTTAACACATAGATGTGGCACTGAGGACCCCACTGGACATTACACAGGACAAGATGTCCACGAGACTGGAGCCAGAAGTGGAGGAGAGATGAGAGGGGAAGGAGCTGCTTCACACCCAGCCATTTTCCTGCTCCTCGTAGGCATTTCCTTCTAGGAAAATGCAAGCAGTGAAGTTCTGAAGAGAGTTCCCTGTGGATATGTAGAAGGCAATTTTGACTCCTGTTCTGTCCTCATTCTATGATGTGTGTGAAAAGTGCCGTCAAGTTTTGGCTGACTTATGGCATCCTCAGTGAATTTTCAAGGCAAGAGATGTTCAGAGGGGGCTACCATTGCCTTCCTCTGAAGCAATAGAACAAGGTTTGAGTCCAGTGGCACCTCTAAGACCAACAAAGTTTAATTCTAGGAATAAGCGAAGTGTGCATGCACACGAAAACATGCCCAGAATTAAACTTCGTTGGTCTTAAAGGTGCCACTGGACTCAAACCTTGTTCTCTTCCTTGATCGTCTCCCATCCACCCTGCTTAGCTTCTGAGACCTGAGGAGATGGGGCTATACTATAAAAGCATAAGAGAATCCAATGTTGGATCAGGCCAGTGGCCCCTCCAGTCCAACACTCTGAGTCACACAGTGGCCAGAAACACCCCAGGTGCCCTCAGAAGGTCCACCAGTGGGGTCAGGGCATTTCGGTATAACATTCCACAGGCCCCCATTATATGACAGAAGACTCTAATTAGTATGAAATGAAGATGATGTTAAGCTCGATTCTTCCAAAATATATAAAATACATTTGAGGGAACATCACAAATGATCCTTGTTAACAACATATTGGACAACATTTATGTGGCTTCCATACTGAAATCCGCCTGTGTGTTTTCTGTGCCGCAGAATGCGATTGCAAAATGGGACCAATATTCCTGAGATGGAGGCTGAATTCAAGAGCATCTATCCTGGCTGCTCCGCTGAAAAGAAAACCAGGCTGGTGCATTTTCAAGAGCAAAAACAAAGCGTGTTTGAGACACAGAAATGAGTTCTGGAGAGATTATTTCCTTTAAAGTGTTTTCAGTAAAATGTCTCCCTTCCCCCTCCCAATACACACAACCATTTAATTTTGCTCTGGCGTGAAATAATAGAGTGCTGTGTATCTGTTACAGATGTAAAGAGATTCTCAGGCTGCCACAGGTTTCCGCCGTACATTCAAAGGCCTAACAAAGCTGGGCATAATAGACTCTCCCTGCCATTATCCATTCAGCAAGTGTAATAAATGACTCGGCCGCAGCCTGCCATACACCACCCAGCCCAGATAACACTTGAAAGGAGAAAATTAAATTTTGCTTTTGTTGAAACATTATGATTTATGTATTTGTAATACAGGCTGTGGTGGGCAATTGAAAAAAAAAGAGAGAGCGAGATTGTTGAATATACTTCATGGTTAGTGATTGTACCGCAGGCTGTTTAAGATGTGTGAATGCAGCTTGTCGAAGTTCTTTAATAGTAATAAAATCCTACACGTTTCCATTAACCTCTTCATTTGTGTAGATTTTTACTCCTAAGGATGGGGCCCAAGTAGCTCCCAGTTCCAAACCTATGAAATATAACCAGGGGAGTTTATGAAGGCAGGCTGAGAGACACCACGGGGAGTTAAAATGATGGATGTAGGTCAAAAAACCTATCTATAATTTTTTTTTTAGTATTTTTGTAATAGTTTTCTTTTCATGGAGCACTTTCCCCTTTGCCACATCTTTAGACTCAGTGACAAGATATTCTTATAACCTTTTCCTTCTAGCATCTGGAGCTATAGAAATAATTAACTACTACCAGCCTGGAAATATAAAGACAGAAAGGGGGATGATTCACCTTGTAATTTACAACCAGCCAGAAACTGGCTCCTAATGCTGCAATCAGGGTGCGAGTCTTATCACACCGTGGAATATAATGAACTTACTTATTCGACTAATGCTACCTTTTTATCTTGGTTTTGTCTTTATGTTATTCTTCCCCCCTCTCCATGCACCACTGTAGCTTAGCTGTGCCAGGAACTATCAAAGAGAACAATCCGTTAGCCATAATAGGTTGTCGGAAGGATCTGTATATATAGTGTATGTTGGGATTGGACCTTTTTATGTTCTGGCTTCTGTCTAGGAAGCTTCTGATATCAGCGTTTTATCTCTACATCTGTAAGTGATTTTTCAAGTCCAACTGCATGCCAAACCACACATCCAGGCTTGTTTCCAATGCAGGCAGCCTGATATTTCCCCTGCAGCTATCTGTAACTATTGGATCCCTGGATTAATTTACAACTCTCTTGAATGGACAGTTTAAAATAGATTCCCTGGTGTGGCTGGTCAGATTCTCCGTCAGGAACGTTGGGTGAAAAGTGGGTCTTGGCTTCTGTGCCTTCTTTGTGGTCCCTCTGGGGCAATTGACTGTCGGCTGTGTAAAAGGAGATCCTGGACTAAATGGACCTCTGGTCTGATCCATGAAAGGGCTTCTTAAGTTCGGGCTGTTCACCATTTCATCATTCCATAACTGAGCAAATGGCTTATCTTGCTACTGAATCAGACCTCTACTCTGTCGAGGGCCGTCTGGGCTCCTGTGACTGGCAGCTGCTCTCCAGTGTCTTTCACAGCATCTCCTACCTGATCCACTCACTTGAAGATGTCATGAATTAGGGGACCTTCTACCCCTAAGCTTTAGCTCCTGCCTAGGTTCACCCTTTGTGTTGGCATGGTGCTGACGCAGCAACCATGAATCCCATCTAAAAACTGAACAAAAAGGCAATGTATCCAATCCCTAGTCATGGCCATCTCAAAACCTAGTTCATGTATCTAAACACACAACACAGGGCTACATCTTTCAGTTTCAACCTTTGTACGCAAAATCCAAATGGGAAGGAAATGGCATTTTTCAATGGGGAACAACAGTGTTCCTTGCGCCTCGGCGTCTACTCATGCTGGCCACATGACCACGGAAACTACTTCGGACAGCGCTGGCTCTTCAGCTTGGAAACGGAGATGAGTACCACATCCCTAGAGTCATATTCAACTGGCTTTCGAGCATGGGAAACCTTTACCTTTACCATACTGATGAAAAGTCACATAGCATCATAACAAAAATCCAGCCCCAAAGGATAATGGAGCCACAGGACTAGTTCTCATGCAATGGTCCAGAATCCCAGGTCTCTGGGCATTGTGTCTAGCAGCCTCAGCTGTGGAGCTGAAGCAAAAGCAAGGAGCAAGGAGCCAGTTTGGTGTAGTGGTGAGGAGCGTGGACTCTAATCTGGGGGAACCAGGTTTGATTCCCCACTCCTCCACTTACAGCTGCTGGTGTGACCTTGGGTCAATCACAAGTTCTCTCAGATCTGTTCTCTCATGAGCCGTTCTCTCAGAGCTCTTAGCCCCACCTACCTCACAGGGTGTCTGTTGTGGGGAGGGGAAGGGAAAGGGACTCCTTTGGGTAGTGAAGGGCGGGGCATAAATCCAATCTCTTCCATTCTTCTTTTCAGAGGCAGAGGCGATCAAAGGAAGAGTGTGGGTCCCAAGGGTATCTCCCTACCCTGTGGGTGACTTGAACCTGAAGCTACCTTATACTGAGACCAGTGGTCTATCAAGGTCAGTGTTGTCTACTCAGACTGGCAGCGGCTCTCCAGGGTCTCTGGCAGAAGTCTCTCAGGCCAATTCCGCACCAGCGGTTGCCCCGGCGTCGTCCCCCAATAAAATCCGCGGCAGAGCAACAGTTCCTCACTTGTTGCCCGAATCTAATCCTCTTCCCCCCCCGGATCTTCTGTTTCAGGGATTTTCAGGGGTTTTTTTTTTTTTGCCACAGGGTCAAAGTTCAGGCCTTTTAGTGGGAAACTCGCAAATTGGGCTTTCTTGCTCCACCCCTTTAATGCCCCTCTGCTTCTTTCCCTTCCCTTTCCCACCTCTCCTCTCCCTTTCCCGCCCTGGTGCAAGCGGGGTTTTTTTGTCCCCCCCCCCCTCGTTGCGTTACAACATGACACTGAACCATCATTGACTGGCATCTTTAAATGTCTTTTTGAATGTACTTTTGTTGCTGTTTCCACATTTCTGTGTTGCATTTTTTGCACAAAAGCAGGGGTCATTTCGTAGAAAAAGAGGTGCAGGAGCGCATTAGCATAACTCATTAGCATAACTTATTTGCATATGCTACACCACCTGACATCATCAGAAGTATGTCAGAAGGCAAGAAAGAAAGGAGAGAGAGAGAGAGAGAGAAGGAGCTGGCAGAGAGGGGACGGCTACTAATCCAAGCCTCAGAAATACCACTGTTCTGGAAGGATAGCTTCAGTGGTGGCTGAAGCCTTCAGAGGGCTGGTCGGAGGAACCAGGACCTTTCCAGGGGACGGGGTCATTTTGCTGCAGCCATGACACAAGCAGGCATTTCCCCACCGGGGGGGGGGGGGGGCTGGCACCAACTCTTGGAGCTGCGCTCCCCCGAGCTCCTGCTCGAAAGGACCCCTGCACAAAAGTCATGCCATTGTTTAAAAGATGCATTAATGGCTTGAGGTGTGGATAAAATTTTTCATGGGGTAACATACGGGCTGTAGTGCCACTGTTAAAAACATGTATTGAGGGTGGCGTGGTGGTGTGGATCAGACCAGTGGTCCATCAAACCCAGCATCCTGTCTCTCACAGTGGCCAGCCAGTTCCTTTGGACGACCAACAGTAGGGCACAGAGGCCGAGGCCTTCCCCTGATGTTGCCTCCTGGCTCTGGGATTCAGAGGACTAGAACTTCTGAATGTGGAGGTTCCCTTCAGCCGCCATGGCTGGTAGCCAATGATTGACTGATCCTTCATGAATCTATCTAACCCCCTTTTAAAGCTGTTCATTCCTGTGGCCATCACTACATCCTCTGTCAGTGAGTTCCACATTGTATCCACTCTCTGTGTAAAGTAGTATTTCCTTTTGTCCATCCTGCACCCACTGCCCATCAGCTTCACTGGATACCCTTGACTTCTAATATTTTGGGAGAGGGAGAAAAACTTCTCTTTGTCAACTCTCTCCACCCCATGCATAATTTTATAAACCTCTCTCATGTGCCCCTTCCACGTTCTCTTTTCTAAGCTGAACATGCCCAGATTCTTTAGCCTTTCCTCATATGGAGGGTGCTCCAGCCCCCTAATCATCTTAGTAGGAATGGGCATGCACCAGAAAAATGAGGTTCATGTCAGTTCTTCGTTTGTGGCTAAATGAATGGTTCTTGGTTCATGGTTCATGGCCCTACAAACCCTGTTGAAAGGGACCACAGTCCTTTTCAAGGGGTTTGCAGAAAGCCTGAAAAACAGCTGAGTGGTGGGGAGGCACTCCCTCTGCACAGCTGTTTTTGCGACTTTTGTGGGGAACAGAAAGCAGGGGTTTAAAGGGACTCGGAGTCCTTTTAAATCCCTGCTTTCTGCTCTATCCACGTACTGCTTTAAAAGTTTGTGGAAGTTTGAGACCTTAGATTCCTGATTATAGATCTATCCAAAGGCATTACAATATCAGTGGTTTTATTCGCAGTCCCTTTCCTAATAATCCTAACATAGGCTGACTCCAGACTGGCAGTTTGGCCCAATATAGGCCCACTTTGCAAGTAGATTAAGAGCCCGTTCACACAGCCACAGCTGCCTAACGTTGCCGTGCCGCACTCACCCCGTCTTGAAGTGCTTTCATCCCGCTTTAAAAAGGTACTTGGTGAAACCGGTGTCAAGCCATCTGGGTGTGTGTTCATCCCGCTTCCTGGCAGGGTGAATGCAAATAAGCCGCACGTCAAGTGGCGCTGGTAATGTGAACCCGCTGATCTGGCTGCTGTGCTCATGCACCTATGTGCTCATGTGCCTACGCACAGGTCAGCAAAACGGACCAAAGCTGTGTGCCACCGTGGCGCCGCCGCCAGGGGCTGCCCCACAGTGCGAACGCTCCGTTCTGCCTCCTCCCTGGTATGGTCCCGCATCAGTCTACGCAGTGCGAACGGAAAGCCCCGCAACAACTTGGCCCGGGTCTTTTTGCCCCGCTTCCATTGCACTTCATTTTGCCAGTCTGTCCTCAGCCATAGAGTGTGCCCTTTTCATCACTGTGACACACTGGGTTGACCCTTTCATTGAGCTATCCGCTATGACCCCAAGATCTGTTTCCCTCTCAGTCTCAGCAAGTTCAGGGCCCATCAGCCGATACTTGAAGCTGGGATTTTTTTTGCCCCAGTGCTGATAACTGGAGAGCGTTCTCCCACCAGGTATACGGGGGAATAACAGCCGCTCTGTAAAGCAGATGCCAGCCGTGGTTTCCAGAGCACCAAAACATAAACTGACTCCCAGGGAAGAAAGTGGAGAGTAGAGAGAAGCCTTCACATGGGTCGCCTGATCTCTCTTGTTGGCTCTGCTGATCTAATTCTTGGCTGTGATGTAGCCTTTCTTGCAGAAACACAACTGGAGGACACACAGAGGCCGATCTAATAGAAACAAGCAATACACGATCTAATAGAAACACGCAATGCACTTCAATGCAACAATACCCTCTGGAAAGGAAAGCATGATTCCTTTTATCTGCTCAGCAGGGTAGCCTTCGGACTGAGAAACAAGGGAGGATTCCAAGTGAATATAAAAGTCAAGAAGGGAAATGCCCTAAGCCAAATGCTCAGCCAAATGCGATATGCAGTGTTATCTCTGTGGCATTGGGTCTGTGCTGGCCACATGTGTATATCATTACATTTAGCTACTCTGTGAGGAACATGACTGTATGAGCCCATTTGTAGCCTTCTATTCCAAATCCCACCTAAATTAAACATAACATAAGAACATAAGAGAAGCTAATGTTGGATCAGGCCAATGACCCATCCAGTCCAACACTCTGTCACATAGTGGCCAGAAATACCAAGTGCCCTCAGGAGGTCCACCAGTGGGGCCAGGACACTAGAAGCCCTCCCACTGTTGCCACCCCAAGCATCAAGAATACGGAGCATCACTTGCCCCAGACTAAGAGATCCTATCTATACCTTGTGGCTAATAGCTACTGATAGACTGTCAGAATCTGCCAATTCAGACATAGTATTTTAATTCTTACAGTTGTGCTTTGTTAATTTCCTCCCGTCTTCTCTCATTCCTATGTATGCTTTTTTGTTGCTCTGTATGTATGCTTATAGTTGCCATATTGTAGTGCCTGACCAGGCCTGGGTTTTGGTAACTGTCAAAGCGGGAGGGTGACACCTGCACTGTGTGGGAACAATGGGGCCTCTCACACCATTTGCCTCCACATTCCATCAGCCCCGGCTGGAACATCAAGGGAGGATGCGTCTCATCTCTTATCACATGCAAAAGCCTTGAGGCCATGGATTGTTATGTGAACTGGTAACATCTGAAGGGTCTGGTTGGGACGGAAATTTACTGCTTAACACCTCACTTTCTTTCCTGTGGGAACCAAACGGTGAGAGCCCTGTTTGCCCGCCGTTTTTCCCCTATAGTGATTGGCTACCTATGGGTAATTCAAACTCTTTGGAAAGGTATAATAGACCTTCCTGTATTATCTGTCTCATCTCTGACAATAATCCGAGAAGCTGTACTAATGTAGAGATTGGAAATAAAGAACTCTGGTTTACCAACCAAGATCTGATCCTTGACTACTTCGCGCAGAACTCTCACATAGACCTCTGCTCCACATGTTTCTTCAATTCCCACTTGAAGCCGTCCATGCTTGTAGCTGCCACCACCTCCTGTGGCAGTGAATTCCATGTGTTAATCACTCTTTGGTTGAAGAAGTACTTCCTTTTATCCATTCTAACCCGACTGCTCAGCAATTTCATGGAGTGCCCACGAGTACTTGTATTGTACGAAAGGGAGAAAAGCACTTCATTCTCGACCTGCTCTATCCCATGCATAATCTTGTAAACCTTGATCATGCCACCCCTCAATCATCGTTTCTCTAAGCTAAACAGCCCCAAGCGCTTCAACCTTTCTTCATAGGGAAACTGTTTCAACCCTTTTATCATTCTAGTTGCCCTTTTCTGCACTTTTTTCAATGCTATAATATCCTTTCTGAGGTGTGGTGACCAAATGAGGTTGCACCATCGATTTATACAGGGGCATTATGACACTGGCTGATTTGTTCTCAAATCCATTCCTAATAACCCCCAGCATACCATTGGCCTTTTTTTATTGCAGTCGCACACGATCTCGACATTTTCATTGCATTATCTACTACGACTCCAAGATCTCTCTCTCGGTCAGTCTCTGCCAGTTTGGACCCCATCAATGTGTATTTACAGTTAGGATTTTTTGCCACAATGTGCTTCACTTTCCATTTGGCTACATTGAACCCCATTTGCCACATTGATACCCACTCGCCCATCCTTGACTGATCCCTTTGGAGTGCCTCACAATCCTCCCTGGTTCTCACCACCCTGAAAATTTTTGTGTCATCCGCAAATTTAGCCACTTCACTGCTTACTCCCAACTCCAAATCATTAATAAACAAGTTAAAAAGCCTCGGACCCAGTACTGATCCCTGTGTTACCCCACTGCTTACCTCCCTCCACTGAGAAAATTTGCCCATTTATATTCACTCTGTTTCCTTTTAATTAGACAGTTTATGATCCACAAAAGGACTTGTCCTTTTATCCCATGACTACTGAGCTCACTTAGGAGCCTTTGATGAGGAACTTTATCAAAAGCTTTCTGGAAGTCAAGGTAAACAACATTTATTGGGTCCCCCTTGTCCACATGTTTGTTCAGTCCCTCAAAGAACACTAACAGGTTAGTGAGGCAAGATCTTCCCTTACAGAACCCATGCTGAGTCTTCCTCAACAGCCCTTGTTCATCAATGTGCCTACTTATTCCACCAACTTACCCGGTATTAACAACAGACTGACTGGCCTGTAATTTCCAGGATCTCCTCTGGAACCCTTTTTAAAGATGGACATTGACTGTCCATTGATGTAAGAGCACTTGTCAAAACTTCTCATTTGCTTAGAATATGCAGAAACACTAGTGCTTGCTTACGAAAGCATCTCTGAGAAGGGCACCAATCAAAACCCTGGAGCTCCTGGCAGGTCGTAGTTCAACTATTACAGTTCCACAGGGCCTGCAAGCCAGAGCTGTTCTGCCAGGCCTTTGGTTGAGGCGACGGGCGTTAAACCATCTTGGTTTAACCACCCTGCTTTTGCTGCCTTTGATACCCATCCAGTGTATATCAAGGGCCCTATCTTTTGTTGTTGTTCTTGTTCAGTCACACAGTTGAGTCCGACTCTTCGCAACCCCATGGATCACATCACGCCAGGCCCTCCTGTCTTCCGTCGTGCTCCGGAGTTTGCTTAATTTCATGTTCGTTGCATTGATAACACTGTCTGGCCATCTCATCCTTTGCCGTCCCCTTCTTCTTTGACCTTCAGTCTTTCCCAGCATCAGGGTCTTCTCCAGTGAGTGCTCATTTCTCATTTGGTGGCCAAAGTATTTGAGCTTCAGCTTCAGTATCTGGCCTTCCAGGGAACAATCAGGGTTGATTTCTTTTAGGGTTGACTGGTTTGATCTCCTTGCAGTCCAAGGGACTCTCAAGAGTCTTCTCCAGCACCATAATTCAAAAGCATCTATTCTTCGGCGCTCAGCCTTCCTTATAGTCCAACTGTCGCAGCCATACATCACTACTGGGAATACCACCGCTTTGACCATACGGACTTCATCTGCTTAAAAGCGGCTATAAATCGGGGTACCTATTACCACCTATTTAAAATGCTACAGGAGACGTTGGACTGTTAGTATTTTTGTGCCATCTTGCTTTGATTGTTTTGTTGGTTTTATATTACCAGTTTGATTGTTGTTTTATATGTTGTGAGCCACCCCAAGCCCACTTGTGGGGTAGGGCAGGATATAAGTTTAATAAATAAACCGACAGTAGTAGTCATAAACTGGAATCAGAGCTACTGGTATTAAAAACATTCAGATATGGAGAAAGATACAAGAATTGGTGCAACACTGGAAGTGTGTATTTAAATAATGTGTAGGAGACCTGAGCCCAGCAGCAGGTGTATTGGTGTTTGTGATGTGACTGTGAGTGATTGGTGGGGGGAGAGCTGTTTCCCCCACCCACTTAAGTTCCATGGGAGTGTCACACCTCAGCAGGGGACACTTCTCGTGGTGCTCACCGAGGGCTGACAGAAAGTAGGCGAGGCACGGTGGGGAACTTAACTTACAGGGCTTCTGTTCTGAGTGGCCATCGGAGATGCAATTGGCTGGCAAATTGAAATAATGCTGTTTCAAGGGCAGGGTTGGTTTTATTCTGGCTCACTCCTGTATTTAAAAAAAATCATCCCTCTTCTCTCTGCACTTGGGCTGCCTCTCTGTCTGTGGCACTGCCTCCTGCAGCGGCCCCTTTGGGGCTGTGCCTGCATCCTGTCCCATCATCCCAAAGGCACCCATGGGCTCCAAAAGCATGGGTACCCCTGAGCTAGAGGCTTCCCTGGGGTGATGTTTCCCCAGCTCTAGGTGGAGGACTTGAGCTGAGGATAGCAACGAAGCCCCACTTCTCCCCTGCCGCACCCCAGGCATTGCCTGTTTTTGGCTGTTACTCCAGCAGAGCCATTCCAGCACTGGGCTTACCCTGGCATGGCATGGCATGGCACCAGTGGGGCATAGCGCAAATCTGCTGGCATAAACCCAGGTTACTTTGTTGTAGTTTCTAGTTATGCTGCTGTAAGGGTTGGCATCCTAAACAGTTTACAATCTGGCTTTAGAATTGCCCTCTACTGGGTTAAATCTACAGGAGAGTCAGTGGATTGTCAGGCAGCTATAATTTACTCTGCAAGAGAAGTTTTTCACTTCCCTTTCTTCCAGTGCTGGACTGTGATGTCTTTTTCAGCTTCTTGCAACAGGGCCTTTGGAGTTATTTATTTATCTCTGACAATGTTTATACTGCTTCTTTTTGGTTAAGAGCTTGGAGAGGTTTATAACAATGTATAATTACATCGAGGGGCTGCAGTGGCTCAAGTGGTTAAGATGCTGAACTGCAGACTGGTAGTTCAGCAGTTTGAGACCTGAGTGCTGTGTGATGGAGTGAGCTCTCGTCTCTGGTCCCAGCTCCTGCCAACCTAGCAGTTCGAAAGCAAGAAATTGCAAGTAGATAAATAGGTACCACTTCGGTGAGAAGGTAACAGCGTTCTGTGCACCTCGGCATCTAGTCATGCCAGCCACATGACCATGGAAACATCTTTGGACAGCGCTGGCTCTTCAGCTTGGAAATAGAGATGAGCACCGCATCCCTAGAGTTGTATTCGACTGGCTTTCGAGCAAGGGAAACCTTTACCTATCATTACATCAATTAAAATAGCTACCAAAATAGCATAGTAAATACCCAATAGAGTCCTGTATAGTCATATAAAATAACACAAAAACACATAAAACCAATCTAATCCCAACCCTAAAACCAGAGGAACCCAACAAATGACATTAAATGTTGTAGAAACTCACTATGCCTTACAATGGAGAGATATTATGAACCAAAAGCACACCAGAATACTTCTGCCTTACAGAGCGGATGCGTCATTCTGTGCCACCAGTATACAAACAAACTGATATGATGTCCTCTATATAGAGCCATGATGGATAGTCGAATTGCCGAAAAAACAGGAAAGATCCTGAGAGATGGCTATTGTAGCACTACCTAGACCAGCCTCTAGAGGCAGGAATTCTAAGGGTGTTTTTTTCAGGGCAAGTTGTTATGACTAAATTGCTAATTTGTCTAAGTTGTCTAACAAAGATGTAAGGCTATATTTCCATGTTTTGACCGTTCAGTATTCAGTGGCTAGGAGGACCCTTGTCAGCGACTGGCTTGTCTAATGGAAAGGAGGGTTGACTGCGGTTGTTTCCAGACAAGCCTGTCTCTTGATCAGTTATTCTGCTAACGCTTCCTAGCAGCTATTTTTTTTGTGAAGCAATATTCAGTCTCCTTATCGACCCTGCCGGGCCCCAAATGCATGCAGGCACCAGAACACTCTTGCTTACATTTAATGCTGAAACATTTGTAAGTACTGTAAATCCTATGATCTATTGGACTAATGAAAAAGGAGGTTTATCATTGCAGTCCAGTGTAAATCTGAGGATAACCTTAGTG
This sequence comes from Lepidodactylus listeri, assembly GCA_029233225.1. Lineage (NCBI taxonomy): Eukaryota > Metazoa > Chordata > Lepidosauria > Squamata > Gekkonidae > Lepidodactylus > Lepidodactylus listeri. Next base: position 6,483,706 of record JARCFY010000001.1, on the reverse strand, counting down.
TGTGGCCAATTTATTCCTTTAACAGGTTTATTCCTTTATCAGGTGTTTGGGGAAGGTTTCAACATAAGTAGAGCAGAGACGTAATTTGCAGCAGGGCAGATTTATTTCTTTCATAGGGTTATTATTTTAACACTCTGATAATCACTAGGAGTATGTTTTACCATTCGGTATTTGTGTGTGTGCAGGCGCCGGCATGTGTGTTTATTCATCCTGCGAAAAGGTTCATTTCCTTATCAGCTATTCATTTTAAGGAGTTTTATTACATATGCAGAGTGTGTCGCAGGCTGGAGTGCAATAATTTTATTAAGAGATTTATTCGGTGTCAAATATTCACTTAGCTGGGTTCACTGTAATGCAATCAGGCACTCCTCTCCCCAGGCCTGTTCCCCTCCTGTCTCGTGGCTTGTTATAAACAACGCCCTTTCCTTGCAGTGCGGCCCGCCTGCTCCTTCTTTGCTCTGTCCAGGAGAGCTTCCTGTTCTTCGCTCATCTCCGTGGTGCTCCTTGATTGAATTTGCTCGTGCCAGCATGAGAATAAAAACTTAAGAGTGCATTTTATGTATTTTTATAATGCCGTAGGAGTGGATGAGTATGGATGAATATACGGAGTTTCACGAGGAGAACAAGCAGACCCCCTTGGGAGAAGGAAAGGTCTCCTTCCCAGCATGCCAGATCAACTGACAACTTCTTAGGGAGAAAGGGAAGAAGAAGGGCAACAGACCAGAAGAACAAGAAGGTTGTGAAACGGCAGCCCACTTCTCTGTTGGGGAAAAACAGTCAAAAATACTTACTCAGAGTTTGCAATGGATAAGAACATAAGGACATAAGAGAAGCCAGTGCTAGATCAGGCCAGTGGCCCATCCAGTTCTACACTCTGTCACACAGTGGCCAAAAACACCAGGTGCCCTCAGAAGGTCCAGCAGTGAGGGCAGGAAGCCCTCCCACTGTTGCCCCCCCCCCAGCACCAAGAATGCAGAGCATCACTTGCCCCAGACTGAGAGTTCCTATCTATATAGGGCTGCCAAGTCCCCCGGTAGGGCGGGGGAAACACCGGTTTTTAATGCTTACCCCCGCTTTTTCAAAGTTGTCCACCGGGGGACAAAATGGCTGCCAGCAGGAAGTCGGAGCCTGCCTTGCTGTGCCTTAAAAGGGAAATGTCTGCAGAGAGCCTGCCCTGCAGTAAAAAGCCTCACCAGACACTTCCCCTTTAAGAAATCAGCAAGAGAGCTTCCACAGCAAGAGAGGTCCGCCCAGAGATTAAGGAGGGACTGAAGGGGCTACTTTTGCATGTGGCTTGCAACGTGGTAAGTTTCTCTTCCAGCTCTTTTCCTTCTCTCTCTCTCCCCCTCTTTCTTTCTTTTTTCTGTCCGTCTGTCTGTCTCTCTCTCTCTCTCTGTCCCCATCCAGCAGAGGTCTATCAGTGGCTATTATTAGCCACAAGGTCTAAATGGAAGTAAGTGCCTCTGCCAGTTTTTTTCCTTCTCTCTCTCTCTCCCTCCCTCTTTCTTTCTTTTTTCTGTCTGTCTGTCTATTTGTCTGTCTGTCTCTCTCTCTCTCTCTCTCTGTCCCCATCCAGCAGAGGTCTATCAGTGGCTATTATTAGCCACAAGGTCTAAATGGAACACTTTGTCTGGGGCAGTGATGCTCTGAATTCTTGGTGCTTGGGGGCAACAGTGGGAGGGCTTCTGGAGTTCTGGCCCCACTGCTGGACCTCCTGAGGGCACCTGGTATTTTTGGCCACTGTTGTGACACAGAGTGTTGTACTGCATGGGCTGTACTGGATGGGCTGATCCACTGTGGCTTCTCTCCTGTTCTTATGATATGAAAATCATATTTAGCACTTGTGTAGCACTTAGTGCTTCATATTCTGCCGAGATGAGGAAGGATTCAGTAGGGCCGTTGCTCAGTGATAGAGCATCTGCTTGACATGCAGGAGGTATCAACTTCTTCAGCTAAAAAAGGATCAGGTAATAGGTGACATTAAAGATCTCAGCCTGAGACCCTGGAGAGCCACTACCAGTCTGAGTAGTCAATACTGACCTTGATGGACCAATGGCCTGATTCAGTATTAGGAAACTTCATGAGTTCATGTGTCAGCGTGTGGAAGCAACATCACAGGATGTGACATCACAAAATGATGTCACTTCCTTTCTCCTGGCTCCACCCCCAAAGTCTCCTGGCTCCACCCCCAAAGTCCCCAGATATTTCCCAAGTTGGACTTGGCAGCCCTATATCTATACCTTGTGGCTAATAGCCACTGATGTACTTCTGCTCCATATGTTTATCTAATTCCCTCTTGAAGCCATCCATGCCAGTAGCCGCCACCACCTCCTGTGGCAGTGAATTCCACGTGTTAAACACTCTTTGGGTGAAGAAGCACTTCCTTTTATCTGTTCTGACCTGACTGCTCAGCAATTTCATGGAGTGCCCACGAGTTCTTGTATTGTGAGAAAGGGAGAAAAGTACTTCTTTCTCTACCTGCTCTATCCCATGCATAATCTTATAAACCTTGACAGGGGTCCTTTAATAAAAAAGAGGTGCAGGAGCTCATTAGCATAGCTTATTTGCATATGCCACATCCCCTGACGTCACCGGGAGTGTCAGAAGGCCACACACCCCTGACGTCACCGGAAGTGTTTCAGAAGGCAATACCCACCGCTCAGGCTCCGCCCCAAAAATCTCCAAGGTATTTCCCAACTCAGAGCTGGCAAGCCTATCTGATGGCAAAAGAAGGAAGGAAGGAAGGAAGGAAGGAAGAGGGAGGGAAGGAGGAAGGAAGGGAGGGAGGAAGGGAGGAAGGGAGGAAGGAAAGGAACAGGAAGGAAAGGAACCGGAAGGAAAGGAACAGGAAGGAAGGTAGGTAGGTAGGTGGGGGGAGAGAGAGACAAGAAAGAAAGGAAGGAACAGGAAGGTAGGTAGGTAGGTGGGGGGAGAGAGAGACAAGAAGGAAAGGAAGAAAGGAAGGAACAGGAAGGTAGGTAGGTAGGTGGAGGAGAGAGAGACAAGGAAGAAAGGAAGGAAGGAAGGAAGGAAGGAAGACAGAGAGACAGACTAGGTGCTTCTCCCCCCCCCCCCTTTCAGGCCTAGTGGCTGTCAGCCACTCAGCCAGCGTTTCCCTCCCCTCACTCGCTCTTGCTTGGGCCTGAGTGGCTTAACGCCACTCAGGCCCAGCTTTTCCCTCCCTCCCTCCCCGTGGCCCGGGAAGGGAGAGCGGGGGGGAGGGACGGGGGCTTCTTCCTGGGCGGCGCTTGCCACGGCTCTGGAAGGGAGAGCAGGGGGGAGGGACGGGGGCTTCTTCCTGGGTGGCGCTTGCCGCGGCCCGGGAAGGGAGAGCGGGGGGCAGGGCTTCATCGTGTGCCCACCCCCCAGTGTCTTCACTCCCGGAGCGCCACTCCACAGTGCACCAGCTCCAATGGACCCCTGAACCTCGATCATGTCACCCCTCAGCCGTTGTTTCTCCAAGCTAAAGAGCCCCAAGCACTTCAACCTTTCTTCATAGGGAAAGTGTTCCAACACTTTTATTATTCTAGTTGCCCTTTTCTGCCCTTTTCCCAATGCTATAATATCTTTCTTGAGGTGTGGCGACCAGAACCGTACATAGTACTCCAAATGAGGTCACACCATCGATTTATACAGGGGCATTATGAGACTGGCTGATCTGTTGTCAATTCCCTTCCTAATAACCCCCAGCATAGCGTTGGCCTTTTTCCTTGCAGTCACACACTGTCTTGACATTCTCATTGAGTTATCTACTACGACTCCAAGATCTCTCTCTTGGTCAGTCTCCGCCAGTTCGGACCCCATCAGCGCATATTTATAGTTAGGATTTTTGGCTCCAATATGCATCACTTTGCACTTGGCCACATTAAACCCCATTTACCATGTTGATGCCCACTCGCCCATCCTCGACAGATCCCTTTGAAGTGCCTCACAATTCTCCCTGGTTCTCACCACCCTAAACAACTTTGTGTTGTTCAACTTCGTGTAAATTTAGCCACTTCACTGCTTACTCCCAACTCCAAATCATTAATAAACAAGTTAAAAAGCATCAGACCGAGTACTGATCCCTGAGGTACCCCACTGCTTACCTCCCTCCACTGAGAAAATTGCCCATTTATACTCACTCTCTGTTTCATTTTAATTAGCCAGTTTTTGATCCACAAAAGGACTTGCCCTTTTATCCCATGATTATTGAGCTTACTTAGGAGCCTTTGATGAGGAACTTTATCAAAAGCTTTCTGGAAGTCAAGGTAAACAACATCTATTGGGTCCCCCTTGTCCACATGTTTGTTCATTCCCTCAAAGAACACTAACAGGTTAGTGAGACAAGATCTTCCCTTACAGAACCCATGCTGAGTCTTCCTCAATAGATTTTGTTCATCAATGTGCCTTTGCTTCATTGGAGAGGAGACATTTCTTTCTGTTTAAAATGCTTTATTTCTAAGGGTAAAGGTACATAGGTGACCTACAAAATAAAAAACATATCTAAGCTACACCTTGCTTGCTACTGCTAGAGACACATGGTCACACAACAACAATGGATAATTTTCTTCTTCTTGACCCCTAGAAGGAAATCACCTGGCTACAGCCACCAATCAATACCATTGACTTCCGCGGGCTTTTCTAACATTGGCTGTCTGCCAGGTTTCCCTTCCAGGTTAGTCTAAACAATAGCACTGAAGGTAAACAGATTAACCCTATAATGACTGGAATCTGGACCTTGCAACCCATACATTTCCAACATTCTTGCCATTTGCTATTGTTCCTGCTGTCTGGTTAAGAACAGAAAGGAACAGGATGACTGGCAACCAGCAGGTCAGATGCCACTTGTTATGCCCATTTCTGTTTTAATATGGAGTCTCCCTTACCAGCTCACACAATCTCACAGTCCCAACAGGTTTCAAGTCATGATTCAGGGGATCCTGGAGGTCCTTGAAAGTTTGAAGAGCTACTAGATAAGAAAATGAGTAATTATTGAGAAGACTTCCTGAGACGGAAACTGCCCACCACAACAAATCTCCCCTACAAAGGAGAGAATTTTGCAAGTTTGGGGTCTAGGGAGGGTCACCATTTTCTGCCTTCTATATGGCAGTTTCACATCTAGGCCCTTTCCGCATGAGGACTTCACCCTGGGTTTTCTCTATGTTCAACTCACGGCCATTTACCCTGCAGTCAGGGGTCATTTTGAGCAGAAACGCGCAGGAATACCGTTCCGGGAGTAACAAGCCCAGGAGTGGGCACATATGGTGATGCACTGTGGAAAAAAGCAAAAGCGTACTAACTTGATTTGTATTTTCATGCTTGTTGTAGGGTAGCTTCCCTGCAAGAGCAAAGGAAACCTAAAGTGTCTTTAGTCAAAGTGTAAAGCTGGCTCACCAGCTCTGAGTTGGGAAATACCGGACGTACTAAAACTACGGACACTAAGGAAAGTGATTGCCCATAGGCAATACATGAGTGCCAATAGAGAATGGATGATTGCCCATAGGGAATAATGGAGACTATGCTTGCCCATAGAGAATAATGGAGAGCACGCTTGCCCATAGGGAATAATGGAGAGCACGCTTGCCCACAGAAGATAATGGAGACTATGCTTGCCCATAGGGAATAATGAAGAGCACGCTTGCCCATAGAAAATAATGGAGACTATGCTTGCCCATAGGGAATAATGGAGACTTGTCAGGATCCTAGGATCCTAACAAAGTTTTCTTTATGCATTGTGTAACTTGCTATGTGCAGACGAAGTTGTAACTGTTTGCTATCTCTCTCAAGCTGTCTCAGGTTTCCTCCCCTTCATTTATTGCCCTGAGTTATATTGCTCTTTGAAGGTCTGGTCAATGTAACCATTTCATCCGGGAGAATGGCAACCTCGCATACTTACACGTCACCCGAGACCAAATGGCCTCTACTCCCCCCCCCCCATGCATTCCTCCTCTTCTTGCCATCGGAGACACGGAACTGCCTTATCGCTGTGAGAAGTCCTTGAAAGGCCGCAGAGGCCACTTTGTTATGTATATGCCTGGCACATCTGGGGCACCTAATTCAAGAAGGGAAAATTTATAACTTTCACACTTCACCTTTTCCTGTGGGAAGTAAAATGGCTCAGATCTTTTAACTGCGCTTTTCTCCCCTTTCTGTGATTGGTCAAATGTCGGGGTTCAAACTGTACTGGAGGGTATATTAACTCTGACTGTTCTTTGTATGGTATCTCTAACAAACATTCGAGAACCTGTCATGCAGTATTAAGAAATAAAGAACTCTGTTTCATCAACAAAGGTCTGATCTTTGACTGCTTAGTGCAGAAGCCTCACAGACTATGCTTGCCCATAGGGAATAATGGAGACCACAGTTGCCCATAGAGAATAATGGAGACTCTATTATAGAGCTGCTGTGTTGGTATACATAAGGGAATGGATCACGTTAGAAAATACAAGATTATTAAAATTGGAGGGATATAATTTACCAATGGGATGGCATGCTTATATTTATTATGAGAAAGAAAAAATACATTCAATACTTAACCAACATATGATAAAGGGACCCCTAATGAAAATATGGATAAAAATAAGATATTACGATAAGATTCCAAAATTGGTCTCACCTATAGAAGCAGTAACCAAACCTTCCTTGATAGCCAAATTGAAAATAATAACATACAAAACTTTACTAGATAAAAATAACAAACTGAAACCAAAAGAAAATTGTATATGGGAAAACTTAAATCTGACATGGTGGGAAAAAATGCAAATTAAATCAAGGTTTAATAAGGATTGTAAAGCTGGGTTCCCGAAAGGACAGAATGAATTAGATAAAATATGGTTATTCTCGAGTGATAAGTTGACACAGAAACTGTATAACCTGTTATTAGAGGAGTACATGTTGGATGAACAGGTTAAGGCAACTATGATTCTATGGATGAAAGACTTCGGTCATAGCATCGAGATAGATCACTGGACTAGAACTTGGAAAACCTTAAAGTTCATGAGAGCAGTACCGTATAAAGAAAATATTTTGAAGATGTTCCACAGATGGCTCTGGACACCAGATAAAATTTCAAAATGTTATAAAAATGCATCTGTTGGAAATGCAAGAATAAAGTGGGAACGTACTATCATGTATGGTGGGAATGTAAAAAAATCCAAAAGTATTGGCAGGAAATATACCAAATGATATATGAAATTACAGGTATAAGGACACAATTTACTCCAGAAGTTTTTCTACTAAATATGCTCATAGAAGATTACGATAAAGAAAAGAGATACCTTATAGTGTATATACTAACGGCGGCTAGAATATTGGTGGCTAAGAATAGGAAAGGGAAAATGTTACCCTCAAGGGAGGAGTTAATACAAAGATTACTAGAAGTGGCTGAAATGGACAGATTGAATCTATTACTACAGGGAAAAGATCTTGAAACATTTATAAAAAGATGGAATATATTCTATATATGGGTAGGTCGTAACAAGAAAAAATAGACTCAAAATAATATATGTACATGTAACTTAAGTCTTGAGGCAGCAACTTGTAGGGGCTCTGCCTTAGATATGGAAAAGTGTAATACATGTAAAGACACAATTTAGAGCTAAGTGTAACGGAGTTGATTTTCTTTGTTATAAATGATATATGAATGTCTTTTAAGGTGATTGTTGTAACTCTTAGAAAATGAAAATATATTTTTTTTAAAAAAAAAGAGAATAATGGAGACTACGCTTGCCCATAGGGAATAATGGAGCCTATGCTTGCCCGTAGGGAATAATGGAGACTATGCTTGCCCATAGAGAACAATGGAGACTACACTTGCCCATAGAGAATAATGGAGACTATGCTTGCCTGTAGGGAACAATGGAGACTAAGCTTGCCCATAGAGAACAATGGAGACTACGCTTGCCCAATTCAAGATGCTGGTTTTGACCTTCTAAGTCATAAATTGTCAGGGAGTGAGGTACCTGTGGGGCATCTGCTCTGTGTGAGTGAGCCTGGCCGAGCCTGGTCGAGCATTATGTGTACCATCACAGGCCCTGGGATTCAGTGCTTCATTTGCCTCTATAATTTCCTCTACTCATTGATTTAAAACATTTATAAGCCGACCAGGTAACTGGGACTCAAGGCAGGTACCGACAATAAAATCAGCAAACTATAACATATTCTAAGATCAACAGAATTAAAATATTCCAGAAGAAGACTTAAAAATGAAATCCACCAGAGAACACTACAAAAAACCCTTCTTTTGAGGACCCCCCAAACTCTTCTACAAACTTCTGTTTTACAAGTACCCTGAAACTGCATGAGACACAGACTGATTTTCTAACTTCCTCCAGGAAACAGTTTCTCAAGGTCACAGCGGCCACAAGAAAAGCACAAGAGTCAGCAGCACCAGAAGGTCAGGGCTGTTGGAATATGCAAGGTCTGTAGTGCAGCCTTGTGAAGAAGATCTGAAGATCACCCTACAAGGGGGACAGCGGAAGGACTGGTAGTTAGCGTAGCTAGACTAGGGACTGCCCACAATTTCAAATTGTGTCCTTGCTGTCTCTTGATTGGCTCTTCTGGAGACTTCCTGCTCCTGCAGAGCTTCCTGTTGCATTTTGTTCCTTTTACAGCACTTAGACTGATTAGTGCTTCTGTCTTTGTGTTCTATAACAGTTTGTTCTTCTATAATAAACCTCCTTATTTTTCCCTTAACAGTCAGTGCTCCACTTCCTTTGCATATTTAAACTCTGCCAACAAGAATTGCTGCACTGAGTGAAGCTGCCAAATGAGCTCCTACAGAGAGAGGCAATCCTTTAGGTATGTGGTCTCCAGGTCCTGAAAGGCTTTAAAGGTGTTAGCACCTTAAATTTACGTAGGAAAGCTATAGGTAACCAGTGGAAACATGGCAAAATAGGTGTCTTCTGTGGCCTGCCCCAGATAATAGAAGGGCTGCTTGATTTTGCACCAACTGCAGTTTCTGAAATGTCTTCAAGGGCTGCCCCAGGTAAAGTTTGTTACAGTAGTCAAACTGCAAGGTTACTAAGACTCAAAGTGGCCAGATTAATAGTCTCCAAATGGGAGGAAAGCTTATTGGCCAAATATAGTTGATAAAAAGCACCTTGGGCCACTGCTGACCATTGTTTCTCCAATAACAGAGCTCTTTACCACGTCTGTAAGAGAACCTCTAGTTGGAGGCCCTCTAGAATGGGAGCAAGACCCATTCCAAGGCAGATTCCTCACTGACCAGCATCACTTCCATATTGTCAGGATTCAGTCTTAGCTGTTCTCTCTTAGCCACTGACCACAGGAAGCAGCACTGACCTAGCACAGAGATGGCCGCTCTGGGAAGCTTCTTGAACAAAATACACAGCTGGATGTCACCAGCATAGTTATCATGACAGTCAGTCAGCACCATAGCGTTGGATGATCTTATTAAGAGTTCTCACACTGAATAATATCGGAGAGAACATGGAATGAACAGATCCCATGTAGCTGATTCCTGGTCTCCTGCCAACCATCTCCTGATTAACCATGTCAAAAGTGGTCACACAGGGCCAGGAGGACTGATAGAGAAGCATTTCCCTCACATACCTATAAAACGGGATTGGGTGTAAAAGCCATGAAAGACATCTCTGTTCCAAAGCCAAGCTTGAAGCTGGACTGCTATGGATCGAGGGCAGATAAGTCATCCAGATATTTCTGAGCACCCACCCTAAAGAACAGGCATCCAGTGTAGGTTTTTTCACTGCTTCCTTAGGCAGTTTGCAGGAAATTCTTTCAACCAGCGAGGAATTCACAACAATCTTTTTTAGAACGAAAAATCCTCCATTGAATAAACAAATTGCAGTACACAGTTTGAGTCCAGTGGCACTTTAAGACCAACAAAGTATTATACCAGGAATAAAACTTTATTGTTCTTGAAGGTGCCACTGGACTCAAACTTTGTCTTGCTGCTTCAGACCAGCATGGCTACCCACCAGATTTACATTAGATTCAGATAACAGATCTCCCCCCTCCCCATGATTTCAAACCCGCCAATAGGATTTTTGGGTGCATCCTAGGGACTGTATAAGGTTGGCCATCTCGGCTGGTATTGCATGCTTAGTTGTGTACCAATAAAGAATGCTGTTTGCTACGTCGTTGTCCGACTCGTCTATGCAATGAATCCAGTACACAATACTGGCGACGAAGGTGGGATCCTGTTGAGCGACCCTGCTGCCGCGACCCCAAGGAAGCCAATGTCCTTCGCTGCTGCTCCAGCCACGAGTACCCAAGGCAACCAAGGAAACACTTCCATGTTGCACCACGCAGCAATGGCCACCGCTCCGGGAGTAGGACTCATCCTGCCGTTTGACCCTGCCCAGCCCCAGCACTGGGAAGCTGCGAGGACCAGCATGACCAAAAAACATGCCAGTTTCAGGATGCTACCTGCCAGAACTGTGGCCACTCCGGCCACATCACAAGGGCTTGCCAGTCGAGGGGGTCCCGATGTGAGATTGTGCCAATAGATGTAGTCCACAACAGGTCTCCTTAAACAGAAAGTCCTTTATTTGCAGAAAAGATCTGGTTGGTCAAATACACTTCTTCTGTTGGTAATGCCCAAGCATAGTAATACAACTACAATTATACCTGATATGAAATAAGCCCCCCCTCGACTCCCACCAATCAGTTGGGAGAATTATTGGCGCCCAAATATACTGGCCCACTGTTCCCAAGGAAAGTGCGGCAAAGTAGGTTCCCAAGCAAAGACACTGTCAGGATCTGTGGGGCGGATGTTCCCAGGGTAAACTCAAGCAAAGGAGCAGTTTGCACCTGTGAATAAAATAACATGTAGCAGGAGGATTCCAGCTCAAGGCTGTGAGCTAATAAGGAGCGAGAGATAAGACCAAAGGAAAGCTAATAAGCGGTGAGCATGCGCAGAGCGAGCAAGAAGCGCATTCCTGCGGTGGGAGTCACTCTACCGATGCTATCCCCCATCCGGGACCTAGAATAGCACTCAAAACAAAGGTAATGTTAAGTGACCATCAGGAAAGGCAATAGACATCATGGGCAGTGGTAACTGACATTCTTGCAACAACCCATTGGCAGGGTTACCTGACAGGACTGCAACAGAACACTGGCAGCCACAGAACATTGGCAGTGCTAACTGACACCCGAGCCCCAATGACGCAGATGCCCCAGCGCCACTGAGCCACCAAGACACACCATGAGGAGGACACGGCTTCAGAGGACCTGTACCTGCTCACATCGGAACAGGTACTGTTGCTTCCCAGCCAAGCCTCTGCGTCCAAAATCCAGATCAAGGTTAGAATACAGGGGTCCCCTTGTACCATGGAACTGGACTCTGGGTTGCCTCCTCCATAATATCGGAGGAGACCCTAAAGAGACTGTGTCCACATGGGGGCCCCTGCCTGCGCTCATCACCGGTGACTCTGATGGACTTTCAGCACAACAGGGTGCCGATACGGGGCATAAGGCAGTTTTAGAGTCCAGCACAAAGGCTTTAACGACCGCCTGGACTTATTAGTAGTTGCTGGCAACCTTTGCGGCCTACTGGGGTGCACCTGGTTTGGCCCCTTGGGGATCTCGGTCCAGGGGATCCACAGCTGCACACGGGACTTTAGCAAGCTGTGCAGCGAGTTCCTGTCCGTCTTTGACGGGAGTCTGGGCCGGTATATGCCCTTCCCTAGTGTCCCTGCAGCTCGACCCCAAGGTGGCACCCATTGACATGCGGTTGCAGAAGGTCCCCTTCGCCATGGATCACAAGATTGACGTGGAATTGGACTGCCTCATGGCCCAAGGGGTCCTGGAGCCCATCTCTCATGCCACCTTGGAGACCCCCATTGTCACCCCCATGAAGCCCAATGGGGATGTCCACATCTGCACAGACTACAAATGTACTCTCAACAGGGCCCTTCAGGACCACGCATACCTGGTCCCGGTGATAAGCCACGTTTTGGCTATGTTGGCAGGAGCAAAGATCTTTGGGAAACCAGGTCTCGCCCAAGCCTACCGGCAGCTCCCAGTGAACGAGGCTGCCACAGTGGCTGCACAGACCATTGTCACCCACCAGGGAGCCTTTAAAGTTAGGAGGCTGCAGTTTGGGAGTGAAGGTTGCCCCTGGACTTTTCCAAAACTTAATGGATTCTCTTCTTAAAGGGATCCCCGGCATCACACTGTTTTTCGACAATGTGCTGATCACCACTGCCATGCCGGACGACTTCACCTCCCGCTTGCACACTATCCTCCACTGCTTCAATGAGGCCAGCCTCAAGGTGAAGCGGGAGAAGTGCCTCCTCGGGGTTCCGTCCATTGACTTTCTGGGCTTCACAGTTGACGCAGCTTGGGACAGAATCAAGGCCATCGTCAAGGCCCCTCCGCCCAAGTCCAAGGCGGAGCTGCAGGCATTCCTCGGCCTATTGAACTTCTACCATGCCTTCCTTCCACACAAGGCAGCAGTGGCCGAGCCCCTGCACCGCCTACTCAACAAGCAGGCCCCCTGGGCTTGGGGCCTTTGCTAGGCTGCTGCATTCAAAGGGGTCAAGGCACTCCTCATTTCCAGTAGTGTCTTGGCACACTTTGATGAGACTCTGTCCGTGGTGCTGGCCTGCGACACCTACGGGGTGGGTGCCGTGCTTGCGCACCAACTCCTGGATGGGTGGGAAGTGCCTGTGGCCTACTACTCTAGCAAATTGTTGGCCACAGAGTGCAATTATGTGCAAATCGACTGGGAGGGGTTGGTGATCATGGCCGGGGTGAAGAAATTTCACGACTTTGTCTATGGCTGCCCCTTCACCATTGCCCACTCCTCGGCCTCTTCGCTGCCAACTGGCAGATGCCACAGGTACTCTCCCCTCGGGTCCTCCGCTGGTCGATATTCCTCTTGGGATACAACTACACCCTGCAGCACCACCCGGGGAAGGCCATGAGCCATGCGAAGTCCCCATATATGCCCACAACTTCGGCAGGGGCTCTCTATGACTCGCTGCTAGGATTATTCGACCAACGGGACCAGTGTCCTACGAGGTCTCAGCCGAGGATGGCCAGGTGTTGCTAAGGCACCTAGATCAACTAAGAAGGCGCCTGCTTCCAGCCACCAACGATCCAGCCCTGGAACCCAGGAACAGCGATCCCGGACCCGAAGCACTGGATGCTGCGGCTCCAGAGCCAGCCCAGGTTCCCCAGGTAGACACGGCCACGGGAGCACCCGTCTCCAGCCCAACGCCAGATGCGGCCCTGTTGACACCGCCGCCGGACGTCCAGGCAAGTTTGCCAGACTGGCCACCAGAACCCGCAGCAGCGCCCATACCTAGATGCTCACAGAGAACTCACCAACCCCCGGCCTACTTACAGGACTATGTAACATGGGTGGGCTCCAACTATGGGGGGAGGGGTGTTATGTCCGCTGACTGCCACTAGGCACCAGGGACATACAGCCTGTGCTTGACTCCTGGAAACAATAGGAGTCAAGGATCCTAGGCCACCACTAGCCTTCGAATAAGAACTCTGGCGGGAAATTCAAACCCACCAATAGGACTTTTGGGTGTGTCCTAGGGACTGTATAAAGTTGGCCATCTCAGCTGGTATTACATGCTCAGTTGTGTACCAATAAAGAATGCTGTTTGCTATGTCGTCATCCAACTCGTCTATGCAACGAACCCAGTACACAATACCACCCCTCCTGCAAGATTTAAAGGGACCACCAGCTGGCCTTTTAAATCTTGCAGGAGGGAGGGAGGAAGATGGTGGACATGGGCACTCTGCCATGAATTTGAGGCGTGGAGTGTAGGGGCATGCTGCCTCCCCCCTTCCCTTTAAACACTGTTGGGAAGAGGCAGGGGCCATGTGCCTCCACTCCAAGCCGCAAATTTGTGGTTTGGAGTGCAGGTGTGTGTGGGGACACCCCCCCCCCCCCGCCTCTTGCCAAAAGCATTTAAAGGAGCACCTTCAAGACTAACCAAATTTGTGGCAGGGAAGGAGTTCACTTCTTTCCTCTTTCTCCCGCAATTGTTTGGTTTATTTTGGGACCATCAGTGTTAAACAATCACTTTTCTTTCCCTCAGTTGCCATATACCAATAACATTAACTTTCTGTGCTTATGCCCAATTTTGGCAAATTGCAGAAGTTTGTACGTGTGCCATGTATTAATTGTAAAGAAGTGTGTTCAACATTGATTCAGGTGGGCAGCCGTGTTGGTCCGAAGCGACAGAACAAAGTTCAAGTCCAATGGCACCTTGAAGATCAACGAAGCTGAATTAAGCCACTGGACTCACCCTTTGTGTTTAACATTGTCCACTCATTCTTCCACTCAGGCACTTCACATTCCACAGTACGATGTCGATTTTTACTGTACAATTATAGAGCGACTAAAATTTCCAACCTTTGGGGCTAGTGTTTTGGCTGAAGTATCAGTTCACGCTGTGATGTTTTTAATTCTATTGCCTCCGGATGTTTAGATGTTTTCGTATGAATAAATCTCAGTGAGTTGCATCTTTTCAGGCCTTTTGGTCGACAACGAATGGCTGTGGGTTTTCATGCTCATGAGAACTTTGCTGCCCTGCAAGGGCTCTGCAGAGCCTCCAGTTACAGTGTTTTGCCCTGATATGTCTCCGCACAGCAAATTGCTGAGTGAAGAATCAGCTGCCATTGCTCCCCCCCACACACACACACCATTTGGTTGCTAAACAAAGAGTGCAATATGCTTATCTTTTAAGAACTACAAACAGGTGCTGGGTAGCCAAGCCTTTTCTCCTGGAAGGGGTTAATGTATCTGTTGTTATGTTAATTGTTCCTATTCAGCTTTTGATAAGTCTTTTCAGAGGAAGCTGGGATAATTACATGTAATTTAGCACATGACAATGAAACAACAACAAAACTACTCCTTAGGTTACAAAGGAAAAGACATTAGTATCAATGCATTTGTTTAAGTAGTGAGACAACATGGTATACAGCACTATTGTGTAATGTAGCAGCTGCTCTTGGGAAATATTGCACGGTCCCACGCTCTGTCATAGGCACACCAGAATGGAGTTATTTTGCTCATTCCAGAGAAGGAGAGTCACACATGCAAGAGCAACCAAAACATATGCACATCTGGATGCAAACCATCGTGCTCCAGCAGAGCCGCTTAACTGTCCGGAAGACTCATTTGATGTCCATGGAAGGTGCACGTGCCCATCAGTGGACAAGTGGCCACAGGCAACTAGTTGCCTACAATGGTAGCTGGAGCACAGCCAAAATTATTATTGTTTGTGTGAAGCAGCCTGGTGTCCCCGGGCTTGGGGGAACACCTGCTGCATTGCGGGGCTGGCAGAGACCCTCCCGAGGGGAAGCAAGGGCCTCAGAATGGAAGGGGCCGGGGGCCAGCAGTTTGATGCCCTCTCTCTCTCTCTGTCTCACGGCCACACCGTCCTCCATGCGCTCCTCCCTGACACCTTGTCGCTTCCCCCCTTTTATCCCCCTCCTTGCCACCATGTGTTCCCCTTGTGTCCCCACCCCCTCTACCTATGGGTCTTCCATCCTGTCCATCGCCCAAGCCCTGTTCCCATTGGTGGTTCCCTTCCTTTCGACTTAAGCCCCTGGCTCCTCCCCGGCTAGTGCCACCCTTCCAGCTAGGCCTCAGCGTGGGCCTGGTCTCCTTCCTCCATGTCGGCCAATGAGGTTTCCCTGCCAGTCCCGGTAAGTATCTCAGGGTAGAGGAGAGGCACTTGTGGGGTTTGCGGGGGCGGGACCTGGCGCATCCGCCATGCCTTGTCAGCTGGCTTTTGGCCAGTTGGTTGCATGTGGCCCCATCGGCCTCCCCTCTTTGTCCCCCACTTCCCTCGCTTCCCCGGGCCTGCCCGTGCTGGTGTTCTCCTCAGGGTTCCCAGCCGCAGCGTCTGTTTTTTGGGCCAGATCTGTGGACCAGGCCCCTTCCAAGGTGGGCTGCCCCATGCTGGGGCTGGTCGGGTCACCACGGGGGTTGTTGTGGGCGTTGTCATGGGCATTAGGTCTGGCCCTTCTCCAGGGGCGCTGCCGCCTTTGCGGCCCATCTGGGGCTCCCCTGGGCCCGTCACAGGGGTTATCTGGCCCGCGGTGGGACAGTTTGTTTAAAAAGAGGCATTGCTTCATGGAAGTGGAAATGATAGGACATTATGAAGGTCTGGCTACACCCAGGTATCATAGACACAATCCTGTGCACTTTCAGGAGCAAGAGAGGAAGTCGAATAGAAGCAGAAGTTTCTGTCACATATGCCAGTGGTCTCTCTCACAACATCTCTTCACATCTGTTATGGCACACCAAACATACAGAAGGCAATCAATCCACAGGGATGACTGGAATCATATGATTTTACAGAATGCATCCAACAGCCCACTCCTCCCACCCACCCAACATTGCCCCCCTCCCCAGAATAACCCACAGAGCCTCCCAAGGCTTCACTCCCAAATCTCCAGGGACTTCACAACCTGGAGCTGGCAACCCTAATTGGGGAACTCATCTCTGCAGCTGGGAGATCTGTTGTGATTTCAAGAGATCTCCATCCCGACCCAGATGCTGGGAACCCTTGAAGGAGAGAAGGAAGCGGGAAAAGTGGAGAGGTTATGGGGGCTTTCAGGAAAGGAAGAGGAAATAGTGGGGGAGGGGGAAGTGAGATGCCTCCCGCATGTCCTTGTGTGTGTATATATATATACAGCTATAAAATTACAAAATAGTAATATCACAGAAAAATATTTTTTTACAATATTTCAATGAAAAGATGTACACCTTTCTCACAGTAGAGATAGGATTATCCTTGATCTTAGTTTAGCTAATATTCCAATGTCCAATGAACCATTTCCAACTTTCTTTATAACTTCAATTCTTTTGTTCTTTTATCTCAATATATGATATTGTACTCATTGTCACCACCACCCCTTATAATTTAGTGCACCCCTCCTTTACTTTAGGAATCTCGATAGACCTCTGGAATGTAGCATACGCCCATGTGCCACTTATATTATCTTAGCTTCTTTGTGGGTTTTTTTTGTACAGTCCCTTTTAAATCAGTCAAGATTTAAGAATCAGTTAAAGAATCCATAGCCAAATTAGAGTATAACAAGAAGGGGGTACCCGCGATACTCGCGGGGGGGGGGGGGCGGGGGAGAAGCCATCAGCCACTTGGGCTACTGTGCCTCCTCTTGTCTGCAGCCCGAGTGGCTGTCAGCCACTCAGGCCACAGCTTCTTCTGCCCACCCCCCACGCCCGGCACCAGCGGTGGCCTCCCAACAGCCGCCCATCACAGTTCCCAGAGCATTTCCTGAGCATGCGCAGGGGACGCTCTGTTACTTTCGGGGAGATTTAAATATCACCCCATTTTTTTTTTAACTTCTAGGATTTTTCTGCACATGGGGGAGTCCCCCCCGTGTGTAGGAAAACCTCCCTGCCCCCTAGTGCCCCGCCCCACGTGGATTTAGATATCTGCACAGAGGGGGCCACTTGGGAATTAGATATAGAGATATTAAAGTTCTCTGAAAAAGTATTTGATTCCCATAAGACTTACCTATAATGCAGAACTATCAGCAGTGTGAGTGACCACATTGTCAGCAGTTGCTATTATATATTTTGGACAATCATGGGGACATTTCCCTGTAGGTTAAGGGGCCAATATGCTCCTGCTGGGTGCCTCTGCCCTCTGAGGCTAGGCGGGTGGTAACCGGAGAAAGGGCCTTCTTGGTCACGGCACTGAAACTTTGGAACTCCCTCCCCAAGGAGATTTGTCAGTCCCCCTCTATTGTTGTCTTCTGCCAGCAGATGAAGGCTTTTTTGTTTTGTTTGGCCTACCCACAATAGCTGTTATGGGCCCTCCTCCCTGATCATGTTTTTATCTGTGTCTGTTTTTGTATATGTTTTGTATTGAATCATTTATTTTATGTACCTGTATTTTAAATGCTGTTTTAATGTTGAAATATTACAATGTTTTGATGTTCACTGCCTTGGAGACTCTTTTTGGGTGGAAAGGTGGCACAGAAATGCTATCAATAAACAAACAAACTAACATTTCCTCTTATCCTTCCCTGCCTCTCCCCTTTTCCTGCTTTCTTCTCTTCTTCCCACCCACCAGCCAGCCGGCCTTATCTAACCTCTGCTTGTCAGCTTGCTCTCTTTCCCTCTCCCTGGGAGTATTTTGCCAAGTTGTGCAGTGGCCAGGTAGGAGCTGTGCGGTGGCCTTTCCCCATATATACCCCAGACAGCACTATGGTCGGGGTCACAACATCGACTAATTATTCCAGGCCCTAAAGAGGCCAGGCTTGTGGCTACTAGGGCCAGGGCCTTTTCAGTGGTGGCTCCTTACTGGTGGAATGAGCTCCCAGAAGAGATCAGGGCCCTGCAGGATCTTATGCAGTTCCGCAGGGCCTGTAAGACAGAGCTCTTCCACCAGGCTTTCAATGAGGAGCCGCCCACCGCTAGCACCACCAACTACCACTATTAACACCTGTGGTAAAGGGCTGGCCACGGTTTGGAGATTGAGCCAAACCATCCAGGGAGGCCGGTAGATCACTGAGTCAGAAATTTTAGGTGCTGCTTCATACAGTACGCCATCTGAATTTAAGGAAGGACTGACTATCACTGTGAGCACTTTAATTATTAATTCATATGATTGTTTTAAACGGTTTTAAATGTTTTATCTGAACTTGGTACATTGTGGTGAGCAATGTGAGCCACCCTGAGCTTGTCTGTGGGGAGGGCGAGACACAAATAAATAAACCAATCAGAGCCAGGCCAGGCTGAGTCCTCCGGTGGCCACCACTAGTGCCAGGCTGAGTAGTGTGGTGGCTGCCATTGCCACCAGGCTGGCTGGGCCAAGTAGTGCAGTAGTTGCTGCTGGATCAAGTTGCACAGTGGCCGCTGCTGGCCTGGGCTGAGTTGCATGGTGGCCTCCTCTGCTGGCTAAGTTGTGAAGTGGCCGACCCCAGGCCAGGCTGAGCCCAGCTGGGCAGTGGCAGCCACTGAGCCAGGTTAGGCCCAGCTGCTTCCAGGCCATGCCCAGTTGTGTGCCAACTCCAACCAGGCAAAACCTAGTTGTCTAGTCAGACTGACAGCTGCTCTCTAGGATCTCCGTCAGAGGTCTTTCCCACCACCTACTGCCTGGCTGTTTTAACTAGAGGTGCTGTGGACTGAACCTGGGACCTTCTGCATGCCAAGCAGAGGCTCTACCCCTGAGCTATGACCCCTCCCCATAAGGGGCCCCTCCCCAGTTGAGCAGTGGAGGATCCCATGCGTTTGGGCCCTGCTGCACAGGACATTGTCAGCGCAGGGCCAGGCTAAGTTGCTTGGTGGCCACTGCTGGGCTGGGCTGAGGCTGGGCAAGTTGTTCAGTGGCAGCCACCACCTGGTCACTCAGCAAGCTGCCATGGCAGAGAATGGATTTGGACCTGGGTCTCCTAGGTAGGGTTGCCCAGTCCCTCCTGGCAACCAGCGGGGAATGGGGGGACTTACAGGGAGTGGGAGGGAGGCCCAGCCGACATTGCAGCGATGTGTCTACTTCACTTCCAATGTGACCTGGAAGTGACGTCATCACACAGTGAAGTCGGGGTGACCCGGGGGTGGGCAACCTCCACCAGGGCGGTGTGTGTCTGGCAATCCTACTCCTAGGGTGCATTCAGACGGGCAGCTAATCCCGCCATTGGCCTGGCTCTAATTTGATCCTGATCTTTTTTATCCAGTGTTCAATGACCAGACAGCTCCCCCATGAATCCTTTACAGTGCACGGACTCCATTGTGGATTGTCTAGATGGCATCCACCTAAAGGAGCCGCAGAGACAGGTTTTTTTGAAAAAAATCTGTTTGCACATGTCTGCTTGTTTTTCCGCGCATGTGCAGACTTGGATATTAAAAGCACTCCCAGTGGCACCTTCCTCTAGGTACCATTTCAATTAACAAAGTTCATAAATTTTACGGGCCCTTCAGAAACATGAAATTGTCTGGGCTTCCTCTCTGGTGGAATGAGCTCCCAGAAGAGATCAGGGCCCTGCGGGACCTTATGCAGTTCCACAGGGCCTGCAAGACAGAGCTCTTCTACCAGGACTTTGATTAGGAGCCACCCCCGACAGAGAACCCTGTTCCCTGAAGTCATCAGACCAGCCTGTGCCGGC
Organism: Lepidodactylus listeri; assembly: GCA_029233225.1. NCBI lineage: Eukaryota > Metazoa > Chordata > Lepidosauria > Squamata > Gekkonidae > Lepidodactylus > Lepidodactylus listeri. Next base: position 6,463,630 of record JARCFY010000001.1, on the reverse strand, counting down.
TGCACAAAGGTTAGATCTATGGGCTGACCACTAGGATGGAATACTGAAGGCTGGCCGCTATCATTTAATCACTTAATCATTTAATAACTTATTAGTATAATTAAAGTTAGCACCTTTTAATGTCAGAATGTATTATATGGTTTTAGGATTATTTAAATTGCCTTCTTATGTGTTTTTATTTTTTTCTGTAAGCCGCCCTGAGCTGGCCTTGGCTGGAAAGGTGAGGTATAAATCTGATAATAAATAAATAAATAAATACTTCCATAAATAATTATTTTACCCTTTCATGTCACAAAATAAAATATTTATTTGTTAATTAGTTTTTGTAATTTAATTACTTATTTGTTCTTAGTTATTTTGATTATGTACCATATACACATAGATGTACAACTATTGAATATAATGGCTATATAAATTAATATATTGTTAGAAAAACTGAATCGTGACATTACATTATATACCCTCCATAATATTAGTTTATGGTTTTAATAAACCTAATTAAAACCTCAACAGTGTACGCTTTTTTAAATTCAGGTGTTGTAGTTGACTTCTTTTACAGAACAATTATTTGTTGTCAAGCAAAACATATTGAACATACTCGTTATTATAGGGGAAATACATGGTCCTCTGCCACTTGGAGCACAAAGGAGCAGAGCCTCAATGACAGAGGTTCCCAAACTTATTTGGCCTACCGCCCCCTTTTCGAAAAAAAAATTTACTTAGTGCTCCCCTGGAAATCTACCTTCAAGAATTGGACAGAAAGATGCAGCTGAAGGCCCAAAGCCAGAGGCCAGCAGCAGCCACCACACAAGAGCCCGGCAGCAACACCAGCCTTACAAGGGGGCACACTCATTTGCAGTTTGCAAGTGCATGGCTGTGATTGGCTGTGGGGACCCCTCTTCTCCTCCACCTCCCTCCCTGATCCCAGGGAAAACCAGGAGAAGGCAGGAAAAACCTGCTTTAGATAGGTCCTTGACTCTTCTTTCTTTATGCTTCCACCGCCCCCTTATTTTTATTCAATGCCCCCCAATTGCACCTGAGGCTCCCACCGCCCACCTGGATCATTCCAGCACCCCCCCCCCAGGGGGTGGTATTGCCCACTTTGGGAACCAGTGCTCTATGAGATAACACAGAGCAAGCACACTGAGCCTTGGGGCTGGTAGGGAAAGCGGGCAGGGCCTGGCCCCAGGGAGGACAGAAAGCTGTGGCGGCCAGAGAGGCAACTTTTGGAGTGGGGACAAGAGTAGCAACAAACTCAGACAACCAACATAGCTTTAGCAGCTTCTATCAAGCTGTGCTTTATGATCCCGTTTTGAAGGAAATACGGTGTGGCAAAACCCTTGAAGTAAATGGCCATGAAATTAAATTTTCATTGATTGGCATCTAGATACAATATCAAAGAGACAGCAGTTTCCCTTTCTAACAAGTGAGTGAAGATGCTTCCGCATTAGGTACAACTGACATAAGTAGTAACAGTTAGGGACTACTACCTTTTACCGTGAATATTTTTAATAAAAAAACCACGGATTCCAAATTATAGAACATCCTGACCTGTTCAAAGCAATTTTTTTTAAATTCAGACTTTAGGAATAGACGTGACAAGTGATCTTTAAGTATCTACCATTAATGTTAAGGGGCAGGCAGCCCCCTTAACTGGTCAGCATCTCCTGGTCTGTCTGTACAGGGCCCCCCATCCCCCTGGCAGGGCCAGGCTTCTTAGTGAGTGCTCAGGAGCCCCAGTCAACTCAGGTTGCCAGCTCTGGGTTGGAAAGTACCTAAGAAGGGTGGTGTGAGAGTCCAAGGGATAGCAGTCAGCAACAGGTGTTCTTAACCAGAAAGTCCTTTATTGCAAACAGGTCCAATAATCATCTACACATCTTGTGTTAGTAATGCTGGGCATTCATACATTCAAGGCAGATATACAATATTCAAAAGGTTAGAGCATAACTGTACCTCCAATCATAAGGAAGATAAAAAGGCGCCTAAAATATACTGGCCATTTGTTCACAGGCTGTAAGCGGGAAAAGTTACAGTTTGCACCTGAACGCAAGAAGCGGCTGAGAGTCAGACACTCAAGGTCAGAGAGGCACGGGAGGCAACAAGCTAGCTGCTAGGCTGAGAACAGTGAGCACATTCCAAAGGCGGGGGCTTAGCTACCCAGGAAACAACTCCTGCCCAGGTGATGGCAGCATTAGCTGACAGGTGGGGTTTGGGGAAGAGATGGACTTCAAGAGGGTACAGTGCTGTACAATCCACCTTCCACAGAGGCCATTTTCTCCAGATAAACAAACCTCTGTCCCCTGGAGATCAGATGTCATAGCGGGAGATCTCCAGCTGCCACCTGGAAGTTGGCAACCCAACTGAGGCAACCTTGGACACCTCAAGGAGCAGAGGACACATGGGTGCAGCCAGCCAGTGGCCACCAATACTGCCAGGACCCCCTGATAACCCAGCTGCCTGCTACCAGAAGCAGAAAGCCAAAAACAGGGAGGAAAGAGCCACTGACTGCCCAGCTCCAAATGTGGGGTGAGCAGCAGGAGCCCTGAAGGGAACTCCCAGATGGAATTCTGAGGAGTCTTCCTAGGCAGTCAAGTTCCCCTTTGTCAGACAGTGAAGGCAGGTGCTGGGGCAGCAACATGGGAAGATATGAGTGCAGGATCCTGCCCCTCTCCCTGAGAGCTCCCTGGGGAAGGGCACTCAGGCCGCTGCCACATGGCCCTTTAAAGCGGGAGGAACTGCTGTTTCCTCCTGCATTTAATGGGACCATTCACAGCAGCCGGGACAACTCCTGCGACGAAGCAGGCTCAATCGCGGGTTCCTCCCGCATTTTCTGACTGCGGTAAAATCAATTGTTTTCTTGGTGGTCGCGTGAGGAACCCACGATTGAGCTGATCTGGACAGCCCTCTCTTGCAATGATTGTGAGAGAGGGCTGTCCAGATCGTCCCTCTGGTCCCCCCCCCCCCTTTTGCATTTGGGCGCTTGGGCACTCAAGCACCCAAGTGCAAAAGGGGGGGGGGGGAACTTACCAGGTGGCCGGCAAGGCTCAGGGAAGGGTGCCCCCAGCCGCTGCCTCTGCTTGCCTCCGCTGAAAGTCTCTTCCTCCGCTGAAAGCCTCCTCCTCCGTGGCTGCAAGCCTCCTCCGCTACCTCAGCCGCCGGTGCAAGCCTCCTCCACCACCTCCGCTGCAAGTCTCCTCCTCCTCCTCTTCCTCTGCTCACCTCTGCCATCACCGCAAGCCTCCTCCTCCTCTGCCGCCACCTCCGCCCGCTGGGGTTGGGATGTGTAATCATCCCAACCCGAAATAAAAAACCCTGGTCCCTTTAAATCCGGGAGCCCTCCCGGATTTAAAGGCCGGTGTGACCAGAGCCTCAGTGGCCTAAAGGAGGCCTGGGTTCATTTCCCAGGGAGGGGAGCATTAGCCAGCAGGCACAGACACCAGCCAAGGGGCAACAAAACATGAGGTCAGGCCTTCCACACTTGGGATCAGCTCCCAAACTACCCACCCACCTATGTGCCCATGAATGAGACACTAGACAGAACATCAAGCGCTGGCATCACCAGCAGCCATGCAATACTGGGCTGGGGAGAGTGGAAAGAAGAGGAGAAGAAGAGATTGGATTTATACCCCGCCCTTCACTTCCCAAAGGAGTCTCAGAGCAGCTTCCAATCTCCTTTCCCTTCCCCTCCCCACAACAGACACCCTGGGAGGTAGGTGGGGCCGAGAGGGCTCTTTCCAGACCTGTCCTTGAGAGAACACCTGGGACAGAGCTATGGCTTGCCCAAGGCCATCCAGCCAGGTGCAAGTGGAGGAGTGGGGAATCAAATCCGGTTCTCCCAGATTAGAGTCCGTGCACTTAACCACTACACCAAAGAGAAGCAGAGACCAAAAGAAAGGCACGACCGAGGCCCCAGCTCAATTCCCACGCAGTTCGAATATACAGAGCAATGGTCTGGCCTCCTTCAAGCATTATCATGGAGAATAGGCCGGTCATGCTGATTGGCTGCTCCACATACCCATCATTTTGGATGATACCCTCCCCTGTCCCATCTTGCTCCCACATTCAAGTGACCCATCGCCACCTCCATAAGCTCCCATTCTCCCCAGTGACTCGTGCACTCCCTGCATGTTTACCATCACCCCTTCAGAGGCAAGCTGCGTGGCTTATCAGGTGCCAGAAGTGATGTGGGAAAGTGAGCAGCCTAGAGACTGTCCCCCTTTCCCCTGTGTAAGTGTGTGTGTGTGTACCCCTCTTGAACTGCCCCACAAGTCCACTCCACATGGGAGCTGCATGCTGCAGGCAGGTTAAGCATCATCTCTCACACCCCAAATCACACAGCTGTAGAGCAATCCAAATAATTAGCGAAGAGCATCAGGAAAGCTGGGATGAAGTTTGATGAATGGGGTTGCCAGTTCCTGCATTCCAGTAAGGCTTCTGTGCCATCGCCATCGCTGCATGCCTGCGATTGTGCTGTCTGAGCAGCTGAAGATGGCGCAGGATCCAGGCTGCAAGTTGGCAACCCCACGGCAGGGTGGCGAGATCCGCACTGGTTACTGTAGACGCTGTGTAGGCTCAGCAGGTGGTTTGTGCCATACCAGGAATAGCATCCTTCCTGGTCCCTACCCTTTTGGATTGATGCTTGCCTGCACAGAGTACCTACACTTAACACAGTGAAGATAGAATTTTTTTCCTGATAAAAATTTGGGGGCAATTGAAGTATCAATATGTAGTTTCAGGAACATTGTGGCAATGTAAAGCCTGATCTGTAAATGTCTCTTGCCTTAAAAACAAAGTCTAGCTTGCCACCTAGTGGTGCATAATGCTAAAAGAGCTACAACTTTTGGCTGCCGGACAATCTTAGGCTTTCCTGGCTATACTATACTATTTATTTATTTATTATTTCCATTTATATCCCTCCTTGCCAGATGAACTGACTCAAGGTGGCATACAGACATTAAAATATAGTAAACCAATAAATACAATATTAAAACCAAAGTCACATATACAACAACATGCTGATAAAAACAGTGTAAATGGCGGCGGCATTCAGGGTACAGTCTGATGGTAAAAGGCAGCATCCAGTGGTGTATTATAAGGCCAGAAGATTTTCCTATGGCATGTTCATCAGTGGCACATTTATCAGTGGCAGCTCCTAATCGAAAGCCTGGTGGAAGAGCTCTGTTTTTCAGGCCCTGCAGCACTGCAAAAGGTCCCACAGGGCCCTGATGTCCTCTGGGAGCTCATTCCACCAATATGGAGCTGCCACTGAAAAGGCCCTGGCCCTCGTGCTGGCCAACCTGGCTTCTTTCAGGCCAGGGAGAGTCAGGCGATGTTGCGACCCTGACCTCAGTGCTCGCTGGGGCCCCTGACCATATAGGGCTTTAAATGTCAAAACCCGCACCTTGAACCGAATCCAGTAAGCTACTACACACACTAATTATTATTAATTATTATTATCTGTCAGGGTGGAACCCTTTTATCTGAATTGAGTCCAATCATTTCCTCATGTGTCAACATTTTTTTAACACAGAGTTGTATGTATCTTGTTTTGTATAGTAAATATGGTTGTACAGATGTTGACATGAAAACTGATTGTAGAAGTCAGTCCGACTTCATATCTGACAAAGGGATTAGCTGTGAAAGCCTATTCCTCCAAAATCTTCCTGGGCTCTAGGTGCTACTGGACTTGAATCTTGCACATCTAGACATGTAATTGTCAACACAAAATCTGTTTTGGAGAAGGTGTTAGATCACTAACAGTGGTCTCAGAGTGGTGGCTGAACACATGTGTGACTCTGCTATACTGGGAAATGTGCAGCAATGAGAAGCGGCAACTCTATGTAGATCTGGAAGCTTAATACAATCTGAAGAAGAAGAGAAGAGATTGGATTTATATCCTGCCCTTCGCTCACTTGGAGTCTCAGAGCGGCTTACAAACTCCTGTCCCTTCCCCTCCCCACAACAGACACCGTGTGAGGTAGGTGGGGCTGAGAGAGCTCTGACACAACTGTCCTTGAAAGAACAGCTGGAACAGAGCTATGGCTTGCCCAAGGTCATCCAGCAGGTGCAAGTGGAGGAGTGGGGAATCAAACCCGGTTCTCCCAGATTAGAGTCCACGCACTTAACCACTACACCAAACTGGCTCTCAATCTGGAGTAATGCCATATGACAAAAAGGAAAGCAGGCAGGAAATGAAAAATGTTCCGGTTTTTGCAGAGTAGGCCCATTCTGTCTGTGGAGTATCTATGCACATGGAGCAGCAAAACTGGAGAAATAGCTCCCCCTCCCGTGATTTTTGTACAGTAACGCTTTAAAAACAGTAACATGTAGTTGGGCTCTTAATGGTTCAGGTTGCTTCCAGGCATGAATTACAGGTACATATACAGCAGCTGTGAAAGATAGCAGTTTCTCAAGTTCTTGGATTCAGCCTCAGTGGAAAAGGAGAGGGGAGAGGAGAGGAGATGAGGGTGGAAGGTCCAGGGGATACTAAGCACAGACGAGTCCTCTAGCACTCACCTGATGGAGCCAGACTCCATCGCTCTTGCTTTCCTTTCTCTGGGTGCAGACAGTCAAATCTTGACACCCTCTCCCCAGAGGCTGTGGAGGGCTGGGCTTAAGCACTGGCAAAGGGGGTCCCTGTGAGGATACAGCAGCTCCTTTCCATTGTTTATCCCTGTAATTGGGACCTTGGAGCAGAGGTTGAGAAAGACAGCGAGGAATTTCACACAGCCAATATGTTTCAGGAACTCTTCAGTAACAGTTTCTGTCAGGCATTTCACACAGAACCGTATTAATACCAGTTCCCTTGTTAGCCAAATTGCCTTGGTTTCTTAGTCAATATTGGGGAATTATGAATATTAATAACTGGCAATAGGCATAAATGGATCACACTGGTGTCTACAGAGGTTGGGCCCCTTCCAGACAAACCAGAGAATAGACAAGGAGACTGATGTAATGATAAAGCAGTGTTACTTTACTAAGAAATTATATCTCATTCAAACAATACAGAATCACACACACACTTATACAGATTCTAGGAAATTAGAGAGATTAAGAGACTGTTGCATGAGTAGGAGATTGTTGGTTTCCTGTAGAAGGCAATATTTACCTCTCCAGTAGCTGGTGTAGTCCTTCTGGGAAAATTAATGATAGGCTGGGAGAAAGATGGGGGGGGAGCACATGTGCTGAACCAGCAGCAGCATGTGTAGGCCCTTGGCTGCGCAGACCAAGAGTCTTGAAGGTAAGGGAGGGAGGAGATCATCGAAACAAGAGAGAGAGCTGGCTGCTGGGAGCTTTCTTTTATTGGGGGGTGGTCTCTGGGGGCAGGCGTGGCCAGATCCCTATCCTGAGACCACCTCTTGCTGGTCCACCCTCTAGCTCTTGTCCAGTAGGAGAAGGGGGGTTGGGCAATGTTAGATTCTACCTAGCATGGTCAGAGAAATACCTGGGGCCGGGAGCTGACATCATTGGCTAGGAGCATTGTCTTGTAGATGGGATTAACCTCTCTGGACAGCCAAACCGGTTTTTAGCTGGTCAAGTCCATTGTTTCACTGGTCAAGGAATGTTGGGCCCCCCCCCAACCCCCCCCCCCCTGGTTGCAGCCTGCGATGTGTAGAGAACATGTAATGGAGTTTGTGAGCACATGTCTTTAGCCAGAGACAAGATGGCTATTTTCTGTGTAAGTGTCTTTGTGTGTTAAGAGAAGCCTCCTGGAGTTGGCAACCTCGGAAAACGCTGTCTTAAACCTCTGCTGGAGCTATTTGCAGCTGTTTTCTCTTTGGTTATTTCTCCTAGTTCCTCTCACACAATTAGCAGTCCATTTATCACTTATGAATTTATCATTCATAAGAGTGCAAAAGCACCTTGCTGGCTTACACCCTAATGGAACACTGGAGAACGTTGGAGAAGTGTTTCTGAGCCGGTTTATATAGAAACCTCCTCCCAAGCGTTCTTCAGTTCTTCTACCGGTCCTGAAGCACTATGGGGTGCTGTGTGAAATGCCCCTGAAGTGCTTCCTCTGATGGCGAGTGTTTCTGCACCTCTTTTTGCCTGCGCGGGTGATCTCTGTCATTTTTTTAAAAAGAGCTGATTTAGAGTGCTATAACGCTATAGTGTTATAGTGACCCCATTGGAATGCCTGGGCTCCACTGAGAGCCAACTGGAGCCCAGGCATTCCAATGGGGTCGCTAAATCAGCTCTTTAAAAAAAATTAAAGGAGATCACCCACGTGGGCGAAAAGAGGCACAAAAAGAAAGCGCCAGTCTGAAATGGCAAACCGCTTCGAAGACAACTCCAAAGTGGTAGAGGAAGGGCTGTCTGAAATGGCCGTCACTGTACCGGTTTATTCCAAGCCGGTTCAGTAACGTTTTTAAAGGTGTAGTGTGAAATTCCCCTGTGTCTCCCCACCGATGTAACACCTTGCACAAAAAGCAGGAGTTGAGCACAGTCCTCCAGAAGGCTAGATCGCTTGCTTTCAAGGTCAGAGGGAAAGCAAGAAGGAGCTACAATGGTACTGATGAGACAAGCGGGCTCGCTGCAGGTGGTGCCCCTGTCACACAACGGCACCTCAAGAGGCCGCTTCTCTCGTTCGTGCAAAGTGCACCGCCATTATCTGTGCTGACCCATGCCTAGATTTCGCTACTAAAATCTTTTCAAATGAAGTCAAAGTTCTTTTGGATGGACCGAATAGATAGACAAAGGAAGTCCAGACCACAGACATCTTACTGGAGCTGTTTCTGTGCGATGGTGTCCCTCTTGTCCCCTTGGTGCTGATGAACATTTGCCGTCCCAGGGAAAGAGACAGAGTTCTCACAGTACGTCAGATCAATGATCTGTGTAATATGGTGCTCTGTATCTGACAGCAATCAAATGAAAGGGCACGTGAAAAGGCTCAGCAATATTGAAGTCTGCTGTCTATAGAATGCTGAAGCAATTATGAATAAAAGGCGGCTGCAGGAAGTCTCTAAGTACGGATGGTCTTCCAAATCCAGACTGTCATGCCCTCTGAGTCTGAGCACTTTTATCTTTTCTTATACTTGGATTGTGTTATACCAGGGCACATCATTATCTATAGATCTGTTTTTCTGAGTCAAATTTGTAAACAACTTTGGATAATCTTTATGATGGTTGTAGAAAGTGCCTAATCCTAAATCTTGGACCCAGGCAGATTGTAAATGGCACCACCTGAGTCAGATTGAAGTGATAAGAGAGGAGGTACTACACCTGATGAACAAATTAAAAACTGACAAATCACCAGGCCCAGATGGCATACCTCCAAGAGTTCTGAAAGAACTCAAATGCGAACTTGTGGATCTCCTGATAAATATGCAATCTATCACTAAAATTTGCCTCCATTCCCAACTGGAAGGTACCTAATGTCACCCCCCATCTTTCAAAAATGGTTCCAGAGGAGATCTGAGAAATTACAGGCCAGTCAGTCTGATGTAAATTGGTAGAATCCATTATTAAAGATAGAATTAGTAATTGATGAACAAAAGCTATTGAGGAAGATTCAGCATGGAGTCTGTAAGGGAAGATCTTGTCTCACTAGCCTTTTAGAATTCTTTGAGGGGTTGAACTAACATGTGAAGAGAAAAAGAGAAGAGATTGGATTTATACCCCGCTCTTCACTCCCCAAAGGAGTCTCAGAGCGGCTTACAATCTCCTTTCCCTTCCCCTCCCAACAGACACCCTGTGAGGTACGTGGGGCTGAGAGAACTCTGACAGAAACTGCTCTTTTTCAAGAACAGCTGCGCCAGAACTAGGGCTTGCCCAAGGTCATCCAGCAGGTGCAAGTGGAGGAGTGGGGAATCAAACCCGGTTCTCCCAGATTAGAGTCCGCACACTTAACTACTACACCAAACTGGCTCTCTGGATGAGGGTAACTCAATACATGTTGTTTACCTAGACTTCCAGAAAGCTTTTGAGAAAGTTCCTCATCAAGGGGTCCTAAGTAAATTTAGCAGTCATGGGATTAAGAGAACAAGTCCTTTTGTGGATTAAAAATGGGTTAATTAACAGGAAACATAGAGTGAGTATAGATGGGCAGTTTTCACAGCGGAGGGTGGTAAGCAGTGGGGTACCACAGGGCTTGGCACTGGGTTTGGTGCTTTTTAACTTGTTCATTAACTATTTGGAGTTGAGAGTAAGCAGTGAAGTGGCTAAATTCGCAGATGACACTAAATTGTTCGGGGTGGTGAGAACCAGGAAAGATTGTGAGGCACTCCAAAGGGATCTATTGAGGCCGGGTGAGTGGGCATCAACATGGCAAATGGGGTTCAATTTGGGAAATGCAAAGTGGTGCACATTGGAGCCAAAAATCCTAACTATAAATATACGTTGAAGGGGTCCAAACTGGCAGGACTTGACCAGGAGAGATATCTTGGAGTTGTAGATAACTCCCTGAAAATGTCAACTCTGACTGAAATAGAAAAAGGCAAATTGCTGGGAATTATTAGGAAGGGAATTGAAACCAGATCAACCAGTATCACAATATAAATTGATGGTGAAGCCTCATTTGGAATATTGTGTACAGTTCTGGTCACTGTGCCTCAAAAAAGATATAGCATTGGAAAAGGTACAGAAAAGGGCAACTAAAACAATTAAGGGAATGGAACACCTTCCCTGTGAAGAAAGGTTAAAAGACGCTAGGGCGCTTTAGCTTGGAGAAACTACAATTGAGGGGTGACATGATAAAGGTTTACAAAATTATGCATGGGATAGAGCAGGTAGAGAAAGAAGTCCTTTTCTCCCTTTCTCATAATACAAGAACTCATGGACACTCAATGACATTAATGAGCAGTAGGCTTAGAATAGAAGTCCTTCTTCACCCAAAGAGTCATTAACATATGGAATTCACTGCCACAGGAAATGGTCACAGCTGCAAGCATAGACAGTTTCAAGAGGGGATTGGAGAAACATCTGGAGCAGAGGTCTATGAGTGGCTATTAGCTCTAAGGTGTAGATGGAACACTCTGTCTGGGGCAGGGATGCTCTGTATTCTTGGTGCTTGGGGGGGCAACACCAGGAGGGCTTCTGGAATTCTGGCCCCACTGGTGGACCTCCTGATGGCCCCTGGGTTTTGGCCACTGTGTGACAGAGTGTTGGACTGGATTGGCCATTGGCCTGATCCAACATGGCTTCTCTTACATTCCTATTTCCACCAGTGTGTCTAATCCACATGCTGTGTGGCAGCTACACAATATGGTTGCCAGCCTCCAGGTGGGGCCTGGAGATCTCCCGGTTTTACAACCGATCTCCAGCTGACAGAGATCAGCTCACCAGGAGAAAATGGCTGCTTTGAAGGGTGGACTCTAGGGCATTGTACCCTGCTGAGGCCCCTCCCCTCCCCAAACCTCCCCCTCTCCTGGATCCACCCCCAAAGTCTCCAGGTATTTTCCAACCCGGACCTGGCAACCCTACTACACACAGCCTGGTGGGCCTGGTGGTGGCAGCTGCATAGCCTGGGGCTCTGTGCTGGGCCTGGTGGCAGCCATGCAACCCAGGAGCTGCACTGAGCATGTTGCTGCCAGCAGCGCACCTCAGCAGTGGCACCAGACCCTCCGCCAGGGGAGGCACAAGCCCAGGAGTGCTGCTGGGTGTGACCCGGTGAGAAAGTAGAGGGGAGGGAATGCCTGCCCACAAGCATCGCAGGCCTACACTTGCTATTGCCTATTGCCATGCCAGCCAACAAGCAAATGCAGAATGGTGGATAGTAGAAGGGGCATTCGTACAGTCCTGTAGTAGGGTTGCCAACTTCCAGGTGGGGCCTGGGGATCTCCCACTTTATGGCATTGTACCACACTGAGACCTCTTCCCTCCCCAAACCCCACCCACTTCTGGATCCACCACCAAAGTCTCCAGGTATTTTCCAACAGAGACTTGGCAACCCTAAACTGATCTCCAGCTGACAGAGATCAGCTCCCCTGGAGAAAATGGCTGCTTTAAAGGGTTGACTCTATGGCATTGTATCATGCTGAGGCCCCTGCCCTCTCCTGGCTCCACCCCCAAAGTCTCCAGGTGTTTTCCAACCCAGGCGTGGCAACCTTATGCTGTAGGCTGTGTTCATCTGTGTTCCTCCTCCCACAGGCAGCAGGAAGCTCCATCAGTCAGAGGGATGATTTCCCCAAGTTTTGCCACAAGGAGGATCTATGAAGATATGCCAAAGTTAGTGCTTTCCAGAGAGGAGGCTCCTCTTTCTAAAGGGGCAGGTAGACAGATCCCAAGTAATCTTGAGCAAACCATCCAAAAGTGGGGATTTGTACACCTTTGAAAGATGTGTCTACAGTTGGATTCCTTTCTCAATGAGAACAGAGCTGAGCTGAAAGTGTGAGCGTTTGCTAAAGTGGATGAAAAGGGGAAGAACTGCAGGAAAATTAATGGTCTGGGGCTGCTATCCTGGACTTGCTTTTTAAAGGACAAATCAACATCTATGATAAGAAAAGGAAGATGTCTGTTTGTGTGTCTCTTAGTGGCAGGTGTAAACCATATGAAAATGAAGCCAGGGGTTTCAAAACTGGTTGCTGGCTTCAGGGTGATTATGGAAGTTGCGGCCTCAAAAGGTGACTGGAACTGGAACATCATGGCCCGGATAATCTTTAGAATGTCCCCCTGCTTTTTGCAATGCAAGTTTTGTGTCATGGAGCAAAGAACCATCACACAGTTCCATTTAGCTGAAGACCTCCTTACTAACAGTAACTGTAGAGCAGGTAACCTGGGTATTGGAATAAGGAATTACACTACTTATCTGAAAAGTACTGGAGTTGGGAGGCCGGTAACAGTGAAAACAGCATTGTAGTTCATTGCAGGTCAAGATGGAACATGAGAAACCCCGGGGCTCAGAGCCCTCTTTTATGCCAGTCGGAGATAATCCTCCGACCTTGCCCAAATGTCCTGATAGGACCTTAAGATGTGGTTACATTTCATAGGTCCCCGGGGGGAAACCTAGGCTCATGATTGGTGGTCGTTTAGGATCCGACCGGCTATTGTTCTACCTGGCTGAAGCTCAGGTAGATTTGGACCATGTGCAAAGTCCACGTGGCGGTCACCATTACGCAAGCACATGGCGGCCGACCACGATATTGGTACATAAATTTAACTAAGCTGTTTCTCTTGGTTCTGTGGATTCTTAGTGACGCCTGCATGCCTGCAGGCTGCTAGCAGGGTGGGGGGACGATGGACGGACTGGGAAGAGAAGCACTGAGCCCCTCCGACTCTTCTCCTTGCTCTGAGGCCTACTGAGCTAGCGTCTTCAAGAGGCACTACTCAACAGGGAGCTTTGGGGAGGGTCTGTGGCTCAGTGATAGAGCATCTGCTTGGCATGCAGAAGACCCCAGGTTCAATCCCCAGCATTTCCAGGTAAAAGATCTGTCAGTAGGTAATGAGGAAGACCTCTGTCTGAAACCCTGGCAAGGTGGAAGCAGCAGAGATAGGGAATTTGTTTATTTCATTATGTTTCTATCCCACTCCCCCCCCAAAAGCAGGCTCAGATGTAGAAAACATTCTCAGAGCTATCAGAATCACTGTGATGTAACCACCTGAACATAGGAGACCTAGATTCAAATCCCCATTGTTCCACAGAAGCTTGCCGGGTTCCCTTGTGTCAAAGGAGCTCAGTCTAACCAACCCCACAACTGAAATGAAAAGCAGAGCCTCTGCTTGGCATGCAGAATGTCCCAGGTTTAATCCCTGGCAGCATTTCCAGTTAAAAGGACCAGGGAGGAGGTGATGGGAAAGACCTCCACCTGAGACCCTGGAGAGCCACTGCCAGTCTGAGCAGGCAATACTGACTGATGGGCTGGTTCAGCAGAAGGCAGCTCTCAATTCTTGGAATATACTAATTCAAATTACGCACTGCCTATTGTTTACTAATCTAGCCATTGTGTAGTTAATACAATATCTCACAAGGGAGGTTTCACACCTGGAATATGGTTTTCAGTGGCCTTCCCATGCTTTAAGTCCAGTGAGGGCTAAGGTTTTTTTAAAAGATGTGTTTTACAGTTTAATGGGTACATTAAAATCTGTATAACAAGTAGATTTTGGGGTATAGAATAATATTCTTCCCACTGCTGAGTTAACAGGTCGCTTTTCTAAAGTTCCATACTCGGATCGTTTATGTAATTGTGAGATAGGAGTTGCGGAAACACTTGGCCATCTTCTATTATTTTGTCGCCAATGGTCGATTCCTAGATCGATTTGGATCACTCCAGTTCTTAACAAACACCGATTATGTACTTTGGGTGGTCCCCTACTTGTTGGCACATATTAATTCTGAAACTACTTATTTTGTTACAAGATTTTTTAATGATGGTTTTATCTCTAAAGCAATCAAAATCTGGCTTGACTTGATTGTAACAGAATTTGTAACACTTAAATAATATGATCTATTTAAATGAATTATGGTTTTTATCAGCGACTTCTGTTTTAACATTTTAGATCTTTTAGATTTGATTATTTTGATTGTAAGTTTTGATTGCACATTTCGTGCCCTGGGGCTGATGCTGTGTGCCCATGTTTGATGGCTGACTTGTTTTGGCTGAGCTTAAGACCTGTGATCATAGAACATAATAAATGAAAGAATAATATTCCAATTTTTAATTTAATCCTTTACTCTGTTTTTAACTTCCTTTCTCCCCTCTGTTTTATAAAGCAAAATTCTTCTGTAAGAGCCCCACACAGAGCAATGCGACTATTTTGGCAACCCATGTTAGTTAGTGTTGATCTCAAACTCAACGGAGGGCCAGCTTGTTTGTTGTTATACTGCACATTCTGTTGATAAAGAATAAGCCCTTAAAAAGCATTTTCTCTCCTAGTTATACTACACCTGCTAGATAATACCTATATATCTTGCATTTCCTCTCAATTCTTGGAATATACTAATTCAAATTGTGCACTGCCTATCATTTGCTAATCTAGCCATTGTGTGGCTAATACAATAAATATGTCTCCTGTAAAAAGCAGTGGAGTAACGAGTAATTTAATGAGTACAGCAAAGAAAGATAGAAAGTGAAAATTAGAAACCATGGAAACGAGTTTACTAATCCCAGCACAATGCCAGTGGGCTAATGAAGACAGACAGAGGAATAAAATGGGGATAAAAAAAGGAGGCGCAACAAACTCAAGGTAAGGCTTGAACCTCTGAGAGACGAAAAGGTTCCTGAGTTTGCCCTGGGCACAGGCTTGGCTTCTCCTCTTCTACAGCTCAGTCCTGTGGGCCACTGTTGCGGAAGCGACTAGCCACCAGAGCAGCAGGAGCACCACTTGAAGAAGAAGAAGAGATTGGATTTATACCCTGCCCTTCACTACCCAAGGGAGTCTCAGAGCGGCTGACAAACTCCTTTCCCTTCCCCTCCCCACAACAGACAGCCTGTGAGGTGGGTGGGGCTGAGAGAGCTCTGACAGAGACGGCTCTTTTTCAAGGACAGCTGTGCCAGAGCTATGGCTTGCCCAAGGTCATCCAGCAGGTGCAAAGGGAGCAGTGGGGAATCAAACCTGGTTCTTCCAGATTAGAGTCTGCACACTTAACCACTGCACCAAACTGACTCTCCACCAAACTGTTGGCCCCCAAAGGGGATACTGCAGAGACTGGGGGACCCCAAAAAGCCCACCATTTGGAATGCAGATTTTATATAGTGCTAGTCACATGGGATGACCTCCCAGCTGCTTCTTTCTGCTTCTGAGTTTGAACTTTCGGGAAGAGCATTCCTCCCCCAATTCCTGAGAGGATGCAGGCACCGCAGCACATGCTGATTTCACTCACTCTCAAAGTCCAAAGCTGGGTAGTTCATAGAATCATAGAATCAGAACAATTAATTTTTTTCAAAACGAACTGGATCACCACAAAACCACTCCCCCAAGGACACAGCACTGAAAGATGTTCACAATAACTATAGAATGATAAACTTCTTAAAAGAGTAAGAACTTGGAAAATGCTCCCCTGAAACACAAATATTTTCAATGTTAAAATGCAAAGCAGTAAGAACTTCTAAAACAAGCCAAGGGAAGACAACCCCACCAAACAATACAAGCCTTTAAAACCCTTTTAAAAAGAGTGCTGCCCAGCCTTTCAGGGAACCACTTTTAAAAAGAAGCAGAAATAAAACAAAGGGCTCCTTTCCCTCCCACTACAACCCCGCCCCGCCCCCAGCAAAAACAGGAAAATTTGAAGTAATATTTTAAATAATATTAAAAGAAAAGGCACGCCCTGTGAGATATTGATAGACTCAATAAACCAGGCCTTGTGATGAAATCAAAAGTCCATTTATTCTTAAAGGTTCTTGTCAATGACACATGTTCAGTGTTAGTGATGGCTTGGATAATGGGCAAGGTTCAATTATACAGATTTCAAACAGCAAAGTGTGTACTAGACACCAATCAGAAAAGTCCCCCCAGAAGGCGCACAACTCTAACCGTTTGTCTTCCCACCAAAAGCGCGCGGAGAAGCAAAGATTACACTTGGCAAGCAAGCACCCCCTCCCACAAGACAGGCAAAGCTATTCCCACACAGTGAACCACCTGGAGCTTCTTCGTTACAATAACAAATCAAGTCCAGGCTTCAGAGGGTCAGATTACAGGAGCCACAAGCACAAGAGAAAGGGGAGGAAGGGGAGGAAGGAACGCTCTGACGTGGAGACTCCCGGGATGTCATATTACAGGTGGGAGAAACGCATACAATACAATCTGACACGCTCATCCCGCCACAGAGCAAGAAGAAAGTCTTCCCAAGCAGGCCACGGCAGGCAGCAGAATGACCCCAAGGCCCAGACAGACCAAAGCAGCCTGCAGCACACCACTCCCCAAAATCCCACCCTGAAATTGGGTCAAGCTGCAGCCAGGGCTGCTTTTGATGGTGGAGAGCCAGTTTGGTGTAGTGGTTAAGTGCGCGGAGTTTAATCTGGGAGAACCGGGTTTGATTCCCCACTCCCCCACTTGCACCTGCTGGATGACCTTGGGCAATAGTTCTGGCATAGTTCTGGCATAGCTGTTCTTGAAAAAGAGCAGTTTCTGTCAGAGCTCTCTCAGCCCCACGTACCTCACAGGGTGTCTGTTGTGGGGAGGGGAAGGGAAAGGAGTTTGTAAGCTGCTCTGAGACTCCTTTGGGTAGTGAAGGGCAGGGTATAAATCCAATCTCTTATCGTCGTCTTCTCTTCTTCTCTTGGGCTCAGAGACAGCGTGGACAAGGAGAAGATGGCCGCTGAAATCTCCTGAAAGGCACAGGGACATTGCAGGAGGGCCACAGAGTCAGGAGGCATTATGTTTGCAGTCCCAGGTGGCTGTCCATCAGTCCCACAACCGTAAGAGAGCACAACTGCAGGAGAACAGTCATCAAGGGCCAAAGGGCTGAGGAGCAGCCAGCATGTGGGAGGCAGTCCTGGCTTGATCTTGGCTCCTGCTCCACAGCTCCCTGTCTTTTGCCCATTCAGGGCACTGAGATGCAGTCAATGAAACTGGGTGAGCCTGAGATCTTGCCACAGTCCTTGATGCTTTGGCATTTTCTGTTTGTTCAGTTGATCAGGACGAGTTGTTTATTCATTTTTCTTGAGAAAGGTAGGCATGACAATTGTAACCATGAAGACAAACAGAAACAGAAATTACTGGAGAATATAATTGTTACTCAAGGGGAATGCTGAAAGGGAATGCTGGAACCATTTAAAATGTAAACTGAAATTACATTGATGGTATGAGGTAATACAGAGCTCTTACGTGGGCAATATTATTCCAGCACTGGGTTCTTGTAGGACTGAAGTAATTCAAAGATAAGAGGATGGTTGAGTTTATTATTAGGAAAGGAAATAACATCTCAGTTTTAGGATTACCAACACACTGATTGAAAAGGTAAGGCATGAGGAACTATGTGGAAGAGTTGCTAAAAATAAATATTCACCTCAAGCAGGTCTCTGGAGAGATGGTATATAAACTTTCTAAACCATTTCCTAAAATACATACATACATACTATCAGCTAAATGCTGCCATTCCCAGGCGGGAGGTGGATTCCCACACGCTGTCACGTCACCTCACCTTCACCCCCACCTTTGGAATGTATCTCGCTTCTCACAGCCTGAGTTTTATCTATCGTGCCTCCCTAACCTTGGAGACGGGGAACTTTCTCAACAGTTTAGCTGCTTTGCATTTGCAGGTGTTTATTGTAACTTTTTTCCACTTTAGCCTGAGAACAAAACGTCTAGCATATCTGAATGTATTTTTTTCTGCTCCAGGATTGGAGGGCCCCTTCTACATACCCAGTTTGAATCCACTATAACTGTAACCCCTCAACCCCTTTCTTTCATTACTGACTCAAGAACATGTAGACGAATATTTGATCCACTGGAATAAAGAACTTTATGGTTAAGAACTTTGTTGACAGTTTGAAATTCTTAGACTCTCACAGAGGGGCCGAGTAGGAGTCTGGTTATGGCAGCCGACCTCTGGGAGGGATATCGGCCCCAAGAACGTGCGCCACTCTGGGACTTGGGTCGGCCTCGAGGGCTGGAATTCGTGGATGTGTGGGCACAGATGGACCGGCATTTCGACCTTATCCAACAACAGTTGGAATGACAGATGACCACCCTCCTGGAGGGACTCCCTGGAGTGATTCAGTTGCTGTTCAAGGAAGTCCAGGGTGCAGGAGGGGCTGGTGGTGGTGGAGGAGCCGGTGCTGAGGTGGGAGCGGGGCTGCAGCATCCAGCCCAACCAGCCCCCGCAGTCATACCTCCCATTCCAGCTCCAGCGCCTCCCATGGGCCCCGTGCCAGTGCCCGAGGTGGACAGGCGCCCTGTTCCCCACAAGCTGCTGGGGCTGATGTTCAATGAGAACCCAGCTAAGCTACAGTTTTTCATCATCAAGGCTGGCAGGTTCCTACAAACATGGGGCCATCTATTTCCCACGGAAGGGGATCGAGTGGGCTACATGGGGTCCAGGCTCTGGGAGGAAGCAGCGGACTGGTATGTAAGCCTCCACAATCCCCCGGGCCTGAACTGGAACACACTGACGACTTATAGTGGACCCTTCATAGACAGTACGAAGACCCAATGAGTGAGGAGAAGGCTCATAACCAGATCCGGCGGCTGACCCAAGGGAAGGATTCAGTGAGGGAGTATACAGCAGCATTTAAATGCCATTCTGCCAGGATCCAGAGGTGGCTCAAAGAAGTCTTTGTGGAGCAATACCAGCAGGGGTTAAACGTGGACTTATACGAGACAATTCTACGGAATGTTAACCCCACTACACTGGCGGCATGGATATGAGCCATGGAGGAGGCTGAAGCCTGATTTACCCTCATCGAGATGCGGGCTCAAGGGGGGACTCAACCATCTACCGCCGTGGCGACCTCCCCTAGACCCAAGATGAAACAGCCTCTGAAGGAGCTACAAGACTTTCACATGAAGAAGGGGTTGTGTATTCACTGTGGGGAGACCGGGCACTTCGACTCCATGTGCCCGGCCACCTCCCCCCCGAGGGGCCCAATTCACACTGGTGTCGACTACGAAGCAACTGAAGGGACCCCAAGCCATAAAACCATGAGCCCTGCAACTGGATACATCGGGAGAAGGTGACAAGGTAGCAGTGGTGGAACATCCCCAGCCGGCGGGAAACGCCAGGGACCTGCTCTAGACAGCATGATGCAGCAGGTCCCCACTCCAGCAGTGCCAAAAGTGGTGAGCTCCCTTGCCCCTC
This sequence comes from Lepidodactylus listeri, assembly GCA_029233225.1. Taxonomy (NCBI): domain Eukaryota; kingdom Metazoa; phylum Chordata; class Lepidosauria; order Squamata; family Gekkonidae; genus Lepidodactylus; species Lepidodactylus listeri. Next base: position 6,443,958 of record JARCFY010000001.1, on the reverse strand, counting down.
TTCTCTATGTAATTGTGACTCTAATCAACCCGAGCTCAGGTACTCAAATGTAGGTTTGAGCTTTAATAGACTCTGGGTGTGATCGAGACTTAATAAGCCCGATAGTGGTAGATGGGCTTGGGGTGGGGGTGAACTCCCTAGATGAGCCTTTAACTGTCACCCAAATGGATGGGTTGGAAATGAAAGAACCTTGCCTGTTTGAAACACAACCTTTGTGGGTAGGTGTAGGGGAGCATTGGGAACAAAGAGTCTTTGACATTACTCCCCAAGCGCAGTTTCCCATGGTGCTGGGGAGTCCCTGGCTAAGCAACCATGACCCTTACATCAAGTGGAGTGAGCGGAGGATATGTTGGGTGGCCCCAGATTATGCAAAACATACATGGCAGAATGACTGGGGGCCTCCCGTGACCTCAACCCTTGCATGCCTCGCAAAACGGGAACTTTTATCCATACTTACTGCATACTGGGATTTAGCGGAGGTGTTCAACGATGCTGAAGCAGATGAACTACCCCCCCATCGTAACACCGATTGCGCTATTGAACTGTTACCAGGATGTAAACTCCCAAAGGGGAAACTATATTCCATGAGCCCGAGCGAAAAGGGAGAACTTCATAAATTCATTGATAAAAACCTCCAAAGAGATTTTATCAGACCATCTAAGTCCCCATTTGCAGCCCCCGTGTTATTCTGGAAGAAGAAAGATGGGGGTTTAAGACTGTGCACTGACTAAACACGGTGTCCACCTCAAACACGGTGTCCACCTCAAACGCTTACCCCCTCCCCTTAATCAAAGATCTGCTAATGGAGGCATCCAACAGCAAAAAATTTTCAAAATTGGACCTCCGTGATGCATACTTCTGGGTGCTCATAAAAGAGGGGGATGAATATAAGACAGCATTTAATACCCCCCTGGGGCAATTCGAATATCTCGTTATGCCATTTGGACTTCAGGGCGCTCCAGGCGTCTTTATGAACCTGATTAATGAGGTCCTACACAAACATTTATTCCAAGGGGTCTTATGTTATTTAGACGACATTTTGTTGTACTCCCAGGATGAGACTTCCCATGTCCAACTGGTCCGTGAAATGCTGACTACTTTAAAAGACAATAAGTTATTCGCTAAGCTGTCCAAGTGTGAATTCCACAAAACTGAAATAGGCTTTTTGGGGTACCGTATATCCCCATGGGGCTTAGAAATGGATCCCTCAAAAGTGGCTGTGGTAGCCAGGTGGGAGGTGCCCCAGATTCGGAGGCAACTGCAAAGTTTTTTAGGATTCGCCAACTTTTACAGATCATTCATCAACAACTTCGCTACATATAGCCTCCCCTTAACTAACCTCCTCAAAACGAAGGGGAAGGGACCCGAGTCAGCTAAACCGGGAGCCCGGCTCAACTGGATTCCAGATTGCCAAGTAGCGTTCGATGCCCTGAAAACACTATTCACATCCAAACTCATTCTAGCACACCCTGATGAAAATAAACCTTTTGTAGTACAAGTAGATGCCTCTGATGCAGCAATGGGGGGCAATCTTGCAGGAAGGGGCTGATGGACAATTACACCCTTTAGCATATGTGTCAAAAAAATTTGGGGACACCGAGAAGAACTGGGCAGTCTGGGACGAGGAGGCGGAGGCTATCCGCTTAGCTCTCACTACTTGGAGGCATTGGTTGGAAGGGGCCAGAGTACCTTTCGAGGTCTGGACAGACCATAAGAACCTTGAGGCCCTAAGGACTCAGCATACATTAAACGCAAAACAATTGTGCTGGGCTGATTTTTCCCCCCAAAATTCAACTTTACCCTCCGCCATTTCCCGGGGAAATCTAACTCACTGGCTGATGCACTATCCCGTCTTCCCCAATACGATTGCCACCGGGACACAGTCATCGATTGTATGTTTACTTCAGTGCAATTGGGGTGGGGCAGTCATGACACGCAGCCAAACCAAAAAGAAAAAGGAAAATAGCCCCTCAGTATGGATTGTTGAATTTGCTCAAGCTTATGAGGAAGGGGAGCAGGCAGAATTTCGGAAAGATGAAACAATGAAACAGAGCCCCGAGCAGTGCTGGTTCCACAACGACAAACTAGTGGTAACCAAAGCATTGCGGTGGAAGGTAATGCATGCCGCCCACAAATCCAAGCTATCTGGCCATTTTGGTTACCTTAAAACTTTGAACTTGTTGCAAAGACAGTTTTGGTGGCCACGCATGAGGCAGGAAGTGTCTGATTATGTTTTGGCATGCAAATCTAGGGGGGGAAGACCCCTGGACTACTCCAACCACTTGAAACCCCCAGTAGACCTTGGGAAACTATTTCAATGGATTTTATAACTGATCTACCCCCCAGCAAAGGAAAGACAGTCATATGGGTTGTGGTAGACACGTTTTCCAAGCAAGCTCATTTTACCCCATTCAAGCAACTCCCTAAGGATAAAGCCTTGGCAAAAACTTTTCTTGCCCATATTATCAAATTGCACGGAGTCCCGTGGAAGGTGATCTCCAACCGTGGTTCTCAGTTCATTGCCAACTTCTGGCGGGAGCTTTTAAACGTCATGGGAGTAGAACCTGCATTAAGCAGTGCTTATCATCCAGAAACCGATGGCCAATCGGAACATGTTAATCAAATTCTTGAATAATTTTTGCGCTGCTATACTATCAACAAGATGACTGGGTTGAATTACTCCCTTTGCAGAATACAGTTATAATAACTTAGTACACTCATCCACTGGAGTTTCTCCCTTCATGGCAACTGCAGGCTATGAAGGAGTTCCACTGCCATTCTTGAGGCCAGCCACTCCGGGTCCTAGTGGCCTTACCCAGTGGTGGAATTTGCTTCGAGAATCATGGCCTTTCATTGCTAAGACTTTGGAAAAAGCTAAATCAGATTACAAAATACATGCTGATAAGGGGAGGGGCCCTGGGTGGGGACTACTTCCAGGGGACTCGGTATATGTCTCTACAAAGAATATCAAAGGTCTCCAACCCAGTCGTAAATTGGGGTGGAAATACATAGGCCCCTTTAAAGTCAAGAAAAAAAATCAGTGAAGTTACTTTTGAACTTGAGTTGCCTAAATCACTGAAAAATGTCCATCCGGTTTTCCATTACAGCCTCCTGAAAAAAGATCCTGGGCCAAGCGAGTGGAGGATCCAACATCCAGTTCCTCCTCCTCTGATGAGGGGGGGTGAGACTCACTTTGAAGTGGATGAAATCCTTGACTCCAAAATAAAAAGGGGTTGCTTATGGTATCTGATTCGTTGGAAGGATTTTGGTCCTGAATGTAATGAATGGGTTGAATCTATGCATGTAAACACTCCTGCAAAGCTTTGTGCCTTCCATAAATTGTATCCATTAAAACCAGGGGGTTAAAAAGATCTTGGGGAGGCAGTATGTCAGCTAAACACTGCCATTCCCGGGCGGGAGGTGGATTCCCACACGCCTTCACCTCACCTCACCTTCACAGCCCCTCACTCCCACCTTTGGAATGTATCTCACTTCTCACAGCCTGAGTTTTATCTATCATGCCTCCCTAACCTTGGAGACAGGGAACTTTCTCAAGAGTTTAGCTGCTTTGTATTTGCAGGTGTTTATTGTAACTTTTTCCGGCTTTTAGCCTGAGAACAAAATGTCTAGCATATCTGAATGTATTTTTTCTGCTCCAGGATTGGAGGGCCCCCAGTTTGAATGCACTATAACTGTAACCCCTCAACCCCTTTCTTTCATTACTGACTCAAGAACGTGTAGATGACTATTTGATCCACTGGAATAAAGAATTTTATGGTTAAGAACTTTGTTGACAGTTTGAAATCTCTTAGACATACATACATACATTCATACTTTTTAGGGTTAGGAAAACAGAAAACAAGTGATTAAAACAGCTGAAAATGCCAGGCAATGCTGTACGTAATGACAGGCGCCAAGGACCATGGAAATATTGTGGGTGTCCACGCTATGAAATTTTTTTTCAGTGGTCCCCAAATCTCCCAATGTTGCCACTGAAAGACTGGGGAAGTTCTCATGCTGTACATTTGGAACGAGTAAGATGCTTTGTAAGACAAGGGTTTTCTCATTTTAAAAGGGAAAATATTTCATAGGAGGGTTTTTTCCAGTGTGACCCCAAACTGCTTGATTTTTCTGTTGGAAAAACTGAAAAAGGCTTCAGACTTTTCCTTCATGCTGTACATTTTGAATGTGAAAACCTTGCCTGCTTTGGTAGGAAGGGCGGGGTATAAATCGAATAAAACAAATAAATGAAAAAAACATCTCATAGGAGTCTGTTTTAAGTTTTCTCATTTTTCCCACTGGACATAGCCACCCCCTAGTTTGGCTGGATATAGCCACCCCTCCCCTCTGGATTAAATGGGTGCAGTCACACAGGCGTTCCTCAGGCATACTCTCCTCATCATAGGATGACTCGGAGCTGGGTTAAAAAGGCATCACATCATAAGTAGTGTTTTCAGTTCCCTGTGCATTCATTGAGTGTGGCCAGATGTCTGAATACAGGGGAACACACAGAGAATGGATTGGTGATCTGAACCTGCGGATCCATTTTTTGGGGAGTTTTTGCCTATATGTGCATATGCACAATGAGTACATATGTGCACAGACCCACCTACATTTTTTTAAAAAAAAAGCCAACTGGGCAGTGCGGTCTGTGGTTGAGGTGCCACAATAATGTGGATGCTTGACCACAGGATGGCTGTGTGGGTAACCCACAGCAGGGTGTGCTGTCTGGATGATATGACCGGCAACATTTTAAACTGGTACAGAGACAGCCCCATATCACGCCAAGCTGCCAACGTGATCACACCCATTTTTTGACCATTGAAAAAGGCAGATTTGGGCCAATATGCGCTGGGTTGCATTAGTTCCTTGTATACATTGTGATAAGTATTGGAGTCGGGAGTCCATGGAGTAGTGAAACAGCTAGATCTTTATTGCTGGTCTGGATGAAGCATACAACCCAGGGCTCCAAGCCCTCCTTTTATGCTGGTCAGGGACAATCCCCTGACCTCACCCAACTGGCCTGATAGGCTATTAGAAGTCTATTTACATTTCATAGGTTCCCTGGGAGAAACCTAGGTACAGGATTGGTGGCCGGTTTGAATCCACCTGGCCTTTGTTCTACCTGGCTGAAGCTCAGGTAGTTTCTTGGCCATGTGCTCTGGCCATGCTCTGGCCATGTGCTCTGGCCATGCGGTCGCAATGAAGAGAGCACATGGCGACCGCATGGTCAATACATAACACCCCTCCCCCCATAGTCCAGAACCCCTCTGCACACATAGTCTTTGAGATAGTCCGGGCGTCTGCGCTCACGTCCAGAGCGCCGGGGGGTTGTAAGGCGGGGTGTGTTGCTAGTGTCGGCAGGTTGCGGTGTGGGTAGTTGTTCTGCTGGCGGGGCCTGTCTGCTCGGGGGTTGTTCAGGTGTGGATGGTGCGACTGCTTCGTCCGCGGGCAGGAGCGGCATCTCCGCAGTCTCCGGATCAGGGTCTGGCGCTGCTTCTGGAGTCGTGTCGATGTCACGGTCTGTTGGTGCAGGGAGTTCGGGGGCCTGGGTATCATCGTGGTTCTGGGTACGGCGTCAAATCTGGTCAATGTGCCGTTTCCAGACTACGCCATCTTCCATAAGGACCTCATAGGAATAAGGCCCTGTGACTCGGACGATCCTCGCGGGGAGCCATGTTGGACCCCGCGCGAAGTTCTTTGCGTATACGGGGTCTTCGGGAGCAAATCCTTGGGCAGCTGGCCGGTCCTCCATTGTTGGGTTCCCCTCGATTGCTCGGTCGGGATGTAGGCGGTCCAAGACGGTTCCCAGTCGTCTTCCCATCAGAAGTTCGGCTGGCCGGCGCCCGGTCCCTGAGTGGGGTGTGTTCCGTTGGCAGAACAGGAACTTGTACAGCTGCTCTTCCCAGTCGCCATGCTCCATCTTCTTTAACGCGTCCTTCGTTGTCCTCACCATGCGCTCGGCCTGGCCATTGGTTGCGGGGTGGAACGGAGCGGAGCGGATGTGGCGCAGACCGCAGGCTTCCACAAACCGTTGAAACTCGCCGGAGGTGAAGGCGGTCCCGTTGTCAGTCACGAGAGTTTCTGGCATTCCGTGTGTCGCGAAGATCGGCCAGAGACTTCTTAAGGCAGCGTTGGTGGAGGTCGAAGCTACCGGCACTACCTCAAGCCACTTGCTGTAGCTGTCAACAACGATAAGAAACAACCGGCCCTGGACTGGTCCCGCGAAGTCTAGGTGCAGGCGGGACCAGGGCTTGTTAGTAGATTCCCAGGATCGGACAGGAGCGTGTGGCGGATCTGGCCGTGACTCCTGGCATTTGGTACACTTCTGGACCCGCCCCTCAATGTCTTTGTCCAGGCCTGGCCACCATACGTAACTCCGGGCCAGAGCTTTCATGCGCACAATTCCCGGGTGAGCCTCGTGGAGGGCCTCTAGCACTCGGGGCCGCAGGGGCCCGGGGATCACCACTCGAGATCCCCATAGCAGGCATCCCTTGTGGGCCGATAGTTCGTGCCTGCGTGCCGTGAAAGCGGCAAAATCTGGTCCCGGTTTTTCTGGCCACCCCCTTCCCACCCAGTCCGAGACACGGGAAAGGATGCGGTCCCGCCGCGTGCGACGGGCCACATCTGATACCTGTACGGGGCGCTCCGGTAGATCCTCTAGGAGCGCGACGTGGAAAGCGGGAGCCGGATCAGGGTCGCAGGACGGGAGGGGAAGATGGCTGAGGGCGTCTGCATGACCCATCGCCTTCCCCGGGCGATGTACCAATTCGTAGGAGTAGCCTGACAAAAAAATTGACCACCGCAGGACCCGCGGGGACAGCATGTGAGGGGTCTGCCTGTGGGGGGCAAGGAGACCCAGCAGCGGCTTGTGATCTGTGGCCACGGTGAACGACCGTCCGTAGAGATAGTCGTGAAATTTCCTGACGCCAGCTACGATTGCTAGGGCCTCCTTGTCGATCTGGGCGTAGTTCCGTTCTGCCGACGACAGGGTCCTGGAGTAGTAGGCAACCGGTACCTCCTTTCCGTTGGGTAGCCGGTGTCCCAAGACCGCCCCAACGCCGTAGGGGGATGCGTCGCAGGCCAGGATGACAGGGAGCCTCTCATCGAAATGCGCTAAGACCGCATTTGAAATTAATAAGTCTTTGACGGCCCGGAAGGCTGCATCATGCTTGGGACCCCAGGCCCAAGCCGCTCCCTTGTCCAGGAGACGATGCAGGGGTTCAGCGACCGCCGCCTTGTGCGGAAGGAAGGCGTGGTAGAAGTTCACAAGTCCCAAGAATGCCTGGAGTTCCGCCTTTGAGGACGGGCGGGGTGCACCTGTAATTGCCACTACCTTCTCCTTTGTAGGGTGAATGCCGTCTGCGGTGACTTGGAACCCCAAGAAGGTCACCGAGGAGACTCCCAGGGTGCACTTGTCTTTTCGAACCTTGAGACCCGCGTCCTGGAACCTTTGCAGCACCATCCGGAGGCGAGCTGCGAACGTGTCGGCGTCCGGGGCGGCGATGAGGACGTCGTCGAAGAACGGCTTCACTCCTGGAACATCTTTTAGGAGAGAATCCATTAGATTTTGAAAGATTCCGGGTGCTACGCTGACCCCAAATTGGAGGCGTTTTACCTTGAACGCTCCCTTGTGAGTCACAATCGTTTGTGCCTCGGCCGTTGCTTCGTCTACGGGAAGCTGCTGATAGGCTTGGGCCAAGTCTAATTTTCCAAATATTTTGGCACCCGCGAGGGAGGCCAGAACATGGCTGACCACCGGTACCGGGTACGCGTGGTCCTGTAATGCCTTATTAATTGTACATTTGTAATCCGCGCAGATGCGGACTTCCCCGTTAGCTTTGAGGGGGGTCACAATGGGAGTCTCCCACTTGGCGTGGGAGACCGGCTCGAGCACCCCTTGTGCCACGAGCTTTTCCAACTCTGCCTCCACTTTGGGCTGGAAGGCGAGTGGTGGCCGGCGGACGGCCACGCGGATGGGCCGGACTGCCGGGTCCAGGTCGAAGGAAACCGGGGGTCCTTTGTAGCAGCCCAATGAGCCATCGAAAACGGCGGGAAATTCCTCGCAGATGGATGAGAAGTCAGTAGAGCCCATGCGGTGTATTCCGGTCCACTGCACTCCGAGCGGCTTGAACCAGGCGCGACCTAGGAGACTGGTTAGATTGCGCTCCACCACGAGAAGGTCCAGCAGGCCATTAAAGGCATGGTACTGGACCCGGACCCTGGCTAGCCCCTTAATAGCCACTGGGTTTTTCTGGAAGTCCCGGAGGACCAACCCAGCCGGCAGCCGCAGCCAGCGTGCCCCCTTCGGGCAGAGGCGGCGGAACGTAGCTGCGGACACAATTGAATATGCTGACCCTGAGTCCAGTTCCATGGAGCAAGGAACTCCCTCTATTCGGAGAGACACGGAAATTGCGCCCGGGATGGGCTGAGGCAAGTTCATTACCGTGGCCGTGGGAACGACACTACCCACTTCTTCGAAGTTCACTGCTGGGGCACGGTGGCTGTTCCTCAGGCGGCAGGCCCGGGCGAGATGTCCTGCTTTCCTGCAGGCGCGGCAGATGGCATCACGGAAGCGGCATGTCCGTCTGTCGTGGGGGTCCCCACAGCTGGCGCACGTTGGGGCCTGCCTGTTGAGGGAAGCAGGAGAGGGAACAGAGACAGATGCTGGGCGCCGGCCCTTGGGCCTGGGGACGCCGGGCTCACCCTTCTTCGAGCGTGGTTGCATCCGGTGGACGTCCTCTTCTTCGCTTGAGTCGGGTTCGGGAGGAGCCGCCTGGTGGACTTTGGTGGCTGCCTTGTCCTTTTGCGTTGTCTCGAAGGCTGCCGCAGTTTCGAGCATCTTCTCCAAGGTTGGCTCCGGCATTGCAATGAGGCGCCGGCGGAGCTTGGCTTCCCGGACCCCTCCCATGAAGGCGGTCTCCACGTGGTCATCCATGTGGCGGAATTCGCAGCCCACGGCTAGTCGACGGAGTTCAGCCAGGAAAGTGGCGGCTGACTCCCCCGGCTGCTGCTGGCGCTGTATGAACTCCCAGCGCCTGGCCAGTTTTGATGGCTTCGGGGCGAAGTAATCGCCGAGGGTCTTGGTGAGCACATCGTAAGACACCTCGGTGGGGTCTTGCGGGGCTAGTAGGTTCTGGGCCACCCGCATGACCTCCACCCCTCCGGAACTCAAGAGCCAGGCACTCTTCAGGTCCGCATCTGTGATTCCGCGGACCTTAAAGGCACAACCCAGCGTCTTGAGCCAGGACTCCCACGTCTCGGGGCGAGACGTATTGAAAGGGGTAATTGGTCCCGGAGCGTTTGCCATATTTACCAGAGCAGGAGCGGCGGCGGCTGTTTGAGCGATGTCCTCGTGTCTTGCGGCGGTGCCGGGGAGCGCTGAGGCTTGGCGCTGGCTAGTGCCGGAGGATTGGGCTCAGAGCGGCTTGCGGCGAGGCGTTGGAGCGCTGGAGCTCGGAGATGCCTGCAGCCGGCGGGACAGAGCTCGCTGTGCTGCTGTGGTCTGCTGGAGAGTCGCTCATCGGGATCCCATCCTCGTCGCCACTGATAAGTATTGGAGTCGGGAGTCCATGGAGTAGTGAAACAGCTAGATCTTTATTGCTGGTCTGGATGAAGCATACAACCCAGGGCTCCAAGCCCTCCTTTTATGCTGGTCAGGGACAATCCCCTGACCTCACCCAACTGGCCTGATAGGCTATTAGAAGTCTATTTACATTTCATAGGTTCCCTGGGAGAAACCTAGGTACAGGATTGGTGGCCGGTTTGAATCCACCTGGCCTTTGTTCTACCTGGCTGAAGCTCAGGTAGTTTCTTGGCCATGTGCTCTGGCCATGCTCTGGCCATGTGCTCTGGCCATGCGGTCGCAATGAAGAGAGCACATGGCGACCGCATGGTCAATACATAACACATTGTATTTTTATTCTGTAATGAGGCTACAGTTGGGCCTATAAATGTTTTTAATCATTTGATAATAAATACCTGTATTTTGATAATATTTAGGTTATACATATAGTTTTTAGTGACTGGCACTATATTGGTTTGCAACTAACCTTTCTGGTTCTTGATTCAGTTATTTTGGGTTACGTTTCCCCCCCTTCTTTTCTTTCATCCTTGACATCTGGGATGAAACAGATGGTGGAAAGGCTTAGGATCCCAGTTTGGTGTAGTGGTTAAAGAGAGCCTGTTTGGTGTAGTGGTTGAGTGCACAGACTCTAATCTGGGGAAACCGGGTTTGATTCCCCACTCCACTCTTCCACTTGCGCCTGCTGGATGACCTTGCGCAAGCCGTAGTTCTGGCACAGCTGTTCTTGAAAAAGAGCAGTGTCTGTCAGAGCTCTCTCAGCCCCACCTACCTTACAGGGTGTCTGTTGTGGGGAGGGGAAAGGAAAGGAGTTTGTAAGCCGCTCTGAGACTCCTTTGGGTAGTGAAGGGCAGGGTATGAATACAATCTCCTCCTCCTCCTGTCAGTGCCTGCCATATATTTCAGTGCCTGCCATATATTCTTGTGTGTCCATGCCATACCAGTATGTTAATCTTGCTCTGAGCCTACCCTCATTTAACTGTACTTTAAGCCTCTCCACAGGTCCTGCCTGGAAGTTCACAACGGGACTCCTACCTGGCCCCTAGGAATGCGGAGTCAGCCAGCGCTCAGCCCGCTACCCCCCCTCCTTGCTCGTTTTGCTTATGCTTTGCTTGGCATGCTACCCACGCCTGGGTAAACAGTTAGCTTCCTTCTGGCCAGTTATCTTGTGTCTTGTCCTTGAACATGAAAGGCTCTGGTGTGGAGAGAAACTGTTCTGATGTTATGATCTCAGGTCTCTGTGAACTAATTTTTAGAATGTTCAACATCCTTATTCCCTGAGAAAAGGTCTTCCTGCGTATTCTATGGGAACTGCTACTCCTTCTTTTTGTGCGCCTAAAGTACTGTAGTCTGGCAGAATGTCTGTAGCCATTTATGAGTTTAGTATATCAATGCATGTAACCCAAAGCATCTCATTACTAACAGAAGAAGTGTATGACTCCAATAATCTTTTCTGCAAGTAAAGGACTTTTATTTACAAGACCTGTTGTGGATTATATTCATTGGGACATTCTCACATCTCCTCCTCCTCCTCTTCTTCTTCATCATCATCATCCCGACTTAGCACTGCTTCTTGTCTTGCTTATCCCTCAGATCTTTCTTGACACTGTCAAAGCTGTGCTGGGCCTTGGGCTGCAACAGCACAGCATCCATGTGGCACTGGCACATCTTGGCAGCAATGTACCCAGAGATGCACCGGTGGATTCCCCATTTATGCTGGCATATCTCAGTGTGACACTGGTGCAGTGCATAATCACCAGAGAGCCAGTTTGGTATAGTGATTAAGTGCACGGACTCTAATCTGGGAGAACTGGGTTTGATTCCCCACTCCTCCACTTGCACCTGCTGGATGACCTTGGGCAAGCCATAGCTCTGTACCAGCTGTTCTCTCAAGGACATCTTGGGAAAGAGCTCTCTCAGCCCCACCTACCTCACAGGGTGTCTGTTGTGGGGAGGGGAAGGGAAAGGAGTTTGTAAGCCACTCTGAGACTCCAAGTGAGTGAAGGGCGGGATATAAATCCAATCTCTTCTTCTTCTTCTTAAGACATTCAAAGGCGCTGCTTAGTATGGCTCCCTTCGATTTGCTTAGATTAAAAAATCCCTTAATGCATATGAAAAGAGAATATTTTCCTAATCCCAGCATGGATGAAATTTTTGGTCAAAGAAAGGGATCAAATATTTCTCTTCATTAGATGGGACTCTGGTATATGCTGACAGAAAAAATCTAAATTATTGTGTATGTCTTATACACCACTAGGAAGATAATGTTATACATTCACCATTTGGTTTATGGTCTGCTTTTGACATTTTCCACAAAAATGTACAGCCGATAGTGGAGGGCAAGGCACATTTGAATAACATTTTAATTTGGGGCCAAATTACATGGCCAGAAAAACAGATGATGATAGAGCAATGGCAGTCCTAAAATGCCTAAACCTAAAGACAGAACAGAGGCTTAGAAAGTATTGGGCTTGTTTAATTTAAAAGGGATAAAATCTTTAGTTAATTTTGCTAAATATTATATACCCTCTAAGGTTGGTAACTGATAATGGATTACAATTTTGCTATGCAGAATCCAAAAAAAGTTCGTTAGAATATGATTTTCCACATGGTTTTTTCTAGTCAACAATATCCCTAATATGAGTACCAGAAAATAGGGTTAAAATAATTTTGAAAATACAGGATTCACGAGCGAATACATACTGGAGACTATTAAATTACTATTAACCCCTGTGGAGTTACTTGCTCAAAGCACTGATATCCTGCCTTACAGCAATACACTCAACTTAGGCTGCAGCTGACTAAGCAACAACAAATTGCAAGAATATAAAAGCACATAATAATTGAACATAACAACTGAATGGAGTTCAATTTAAGGTGCTGATTTTTAACCTTTAAAGCCCTTTACTTGGATACCTCCTACCTGAAGGACCATCTCTCTTGATATGAACCTATATGGCAGCCTAGTCACTGAGGAAAGGTTAAGTGATGGCTGTACATTACTCCTGTGCTAAAGGGAGAAACCCTAAGCAGGTCTACTCAGCAATAAGCCCAATTTTATTCAGAGTAGGGCACAGGAAAGTGTTCTTTGGATGGCAGCCGAAGGGCATCATTATAACCAACTTTTTATTCTCACCTTTATGAAATGGGGGGAGAGCTTAAACGCAACACAAAAATAGTATAAATATATGTCAATACAAATACTAATTTATTTAAATGTCTGACTATTACTTTACGTCTCCCTCCTACCTATCAACTGGTTCTCCTCTTCTTTGGTGTAGTGATTAAGTGCACGGACTCTAATCTGGGAGAACAGAGTTTGATTCTCCATTCCTCCACTTGCACCTGCTGGATGACCTCAGGCAAGCCATAGTTCTGTCAGAGCTGTTCTTGAAAAAGAGCAGTCTCTGCCAGAGCTCTCTCAGCCCCACCTCCCTCACAGGGTGTCTGTTGTGGGGAGGGGAGGGGAAAGGAGTTTGTAAGCCACTCTGACACTCCAAGTGAGTGAAGGGCGGGGTATAAATCCAATCTCCTCCTCCTCCTCCTCCTCCTCCTCTTCTTCCTTCACATTTAAATAGGAGTATGGATCATATCTTTAGTCATATTCATTTTGGGTTCATTTTGTTCTTTAAAATGTGTTTTGATTTTCCTGTACTCATTTTTAATCTTATTCTATATCCATTTACAGTGGTTTCAGTGGGAAAAAACATTTCTTGCTGTAACTATTTTTCATCCAATTGGGACACAGTTTTCAAGAGTTGTGCACTCCTTTTCGTCAAATGTCAGACTGATTGGAGAATGTGGCTTTGATCCGTCAGCAGTTAAAGGCTCGAAACATTTCCATATCTAACTTGTTCATCCCATCCAATTTGGAAGCAATTCTCAGGAAATGTATCCTTCCCTCAAGGGATCCTAGTTTTCAGATTTCATACCGATAGGAGAAAGGGCTCCCACGATATAGACATAATCATTTGCAGAGTAGGTATAGGGAGGCGTTTGGTAATCCCAGAAAGCACAGAAACCAATCAGCGCAATCATCTTTGGTGCTGACCCCAACATCCTCTGCCAATTGGTCAATGGGCTTGTAATTTACATCATCCGTTGACTCACAGGTTGACATTCCTATTTTCACTTCCATCGTTTAATAGGTACAGCCCCCGGCAAGATGCTAGAATACCGCAGTACTAAAGACCTTCCCCAGTTGCTTCAAAATTCTGTTAATTGCTGTTGAATCTGGATAAGGTATAATAACTTTATTATAGAATGGGGCGTATTCCATTAGAGTATTAGATTAGCTGTCAGCTAATCCATACATGTGTCTCCTTATTGTCAGAACCACAAATTTAAGGGAGACTTGGACCTGGGATGCTAGTTCTCTAACAAGCAGAGACCTTTCCCTCCTCCTCCTCTTTTGGTAGCACCATTACTTAATTTGCGTTCTCTTGTTGTTCGGGTTTTTTACAACATTTTATTACTGGTCTTTTAATTTGTCTTGTGGATTCTAAATATTTCTCAATACGTTGAAATGTGCAAGGGAGACGAAGGTGAAGTGGGGTTCTGGTCCCTTGTTTACCATTGTGTTGGTGCTCTGCATTTGTTGGCCCAGGTGAGATCCATTCTGCACACATTAATTCCCCTTCAATAGCAGCAGGTATTACACCACTGTGGAAACAAGAGAGCCTTGCAATTCTTGTGTTGTTTCCATCAGATCATCTTATTGTTGAGTTTATTAGATGCAGGTTTCATTCAGATGGCTCTTTTGAGCCACTCGTGCCTGGTGGATTTAAAGTGCATGTCCAGACTACAACATCTGTAGTGGTGAAAGTCTAGTCCTAAACTGGCTGACGGGCCAATGGTGGGCTTTCCCCCATCTGGTCATTTCACCAGTGTGCAATCAGCCCATAGGGATGGTTTCCAGGCCATCCTGAATGGCCGCCATTTAAAAAAAGCCTTAGTGATGCACGCATAACCACTTAAACATGCAATGTCTGCAGAGCTCTGCTCAAACGGTCTGAACAATTTAATGTTTCTGATAGTCCCGTGATATTTATACACTTTGTTAACTGAAATGGTACCTAGAAGAAGGTACTGCTGGTGGTGCTTTTACCATTTTAGTCAGTGCATTCGCAGAAAAATAAGTAGATGGTGAGACACATATGCACATGTACTAACAGGATATTTTAAAAAACAACCGACTGCATGGCTCCTTATGGTGGATGCTGTCTAGACAATCCACCGTGGAGTCACGTGTGGTAAAGCGATTCATGGGGGAGCTGTCTGGTCGTGCAATGCTGGATCAAAAAGATCTAGACCAAATTACAGCCGGGCCAATGGCAGAATTAGCTGCCCGTCTGAATGCACCCGCAGTCATGTTTAATAGGAGATTTATATAGCTGGTTTTAAATTGTGTTATGTATTTATTATTATTGTCTTTCAGGCTGTTTATTGAATTGTGTTTTATGGTGACATAAGCCAACCTGAGCCTCCACTGTTGAGGGAGTGGTGGGTCATCAACCTGATTCATTAAATTAAATAAATAACTAACAATGACCCTCACAACCATGTTAAAAGAAACAGAAGAATCTGAATGTGTTCCCAGTTACAAATGTTTACCTATTTTCAACACTCCCAATTACTGTAGAATGAAAGCAATGTTGTAGCTTTGCAAGCTGTACTCCAGGAGGGCTTTTGGCTTTTCAGACCTTGGGTCGAGAAGCACACAGGCCTTCAGGGCCTTTTCACATATATTTCCTATATTTATGTTCTAGGGTCATTTATAAGGAATCTCTACAGTCAGCTCAATACTATTTAATTTGAGAGTATGTTTTCAGAAAAAGGGTGCCAACTTCTTTGGCAGGATGATAGCAACCATACATGACCTTTAGCATATCATGACCTTCCGCCAGTTGAGATAATGTTCCTGGACAAATTTATTGAGTCTGGGAAATGATTTGTCATCCAAGAGAAGTATCTGGTGAGAACAAAAGGAACAAGCGTTGTGTGTGAAGAGCTGTCCAGTGTGGAAAATATGGAACTCTGTTATAATCCCTCCTTTAGACCATCACAAGGATCAAAGTCTAATGGCTCTTTGTTCTTACATTAAACATATTATGCTTTGCCTCGTGTCTGTCACTGATGGCACCTGTAAAACGTTAGCCGTTTGGAGAAGGGGCCTGCTACCTGCTTGGCTCCGACCTGCAACGCCAGGCCTATTGACAGTGCTGTGCAAGTTAATACTAAGCAATCATTCATCCCCAGAGCACATTCTCTTGGACTGGACAGCTGGCACATGAAGGAGCGTGGCTACACGCACCCCTGGATTTATTCAGAGAAAGAGGACAGAACCTCCACCCTTCTGTCTGCTTTGCGGATCAGAAGAAGATCCAGCAACATGTCAGTTTAGAAGGAAATTTAGCATTTGCCTGGAAAACTCACCAGTACTTCATAGGTCTGCTTTAAGGTCAACGTCTCCAGGATGGCTTCTTCTTGATATTGGCCTCTGAGAAAGAGCAACTGCATTTATAATTGAGCTCATCTGAAAGGAGAACTCTTTGCTGTGGGAGGATCCCCTTTAATTACAACTTCACAGTAATAAGATGAGAAATGAGCAAGCAAGAAAGTACTGCTAGAATGTGACATGATAAATCAGTTTCCCCAGGAAGCACATTTGTGCCAGAACCATCACAACAGACAGCATGCCACAGCCATTCTTACTTCAAAAAGTAACTCTTGAGAAGAAATTCTAATTGCATCTGATTAGATGAGACTCAAGGTGCCCATAATGAACAAGGTGCATCCTGGCTGTATTCTTTCTCTTCGTGCATTTCTATATTGCTCATGCTCATTCCAAGGATAAGCACAGAAGGGATTCTCCTCACATCGCACACCACTCATGTGGGGTTTTTTTTACCTGAAGGATGGCCTTTTTTAGGCCGCGTGAAGCCCTGTCATCATTGCTGCTGTTGCTTATAGCCGAGCTACTTGCCCCACATTTCTTTTTCTTTTTTTAATAAAGTTTTTCATTTCTGACAAACAGACAAACAAGACATATATACACAGAGATTATATAAAACGTGTGGAGGACAAAATATCTAATAAAAAATTGACAATGTTTCTCATAATATCTGAATTTCAATTCATGAATAGATAAGAATGTAGTAAATTGATCTAAAAAAGAAAAATGTAAATCAAGTAGTCTACAATCTTTGCTTATATAGTAAAATGACTAATTGTAAATAAAGTATATAGGTCTGATTGAGTTCAATTTATATGGTTTTCCAGCCATGTATAGAATCTGGTCCATGTATTGTTAAATCTCTCTTCTTCTAGTCCTTTCAAAAATAAAGTTAATGTGTCCATTTCAGCGGTTTCCAGTGTTTTGTTCAAAAATTCTTCTTTAGTGGGTATTTCTTCTCTTCTCCAGTATTTTGCATATAATATTCTAGTAGTTGTTAATACATGAATGATCAAATCAAAGTCCTCATTTTTACAGTTCTCAGGTCTCATATTCAATAAAAACAGTTCAGGAGTAAAAGGTACAGTAATTTCCAACATTTTTTGTAAAATTTTATGAACCCAAGCCTAGTATTTTTTAACCTTATCACACATCCACCACATATGGTAAACTGTCCCAACTTCCTCTGCCCCAGTCCTCACAGTAGCTACCCCCCCCCCCCCCAGCACTGGGGGTCTTTTCCAGGGATTTTTTAAAATCGGTAATTGATGTAGAGATATGTCATTAAATCAGCATGTCAATATGTCAATTATCAATTTGTTTATTCTTAAAAAAAACCTTTGAAAAGACTCCTCCAATGGCATAGGGTGTGTGTGTGGTCACTATGGAGAGTGGGGCAAGGGAAATGGCTGCTGTGTGAATGGGACCAAGAAAATCTGGACTTCCGCACTCAGATCACAGCCAACCAGGCCTTGCTGTGTTCTTTCTCAAAACATTGCAGGAAAGCTTGTTTGGGAAAAATTAGATAAAAGCCAGGAAAAAGACCGATTTCCCACGAGGCGCTGCTCCGCTGTCACTCTTCCCTTTCCCCCAGTTGCATGTGTCAATTTCCCACTATTTGCCCCACGTCGCATTTTGACCCATGGCTTCACCCAATTTCCCCTGCAGCTTCATGATCCTGTTTTTTGAGGATACGCGAAGTCATGGGGGAAATCGGGCAAAGCTGTGGGTCAAAATGCGGTGCAGGACAAATAGTGGGAAATTGACCTACACGTGTGTGTGTCCATGTGCATGCACAGAAATGCACCACGATGTTGTGATAACTAGAGTCCAACAAGATGAAGGGAGCTCTGACTCTCTAAAGCTCATGCTCCGAACACCTTGCTGGTTTGTTAAGGTGCTGCTGGGCTTGAATTTAGCTGTTCTACTGAGGAGCAACACGGCTGCCCCCTGGAACTGTCTTTATGATGCTGTAAGGAAGGGATGGTGGAGAGCCTTCCCAACACCATTGATCCTGGGGCAAATAACCAGTGTGGGAAAGTATGAGACTTCTGATGAGAACCAATAAGCCAGGCCTTGTGTTAAAACAAAGTCCTTAATTTTCTTAATGGTCTTTCAGGAACACTTTCTTTGTTAGTGACACCAGATCAATGAGACTAGGAACTCTTATACAGTATTCAAAAGGCACTTGACTAACAGGCACCAATTGGTGTAAAGCCTTGGAGCGCGAAAACCCGCAACCGTTATGTTCTCATGAAAAAGGCGCACAAGCTAAAGCGTAACTCTTCCCCCCCATGCCCCTTAGTGCACTCTACTTGCATTCCCACACATAGACACCTGGAAGAACCCAGAGCGAGACATCTCAAGGCTAACAGTTCAGCAATACAGATAAGCAGAGCTGACAAAACAAATTAGCAACACAGGGATGGGAGGGGGCAGGGGTGACGTGGACTGGATCCGGACACCAACCTCCCGATTGGAGGACCTGGAAATAAAAAGGGGAAGAGCCAGAAAAATGACAGGGATCCTGACATCCTGCCCCTCCCAAAACCATTCCCTGCCCAGCTTAGACGGATAACATTTGTGAAATGCACGGATCAATCGTGGTGCATGAACATGCTCAGCAGCAACCCATTCATTACATTCAGGACCAAAATCTACCCAGCTGACAAGATAATACAGGCGGCCCCGTTTAATTGTCTAAATAGAGTCTAAAATACTAGAGATCTCATAATGCGGTTCCCCCTCCTTCATCAGAGGAGGAGGAGCAGGAGGATTTGGTCTCCACAAATTCAGCCCAGGGCTTTTCTTCAGCAGGTGTTGGCGGCGCGGCCAGAGGGGGGACCTGCAGTTTCGTGCCTCCTACTGCAGGTCTTGGAAGTTTCCCGACGGCTGCACAGCAATGACTTCCAGAGACGTCTTCTCGGTGGTTTCACTCGTTGCCCCTTCCAGCTGTAATGCTTGGGGTTTAAAAGTCCCTTTCAGCGGCCGAGGTGTCCCTCCAGGGGTCAGAGCAGGAGTCTTGGGTATCTTCGCCCCCCCAGGGGGCAGGAGGATGCGTAATGCCCGCTCTCCCCACATCTCATACAAAGTCCTTCTTTGAAGCGGGCATCGCGTCGCTCATGGACTGCCGTTTTGAACTTGGGAGTGATGCTTGCGACCCCAACTTGATTAAAGTGAACCGTTCCTCCACATCAGCCGCTGCTCTCATCCATGCCGCCAGGGAGCCAGGCCTATCATTTCTCAACAAAGTCTTGTATATTTCTGAGTTCAGGCCCACCCAGTATTTCTCAATGAAAAGGTCTTGAGACCAGCTGTGCACCTTCGCAGCTATTCTACAAAACTGATCAGTATACTCCCTTACAGAAGATCGGCCCTGAACCAGTTTCCTCAACTGATTCCTGGCCTTTTCCTCCCCCAAGGGATCCTTGTAGTACCGCCGAAGGGCCCACATAAAGTCATTCACAGATCGCAGTTCAGGACCTGGGGGGTTGTGCAAACTCACATACCAGTCACTAGCAGTGTCTCGCAACTTCGAGCCGATATAGCCAACCTGCTCACGTTCAGTGGGGTAAAGGTGCCCCCAAGTCTCCAGGAACCACTCGATCTCGATGATGAAGAACCGGAGCTTGTCAGGATCACCATCAAACATAGCCATCAGGGGGTTGTTTGGAGGCTGCCGATACATCCTGTCCCCGGGTCATGGGGCTGGCTGGGCTGGAACCCCGACCGGTGGAGGGGCTCCCCCAAGCGCTGGTTGTGCGGGGTCAGCACCCCCATCTACCTGCTGTGTGGGGGGGGAGACCCCCAGGTGTGCTGGCTCCTCCAGCAGGTCCCGCTCCAGTGGCTCCCACCACAGCCTGTTGCATTTCGAGTAACGCCTCTCATAGCTCACCCGCCAGCCGTTTGTGCATTTCCTCGAATCTCTGGTCCATTTGCTGCCAGAGGTCATCTGTACCTCGCTCCGGTTGTCGGGGGGGGGGGGTCATTCCTCTGGCGGAAGACTCAATCTCCAGGACTCCCTCTCCTCGTCTGCAAACTGCACTCGAGAGCCCCGTCTGTCGTGGACCCAGGACTCTGCTGTGCCCGTGCCAAAGGTCGACCAGGAGTACCTTGGCATTGGCGACCAACCACCCATGCCCCCTCCGACAGAGGAGTGCACAGGTATCAAAATTTGTAGTCACTGGCTCTACAGGTGCGGTAGTCGCTGGTGTCTCGGGTGGAGGTAGGAATGAGGGACCCATCGTCTGACATCTTCAGGTATGGGGATCACTCCTTCCCAAATGAAGGAAGGAGCACTAACAATCTGTGAGACTTCTGATGAGAACCAATAAGCCAGGCCTCATGTTAAAACAAAGTCCTTTATTTTCTTAATGGTCTTTCAGGAACACTTTCTTTGTTAGTGATACCAGATCAATGAGACTAGGAACTCTTATACAGTATTCGAAAGGCACTTGACTAACAGGCACCAATTGGTGTAAAACCTTGAAGCGCGAAAACCCGCAACCGTTATGTTCTCATGAAAAAGGCACACAAGCTAAAGCGTAACTCTCCCCCCCCCCATGCCCCTTAGTGCACTCTACTTGCATTCCCACGCATAGACACCTGGAAGAACCCAGAGTGAGACATCTCAAGGCCAGCAGTTCAGCAAGACAGATAAGCAGAGCTGGCAAAACAAATTAGCAACACAGGGATGGGAGGGGGCAGGGGTGATGTGGACTGGATCCGGACACCAACCTCCCAACTGTAGGACCTGGAAATAAAAAGGGGAAGAGCCAGAAAAATGACAGGGAACCTGACAGAAAGCTCATAAAGGCCACTGAGGTCTGGCAACAGTCTTCAGACCTGAAACCCTGAGTTCAATAGGAAACGAATCCTGGTTTCCAAGCTGTCCATTATTATGGTCATTTGAATTTCAGTCTGTGATTGTACGGCTTCAAAGCAAATTATTCAACAGGAAAGAGTCTACTGTAGATGCTGGGCTAAGAGAATGGCATTACCATCTGATCACTTTCGAACTTCAGCAGCGCAGCAGAAACAGCAGGCACTGTCATTTTCTAGATCCATGCAAGGCAGCTGAACCCCTTCACAATTGAGTTCACCTGCTTTTTGACACATTATACAACAGCATTAAGCATGGCATTCATGCTTATACATCTGTTCAATATGTGTGGCTAGCAGGACTGTTTATCTACTAAGGACTTTTAGTTGCTTAATCATCTTAACCAATTAATTAGTTCGTTAATTATATTAAAAATAAATGTTCATACTATAATGCCTCAATGTATTCCCCTGTGGCAAAGTGGAAGATAATGCACAATTTAATAAAAGTTATTGTTCATAGTCCCAGGAAAAGCCCTTACAGCTATTAATGTTTTTTTTTAAAGATTTTTATTGATTTTATCTATATTCTACATTTCTACGCTACTTACTATGCTAAATTTATCTTATACAGAGAATACTTTATAAAATGCTTAATCTATCAATTTATAAAAATTATTATAGCATTTAAAAAAAACCATGGTTAACACATGTTACTTTGTTACTTTTTCCATTCAAAAAGCTATTTGGCAGTATGCATAGTTTGGAGACAACACTTAATAAAGCTTATAATTCATACTAGTGCATACTAGTGCATATGCTTAATAAACATTTAACAATCATTTCTTCTTTTGTCCTCTTCTTGTTTTCTTAGTCTCAACATGTACTTTTGGAGCTGCTGCTCCTTTCTCTGAGTCTGATATTTCTTCTTCGCTCTTAGAGCTATCAAATCCATACATACTTTCTTGCGAGGCCAGTGAATCATCTGTGTCTCTGCCTTTTTTCTTTTCTTTGTCTTTTTCCAGGAATTTTTTCGCTTGATCAACAGAGTCAATCTTATATTTCTTGTCTTTGATGCTGAAGCTAAGTCCCTCTGGAGTATTCCAACGGTATATTATTGATTCAGACTGAAGCCATGTTGTCAGCTTTCTGTAGGCTTTTCTTCTTCTCCGTATTTCAAATGGTACATCTTTCAAAACTTTAACTTCTTCTTCTTGGATCTTCAGAACCGCTTTACTTGTGGCTTTTAGAACCACATCCCTTGTTGATTTCTTGGAGAACCTTATCATAATTTCACCTGGCAGGCTTTTCTTTTTGATATATTCTGGGTAGGTCCTATAGACCATATCCATATCACTTTTTAATTCTTCTGCTTTTAAGCCTGTTAACGGTGCCAACGCTTCACTTAACAGTCCTTTAAGGTCTTCTCCTTTTTTTTCTGGTACGTTCTGCAGTCTCAGGAAGAAATTCGCCCGTTCCATTTGCAATTTCAGAAGGGAATCATGATGAAGAGCCTTTTCTTTCTCTGCTTTCTGTAGTCTTGAATCTTGATTTTTTTACTGACGTTTTGACCTCCATAAGGTCCCGCTGCAGCTTTTCTGTGACTTTATTCGACTGCTTCAGCTCCGACTGCATTTTATCCATCTTGATGTTCAGTGACGTCATTTGATCCACTAGAGGTCGCAATAGCGAGGAGAACACTGCGCTCATCTCAGTGGTATCAACCTTTGAACTCGGAACTGTAGTTGCTAGCTTTGGGGAAGGTTTCGGTTTCCCCGCCATTGTTGAGACTTCGCTATTGTTTACGTTTAGATAAGATGAAGATAAGAAGCGATTTTTTCAGCTGGACTTGTATCGTTTTAATTGTTAACTCCTCAAGTATGCGATACCGCCATCTAGCAGCTCATCTAAGCTTTCCTTCCTTCAGTAACGCTGTGGGAAAGAGCCTCGTAAGTACGCCGATAATGGAAGGGGGGGGGGATTTCTCTCCACCCGCTGCTTTTCCCGCTAAGTTGCTTATTTCAACTTCAAGACTCACTTTTTCACCTTTGCGTAGCTGGAAGTTACTGCTTCATCGCTTCATATTCTCTGCTGCTTCACGGTTTGCGCTATAGCTATGCGGCTCCCGCGATGGGGGAACCTATGGGGGTGATGAGGGGGACCTCAAATCCTGCGGTCGCCACCGCTGGGAGAGATCCCTTCTCGTGCCACCCCAGGCAGAGCCCCCTCACTGGGGTCTCTGGGGGCTCGGCACCTGTCCAGAGCCCCTTCTTCCCATCGGGTATGGATCACCTCCCCCGCTAGCGCGGAGGGACGCGTCCGCCATTCTTCGCAAGTCTTCCGGAAGTCCCTTACAGCTATTAATGTTTATTGCTTTTCATTTCCTCTTGCAGTTGCAAACCACAATACTTGTTAAAAAGCAAAAAGTCAGTAAACTTGTCCTTAACTCAGCACCTTCAGTTAAGAATTAGACTCCACTGGTTGACCAGCTAAATCTTCAGTTGATTAATCCATCCACCAAGATGAGTGCGAGGCTTTCCTGGGGACACAGAACATGCAGGGCAGCTGCAGGTCTGAACACAGCAACGTCGTATTCCGTACGTGTAAATGGAGCAGGCTGGTGGCCCAGCTATCTCAAAGGTTACACAAGGGGAAGGAAGCACACAGGTCATGCCAGGTAATGACCAATGCTCCCTCTAAGCTATGGAGTCTTGTGAGCAAAAATTCTACTTTGTGAGCTACTAGCATTAAAGTTGTGAGCAGGCGAGCTGGCTACTGCATAAATTAGTTTGCTCTGGAGCCATCCTTCCTGAGCGAAGACAAAAATGTGTGAGCCGGAAACTAAAATACTGTGAGCTAGCTCACACTAACTCAGCTTAGAGGGAACACTGGTAATGACCAGTTGAGAGAGTTCCCTTGCACTTTTGAAGGTTTGTCCCAGCAGGGCAAACAGTGGCTGTCTGGAAGATGGCACACGGGAAAGCTCTGATCCCTCAGCCTCCCTGTTTATTTATTCCATGGCACCAACTCTTCTTGTCTGTAAAGTTGAATGTTGCCTTTCTTTAGGCATAGGGGTTCATCACAGAAATAAAATACAGATGTTATGTGCTAGATATTCAGGGTTGATGGATTTTATAGTTCATATTGATGTGTACATTAAGGAAAGAGAGTTGGATTCAGTTAAAAAGCCTTATAAGATCAATGTAGCAATCAACACGTAATAATGATTTTTTGAATGTGCCCATGAAACTTTCAAAAGAAAATGATCTTTGTAAAATGCCAAGTCCATATCATCTGAAAACCTACCTATAGTTGAACACTCAATAAATGGGGCAGTCACCAGCACAAGTTTTTTTGTTGACAAATCTCACCAGAATTGCTCCTGGGCATGTGCAGCCTGGATAGCCCAGGCTAGCCTGATCTCATAAGAGAAGCCATGTTGATGGCCAATGGCCCATCCAGTCCAACAGTCTGTGTCATACAGTGGCCAAACCTCAGGTGCCATCAGGAGGTCCATCAGTGGGGTCAGAATTCCAGAAGCCCTCCCACTGTTGCCCTCCAAGCACCAAGAATACAGAGCATCACTGCCCACCTATACCTTATGGCTAATAGCCACCCATGGACCTCTACTCCATATGTTTATCCAATCCCCTCTTGAAGCTGTCTATCCTTGTAGCTGCCACCACCTCCTGTGGCACTGAATTCCACATGTTAATGACTCTTTGGGTGAAGGAATATTTCCTTTGATCTGTTCTAAATCTACTGCTCATCAATTTCATGACGTGCCCATGAGTTCTTGTATTGTGAGAAAGGGAGAAAAGGACTTCTTCCTCTGCCTTCTCTATCCCATACATAATTTTGTAAACCTCTATCATGCCACCCTTCAGTCGTCATTTCTCCAAGCTAAAGAGCCTTCTAACCTGTTTCACCTTTCTTCGCAGGGCAGGCGTTCCATCCCCTTAATCATTTTAGTTGCCCTTTTCTGCACCTTTTCCAATGCTATGGTATCTTTTTTGAGGTATGGTGACCAGAACTGTATACAATATTCCGAAAGAGGCTGCACGTAGATTATGATGCTGGCTGGTTTGTTTTCAGTCCCCTTCCTAATAATCCCCAGCA
Organism: Lepidodactylus listeri; assembly: GCA_029233225.1. Lineage (NCBI taxonomy): Eukaryota > Metazoa > Chordata > Lepidosauria > Squamata > Gekkonidae > Lepidodactylus > Lepidodactylus listeri. The sequence continues at coordinate 6,418,981 of JARCFY010000001.1, read as the reverse complement.
TAGCAGTTGACTGTTTTATCGCAATCACACACTGATCACACCAGATTTCAGAAACTTAGCATGGTCAGCCCTGGCTAGAATTTGGATGGGAGACCACCAAGGAGATCCAAGGTCATGATGCAGAGGCAGGCAATGGCAAACCACCTCTGAACACCTCTTGCCTTGAAAGCCCCACCAGGGGTTGCTATAAGTCAGCTGTGACTTGACGGCACATTCCACGACTACGTGCAGCTTGTAGGAGTGGTTTTCCTGAGAAAGAGTGAGAAGAAGAAGTCTATCCTGGTGATGGCAAGGAGGGGCCATGGCAACAGTTGAGCCCGATGAACAAGGACTGTGGGTGAGCATCTGTCCCACCCATTTTGACTGGTAATTTAAGGCTGGGTTTGCAGGAATCAAGAGCCAACAGGATCTTGACCCTTGACCTGTGGCAGCAGAATCAGCACAATCCAAGGATGTCATTGCCCGCTGAAGAATGTAGTGAATGTTTGTTAGAAAGTATTTTGAACCTCCAGTAAGAGAGAACAGCAGGCTGCTGTTGTTCAGTCGCACAATCGAGTCCGACTCTTCACGACCCCATGGACCACATCATGCTAGGCCATCCTGTCTTCTGCCACCCTCTGGAGTTTGCCCAACTTCATGTCTGCTGTATCGATGACACTGTCTCCCCATCTCATCCTTTGCCGTCCCCTTCTTCTTTGATCTTCAGTCATTCCCAGCATCAGGGTCTTCTCCAGTGAGTGTTCCCTTCTCATTGGGTGGCCAAAGTATTTGAGCTCCAGCTTCAGGATCTGGCCTTCCAGGGGACAGTCAGGGTTGATTTCTTTTAGGATTGACAGATTTGATCTCCTTGCAGTCTGAGGGACTCTCAAGAGTCTTCTCCAGCACCATAATTCTAAAGCATCTATTCTTCAGCGCTCGGCCTTCCTTATGGTTGAACTCTCGCAGCCATACATTACTACTGGGAATACCATTGCTTTGACCAGGGCTTTTTTTGTAGAAAAAGCCAAGCAGGAATTCATTAGCATAAGAGGCCACACCCAACAGCAGAAACTCATTAGCATATTAGGCCACACCCCTGACAGCACAGCTCATTAGCATATTAGGAGGGCTGGGAAAGCACAGGGCAGGCATGGGAAGGGAAAGAAAGGCATTTTCAGTGTGCCTGGGTTCCCTGCCTGCCCTTTTCCAGCTGCCACATGTCAGCTAGAGAAGGGAAGGCAGAGAGAGGCTTTTCCTTGCCAAATTCACTCTCAGCTGACTGGCAGGGAGTGAAATTGTCAAGGAAATCTGGAGAGGCTTCCCAGAGGGAAAGAGGGCATTTTAACATGCCGCCTTTCCCTCTTGTGTGTAACGTGGGGAGGGCAGCATACTCTATAGCCACAGATGCCAGAGGTTTTGGTTATAGGTGTGGCCAACTCAGGAGCCAGCCGAAACTCTGTTCCTGTGCGTTCCTGCCCCCAAATAGCCCTGGCTTTGACCACATGGACTTTTGTTGGCAGGGTGATGTCCCAACTTTTTATTATGCTGTCTAGGTTTGCCATAGCTTTCCTCCCAATGAGCAGGTGTCTTTTAATTTCATGGCTGCAGTCACTGTCTGCAGTGATCTTCGATCCCAGGAAGGTGAAGTTTGTCATTGCTTCCATGACTTCCCCTTCTATTTGCCAAGGAGTGATGGGGCCAGATGCCATGATCTTAGTTTTTTTTATGTTGAGTTTCAAGCCAACTTTTGCGCTCTCCTCTTTCATCTTCAGCAAGAGGCTCTTGAGGTCCTCTTCACTTCCTGCCATTAGAGTGGTATTGTCTGCATATCTGAGGTTGATGATGTTTTTCTTGGCAATCTTAATCCCAGTTTATGATTCCTCCAGGCTGACGTTCTGCATGATGTACTCTACATATAAATTAAATAACCAGGGTAACAATATACATCCTTGTAGCACTCCTTTTCCTATGCTAAGCCAATCAGTTGTTCCATATTTGGTTCTAACTGTCACTTCTTGACCCTTATACAGGTTTCTCAGGAGACATGTGAGGTGCTCTGGTACTCCCATCCCTTTAAGGACCTGCCACAGTTTGTTGTGATCCACACAATCAAAGGCTTTAGCGTAGTCAATGAAGTAGAAGTAGATGTTTCTCTGGTACTCCCGTGCTTCCTCCATAATCTAGAAGGCTCCAATGTATAAATAAACAAATATGTATACATGTTGGGAGGTTGAGTTTCTGGTTCATGAATCCTGCAGGCTTCAGTGGGTTCACAGACATGTCCCAGAATGTGGGATCAGTCAAGACCTCTGTTGTGTTCGTATTATTAAATAGCCACAGCTTGCAAAGACTCTGGTATGCAAAAGGTCCATTTTTATTGGCTATCAAATAAAGACTCTCATTGGTCCTTAAGCACATCTTGGTAGCCAATCGCTGAGCCTCGCTTAGGTCCAATAGGATTGTTTGTATATAGTTACATTGTTTGAAGATATGAGTTGGAACAGTATAAATTAGGGTGCCGCTCTCAGAGAGCTGAAGCAATGTGTTTGAATAAAAGCCTGTTTGATTGATTCATCGCCTCCCGCTCAATATTTAATACTGGCAACAAGGATGTGATCCCAGTTCTAGCTGAACAGCTGAAATCACTCTGCCTGCCCAGCTGAAATCACTAAGGGCGCTCAGAGCTAAATCACTATGGGCATGGCATCCAAGGGCCATATTGAACCATTCGATCCGAAAGCTGGGAACTGGGACTCATACCTCGAGCATTTTGAATGCTACCGCATAGCAAATCATATTGACGGAGACGATGTCTGCTGCACCACTTTTCTGAGTACCTGTGGCCAGGCTGTATTCGACATTCCTCGAGATCGAGTTGCCCCCTCTACGTTACTCGAGACCCCTCTCAGCATCATCAAGGCCCGGCTGACCGAGTACTTCACCCCGAAGACGTCGGCTGCCGCACACCGATGTGCATTCCATCAGCGGAACCAGAGGGAGGGCGAGTCTGTCACAGAGTACCTCACAGCATTGAGGCGGGCTGCTAGAGACTGTCACTTCACCGATTTGAAGTCCGTCCTCTTAGATTGACTACTCTGCACCCTTCAAGACGAGAGCATCAGGCGAGCCCTACTCTTACTAAAGACTCTTACATATGAATCGGCCTTGGAAGAGGCCCTGAGAGCAGAGGCCACCAACCTATCCCTCCATGAACTGCGATTTGGTCCCCAAAGCCACACGCCAGGTCGTGCTGACATTGTACACCAGAGCAATACCGCTGAGTCCGATGACGCCCGGGACGACCAATCCGATGTGTCCGATGATGGGGCTTTCAATGCAATGGCCAATCAGAAGCTGCACCGCCAACAAAAAAGCCCGCGCCGCTCTCAAAAAAGCCAGCAAAGTAACGGCTGTGCTGGTTGCGGAGGCGCGCATGCGTGTAAAGACTGTCAGTTCCGTGATGCCATCTGCCATGCATGTGGGAAAGTGGGCCACATCGCCAAAGTATGCCGCTCTTCTCAGGGTCATGATGTTACGGATGAGTTCCAGCATACCCAAGGGTCTGTAAATGCCTCCAGTCGATCGTATTGTTCCAAGACATCTCGACTGCCTGGGCATAGACAAAGATACAGCCATCAAGCAAGCGTGTCCGAAGACTACACCAATTGCCTATATATACACCAGGGACTGCACCCGTGCCCCAATATCAAAGCCACCGTCTTCATCGAAGGTCGAGCGTGCCAGATGGAGGTAGACTCTGGGTCAGCATTGTCCATCGTCTCGTGGAGCACTTTCCAGCAAGTCTGCCCGCGTTTTGCTGCAAACCGCCTACAAAGATGCACCTTACAGCTGTTTGACTTCCAGAGGAACTGAGTTCTGGTCATGGGCATCGCAACGGTCCAAGTCAAATATAAGAAATTCTCCGGTCATCTGAACCTGCTCGTGGTAGAAGGTCGCCGCACAAGCTTAATAGGGCTGGACTGGTTCGCCCCCTTGGGCATAGACGTTGTTGGCGTGAACCAGGTTGAACCGCAGCCTTTAGTGGACTTTGAGAAAGAGTTTCCGGAGGTTTTCAAAAATGAGTTAGGCTGCTACAAGGGTCCACCCATATCGTTTCACCTGGATCCTGCTGTGCCACCAATCCGCCACAAACACAGACGCTGTCCCGTCGCTTTCAAGCCCAAGATTGATGAACAGATCAATAAGCTATTGGCCCAAGGGATCCTCGAGCCTGTTCCCAACGCCAGGTGGGAGACACCTATCGTCACTCCCCTCAAGCCAGATGGCTCCGTCCATTTGTGTGCCGACTATAAGTGCACCATCAACCGGGCCCTACAGCCACCTCCTGGCCTCAGTCTCTGGGGGCTGGGTGTTCACCAAAATCGACCTCGCCCAGGCATATCAGCAATTGCCGGTAGATGCAGCCACCGCTGAAGCACAAACCATCGTGACGCACCAAGGTGCCTTCAAAGTTAACCGGTTGCAGTTCGGCGTGAACGTTGCCCCCGACATTTTTCAAGAGCTCATGGAGCGCCTCCTCCGAGGTTTGCCTGGTGTCATACCTTTTTTTTTTTTATTGTTATTTTTAGTTTTTACAAAAAAGAAAATAGCGTTTTTTTTATACAAAGTTTATCCAGAAAAGAAAAGAGCGAACTGAGTTTATAATCATAATTTAACTTATTTAGTCCACAAGGTTTATATATTTGCTGTCATACCAACAATAAAACTTTTCCCACACTGTTCCAAATGTTTCTTGCTTGTTTTTTAATCGGAGATTCAAGTTGTCTATTTCAACCATTTCAAAAAGTTTCCTTATTGTTTCCTCCTCCTCTTGGTAGCCAATCGCTGATCCTCGCTTAGGTCCAGTAGGATTGTTTGTATATAGTTACATTGTTTGAAGTTATGAGTTGGAACAGTATAAATTAAGGTGCCGCTCTCAGAGAGCTGTCTTTTGAGCTGAAGCAATGTGTTTGAATAAAAGCCTGTTTGATTGATTCATCGCCTCCCGCTCAATATTTAATAACCTCTGTGGTTCTAAAGGATAACTACTGTTTCAAATGTCCTGTTGCATTTCTGGTTCCAGCAGAGCACAGAGAATGTGATGGACAGCTAAAACAGGCAATCCCAAATGGTCGGTGTTTCTTGCCTGCAGTGAAAGTTGTGATCATCTTGCTTACGTGACAAATATGAGTATAATTGCCATCTCAGTCAGATACCATTGCCTATTTGATTTGACCATTACCTAGTGCAGATCCTGAGTACATAAGTAGACAAAGATGCTGCTGTCAGATTTGCTTTGAACATCTTGTCTTTTGACATGAGTGCAATTTTTTGGGTGACCCATTTGGGTGACTTGGCATTTCAGGGAACTGAGCGTTCTCTTGTTCTGCTGCAACTTGGAGGTAGTGCTCAAGATGCAGTTTGTGCCTGTCTCCAGGGCTGCTCCCTCAATATTCAGATGGTATGATGCATGACAGTTGGGGTGTACAACTGGCAGGGTTCCACCCACACACATGTTCTCTCTACTTTCTGAAATACTGATCCCACAAGGGAAAACAACCTTCCCTCCCCCAATGGAATTTTTGGGAAAATTGAAATATATGCAATGCTTGCTTTTCTAGCAAAACTAAACTTCCCAAACTGATAGAACAACATAAAATACATCATTCACAGTTTAGTACAATTTTATATGTCAACTGTTTGCCATATTTATGGAATTTAAAAGTATAACTTCCTTCACTTTGTATAAGAAAAACTGCAAGTATACCCAGTACTTCAGACAGAGTTGCAAACTGTCAAGCTGGAGCCTCGCTTGTCATTTGATGTTGTCTAACTACACTCAGACTCTGTGGCCTCAGGGGTTAATTGCTTTCTCAGAAGAACTCGGTCCTCTGTTTTCGTCTACTTGCTGTTTATCTTCCTGGCTAGAAAGGGGTGTGTGTGTGAATGGGAGTGTGTGAGCGTCTGCTTACGCTTATGTAGTGCAAGCTTGGAGTAGTCTACAAGGCCCTGGGAAATGTGTGACACAAACTGCTGCACCCCATTGCTACCATAGCACACATAGCTTTAATTTTTGCCATCAGAGAGGTAGGGAAAATAAAAGTTGAGGGTAGAGAACAAGTTCTGTAGTAAATAAAAGTGTGCCATCTCAACAGAGATTCTCTCATGGAGTCCCAGTAGCAGAGTGGCACTCAGGGCTGGTGCGTCCATAGAGGTGGAGTTAGGCACTCGCCTGAGGCGCCAGCTGAAGAGGGGCGCTGGCCTTGCCTGAACAGGATGAATCTACCTGGCGTTTACTCTCAGATATTTGTTACCTGGCAAGAAATCCCAGTGCACTTGTTCAGGAGTGGAGGAGTTTTTCCTGAATCCCACCTGGACTAGTTCTCCATTTCACTGGAGCTGCACAGCCTGCTGTTTGACAACCAGGTCCCTGTTGATAAAGGTCCCTGCACTCAGAAAAAGAGCCCCTCAGGAAGGAGTCTAGAGTGAACCATCCTCTCTTGACCCGCTGACATTTGTCCTGTGTGTTTTTTGGTCTGTTTCTTAACACAGGGCTCCAGAGAGGGCCAGGCCCTGGTCCAGCTTTTGAGATGCTTAGCAGTAATTTTTTTTAATAAAATGCTGGCATGCCCTTATATTGACGTATTGTGGCAATGACCAGTCTACAGATTTTTTTTTTTACAAGTAACTCTAGAGCTCTTTTAACTGCAGAGCTCTAAAGGGAACTGTATTGGCTCTACATTGCTCTTCATAACTCTGGAAAGAAAAAAAACACTAGAGAGTAATTTTTTTTAAGAAAATGAAATCTGGATATTGGTTTGGCTGAACATGCTGAAGCATCAGCACTTGACCTGAAGGAATTGGTGACAAAATTTGCTAAAGAAAAAGCACCCAAAATGAGATTCTGATGTGCCTGAAATGGAAACAAGAGACTTAAATTTCAACATCACAATTAACAGGATTTTTCAAAATGCTTTGTGATTTGTGTTTTTCTCTTTGAGAGAAAATCAGCGATTGTGTTCCTTGTTCTCACAATTAAAAAAAAGAAGAAGTTAGCAATATCAAATTTTGTGTTTTTCATTCTTCCTAAAATGCATTTCATGTCTGAAAATTGGTCAGCACACCGGGGGCGGGGTGTGTGTGTGTGTGTGCGTGTGCCAGAAGGTAGCCTCGCCTAGTGTGTAAAAAAACCTGGCACCAGCCCTGGTAGCACTGCCAGCATCTTTGGAACTTAAGCTAAACTTTATGAGAACAAAAAATTCTGAATTCTTTAAGAATGTATTATCATTAAACACATTATAGCACATTAAATTATTACCAGCTAGCCTGATACCCATGCTTCACTATGGTATTCAAGTTCCATAAATCCAGTTATAACAATGATGATGTGAAGCTTGAAATGTAAGATTTGTTGTAGGAATTCTAATGGAGAAGATTGTAGTGTAAAAAGTGAAATGAGACATACGTACTGTTTTTTTCCTCTCTACTGAAGGACTGTAGACCACATTGGTGGTTCTGCCCTCAGGTGCTAGGATTACCAGGCTGCTTGGCGAGCTCACTCTGGAGCAGGCAACATAGAACTATTCATTTAAGAAGCAGTCATCTGTTAAGTCAACTCCTGCCACCTTCCACGAAAGTGATGGCCTCTGTACTTGTGTTCCTGGATTGTTTTGCTGTAAGCATCCCACCTCCTCTCCTACACCAGACAGGCAGCTGCCTGCCCAGTGTAGGAGGGGGAGGGGGAGGAGTATTAGAAGCCACTGTGGAGGCGGGGCTGGCAGGATCACCCAGGTGTTACTGCTGGGGCGGGCTCCCTCATGGCTTAAAGGCATCTGGGAGGCTGGGCCAGCAGCAAAGCTAAGGCAATCCTGATTTCCTCAACTGCCATTAGCTCTCTGCAGTCTCCTGTAATTGTTTTTTTGACCTCAGAACACTGAGTTCTGCAGCTGACCAATCAGAGAGTGGAGGGTGCAAGGAGGCAGCAGCCTGGCAGCCTCATAGAACTCAATGGGAGGGAGCACATTTTGACCCACTTAGGGGTCACATTTTTAAAAATCCCTTCTTAGTGAGCATCTACACCATGGTAGGAGCGCCCTCCCCAAATTTGGTGTTTCTAGGTCCAGACCTGGGCATTGATTTTACAGAGAAGGGACTTTCTTTTATGTATATATAGATGTCATTTATATTTAAAAATCTTTAAAATCTTGTATGTGTTAAACATAAGAGTGCCCCCCCCTGCTCTCTTTAATTCCCCAGTTTTTCTATTGAAAACTGAGGCCGAGGACAGACTGGCAATCTGCCCCGCTCTGCCTCCGCTTCTAAAGCGGAGGCACAGGGGGCGTTCAGATTGCCGCATCTGTCCCCCGTCGTCAGCGCGGACTCACCCGTCCGCGAGGCGCCGTCCTGCCACTTCAGCCGGAGACCACTTTAAACAGGTCTCCGGCTCTCCGGCCGCGCATCCCTGCCGCTTCCTGGCAGTGTGGATGCGTCGGCAGCGTGCCGGAAGCGGAAGTGTGGACGGACCCGCAGCCACGCGCCTCCTCCCCGCCTCCTCCCCAGGACATCGCAGCCAGTGCGAACGGGCCGCACCAGGCTGCTTTTCCCGCGGGGCTTTTGGCCCCGCGACTGATCCAGGGCAGATCTTCAGTCTGTCCTCAGCCTGAGAATGTCCTTAGACTTTTTCAAGCTGTACATTTGGAATGAATAAAGCACTTTGAAAGACATAGCTTTTCTCACTCAAAAACAAAATATTTCATAGGAGATTTTTTCAGTGCTCCATTGGAAAAATGGAAAAGGTCGTCATTTTCATGCTATCTATTTTTTGTGTGTAAAAACCCTTGCCCTAAGAACCATTTTAGTCACCTTAAAAGAGAAAATAGATCACTGGCCTGTTTGGGTTTTTTTTCAGTGCTGCCCCTAATTTTGCATTGTTTCCACTGGAAAAACTGAAGAAAGTCCTCAAGAAAAACAACAGGAAAAACCCTATTTCCCACCCAGTTAATTTCTGGACCTCCACACCTCTGGCACTCAGACAACCCAGTGAGAATTCTAGTTGAACAACATTATTCAGTTTGCAGGCTTATGATGGCTTACGATGCCCGCCATATGTTAAAATATAAACTTATTATGAGATTAATTACAGTTAAATTGCACAGTTAATTTAATTACTCTCAGTAGGGTAAATGTTTGGAGCAGCAATGAGAGGCAGTTCAGAGCTCTTTTTGCTTAACTGGGGGCCCACTGCTCCATGCTCACCTCGCCCCCCCCCCATCTCTTGCTGTGCAGGTGTTGGCAAGACTCTTTTAGGGGGGCGCCAAAGGCTGCACCCAAAAGAGGGGTTTGGCCATATTTTTCTCCAGTAATAAATATATTCAATACATTTCGTTTGACAGAAAAATAACAATTCTGTAAAAGAAATTAATTAGAAAAAACATACACCATTTGGATTTTCTTTTTCTGTATTTTTCACATGTGTTTTGTGTGTGTGTGTGCACACCTGGAAGACATGGCAACCTCTGGTGACTGACCCCTACTGGGGGCTTGGAGGATATTCAGACAGGTGCCTGAGTGAGGCCTGCCCCTGCCTCCAGCCTCTGGTATTTCTAGGAGGTCTCCCACCCAGGTACATGCCAGAGACAACCCTGCTTAGCTTCCAAGATGTGATGAGATCAGGCTTGCCTGGGTGCCAGATCAGGGCACACCATTTGGATTTTAATTAGCTTTATTAAGAGACGTATTATGCATTTTAGGAATCTCACATAACGCCACCATTCAGTTTATCTAACACTATATTAACTTATATAACCCTTATAATCCATGTTTCAGCTGCATGTATAGGGTAAAGAATCACCATAACTAATAAAAATAAGTAAAAATAAATTATACGTATTAATTAACAAATAACAATTAATTATGGAAACGAAAGAGCAAAATAACTATTTCTGGGACTGCAGCTTTGTTATGTACTGAACTGGTATTTTTTGATGCCTGCCAAAAATAGACAGGCAGGCACATCGTCTACTATTATGGATGGCTTGGGTCTGGGGTATCTTCTCTCTGGGAGATCACAGGAAGATGCCCTTCTGATTGCCCCCTTGGTCAAAGTATCCCGTTTCATGGGCGCACAAGAGAGGGCCTTTTCAGTGGCAGCCTGTCAGCTATGCTGCCATTTCCTGGACAGGGGTTGGAACTCGACCAGTGACCCCACCCGCTGGAATGTGCTCATGTGCTCATGTGCTGTTTAGCTGTCTGGCTTCCTTATCACACCCCGCTTTTTCCTGCTACACTCCCAGCTTGTGCCCGCTTCGCTTCCAGCTTGCTCAAGGTCTGGGATAAATCCTCCCCTACCATGTTATTCTTTTTGCAGCTGCTCTCACAAACCTTTTAGTAGAAGTTTCCTGGGAACACAAAACACAATAACCTGCTTGCCGCCATTTCTATATAAAACCTGTTTAGGGGGCTGGAACAACTTTTTACATTTTATGATTGGTGTAGATGCAGTGAGGGGGATTCCAGTTACTTAGTATAATACTAACTGTTTGTTTACAATAAAGTCATTACCAACAGAGAAAGTGTAACTATACCAATAAGAACCTTTTGCAAATAAAGGACTTTCTGGTTAAGAAGACCTGTTGCAGACTGCATCTTTTGGGACAATCTCACACAGCCCCACAAACATGGAACAACTTTCCCAGCGGTGTACTTGCCCCCCCCCCCCCCCCATTTAGGTTGGCAGTTGATTGAAGCAGTCCTAAGTTGTGATTTTAAATTTTGGCCTAATGTATTTTTAGGCACTGTATTTTATGTACTTTATTTATGAAAGTTGCCTTGAGCTCCGTAAGGATGAGATGTAGCTAATAAATGTTTCAAATAAATACTATCATAGGATAGCCGTGTGCCAGGTCACTCCACTCACCAAACCTGTAGTGCCCTGTGCTGGAGTATTTGAGGATAGTTTAGGGTTGCCAGCCTCCAGGTGGAGCCTGGGGATCTCTGGCTTTTACAACTGATCTCCAGCTGACAGAGATCGGCTCCCCTGCAGAAAACGGCTGCTTTGGAGGGTGGACTCTGTGGCACTGTGCCACGCTGAGGCCCCTCCCCAAACTCTGCCCTCTTCCTGATCCACCCCCCAAAGTCTCTAGGTATTTACCAACCCAGACCTGGCAACCTTATGATACTTTGAAAATTAAATGAGCAGTTCTGCATCTGGTGAAAAGAATGATGAAGCAACAGCAAGAGCAATAACACTATTTTTTGTGACCTGTAGCTAAAATTAGATTTATAACAAATATCATACCTTGCCTTTCTTCCTGATGGGAACCTGATGGGAACCCAAACTAGCTTACATCATTCTCCTGCCCTTCATTTTATCCCCACAATAACCCTGTGAGGTAGTCCATCCTGAGGGTCACCCAGCGAGTTTCCGTGGCAGAGTGAGGATTTGAACCTGGGTCTCTGTTGAGGGATTCTGGGACCCAGGATTTTTCCTAGGACTCCCCCCCCCCCCCCCAGTTCCCCTGAGTTCTTTCATTGGTTGGGTGGTAAGGGACTGAATCTAGTATAGAGAGACAGCAGTGGTCCTTAAACAAAGCTCAGCCTATTCCATTATACACTCTTAAGACAGAGAACACTTTATAGCATTTCAGTATTCAACACAGAATATTTCAACCCAATACTTAAAACAGGGCACTTGTATAAAACTCAGAACGTTCTGGACTAGCCACCAAAGTCTCACGTGGAGCTGTTGATGGCCAGCCCCCGACCATTAGTAACCAGAGGTGTATACCTTTCTTGGACCTATGGCTGCTAACGCCTCTGGTGATGTACCTATCATGTAGGGATGTGACGCAGGCCACACTAGAACTGATTAGAACTGATCCAATGTACTGACCCAGAGCCCTCTCCCTTCTCTCTCTCTCTCTCTCTCTCTGGGGTCAGGAAGCTCCCAGAAAGTCAAGGATAGTCAAGGAAGCAAGTTTCAGATTCCCTCTCCATTTTGATTCTGACAGTGACACCACCAACTTCTGGAATGTATAAACAGCCTCTAAGGCAAAAGTCATGGACAGAGTTATCAGTACCAGAAGGAAACAGAGGCTACTTTACTATAGAAACTAAAAAAAATGTAGGTTTAGCCAGGGATTGAGGCTTGGTCCAGGGCCTGATTCTGCGACAGTCTCCCAGAAATGAGTCAGACTCCCTGACCACAACACCACGCTGGCTCTGACAGGTCACCTAGTTGTTTCATCGCCTTTGTTTTGTTACAGAGGGGATATTTCTAACCTTTCCTGCCCATGCTGCCTGAACTTTCCTGGCGTCTTGACAGTAAACCTTTGTTTCTGTTGCCAGTACCACAGGGATTCTCTGGAGTTTCTCTGGGCCAGGAAATACTGAGCAGTTGTGAGACTCCTAGCTTTGTATTCTGACGAGTCATCCCTGTCACAAGCAGAGACCCTTTGCTCCCGTTGCAAATAGCATCTGGGGGGGGGGGGGCAGGTCTGGAGATAAAGTGATCCGGGGCGTTCCAATTCCCTTCATCTTTGGCACTACGATCATTCAAAGTTGGTGGCCATTTCTGATGAGCTATGTCTGCCACAATCCAGACAGGCATAGGAACTTAGGTCCCCTTGCAATTAGCATAGGGGTTGGATTTCCAGTGCTAGGCCGAGGACAGACTGGCATTCTGGCCCGATATAGGTCCACTTTTCAAGCGGATGAAGACAGCCCGTTCAGACAGCCGCGGTTGCCCAGCGTTGCCGTGCTGTACTCACCCAGTCCTGAAGTGCTTTCATCCTGCATTAAACAGGTACCTGGTGAAACTGGTGTCAAGCTGTCTGGGTGCACACTCATCCCACTTCCTGGCAATGTGGATGCAAATAAGCTGCACATCAAGTGGCACCTGTAATGTGAACCCACTGATCCAGCTGCTGTGCCCATGTGCCTATGTGCTCATGTGCCCATGCGCATATGCGCACCTTGGCAAAATAAACCAAAGCCAGGAGCCGCCAGGGGCCACACTGTAGTGTGAACACTCTGTTCCGCCTCCTCCCTGGTATGGTCCCGCATCAGTCTACGCAGTGTGAACAGAAAGCCCTGCAGCAACTCGGCCCGGGTCTTTTTGCCCCGCTTCTCTTGCGCTTCATTTTGCCAGTCTGTCCTCAGCCCTAATATGGGCCAGGAGGGTTCCAGTTCTCTTTATTTTTGGCACTGCAACACCCACCATCATCTTAAAGATGGTGGCCAGTTTAGAGGCTCTGAGCTTTATTTGCTGATGTGTCTGCCACAGATGGACAGACAGATGGACAGATACACCCTTTAACTTTATATGCTTACAAAAAGTGATTTGCCCCTTACCCCAAAATGAAGATACCCCATGGACCAGTGTGACTAAGTGTAGAATCCAAAAAAGAATCCAGCTAACAAGCAAGGGGGAACTGGAAGAAGGCACTGCTGTCCAAAGCACTAACTGGGGATACTTGAATATCTGCAGGTTCTGTTTGCTGGTTGTGAACAGGCAACCAATTTTGTAGACTGTTTGGCTGTTTTTGAGCAGTTCATGCATGTTGGTTGGGCGGATCTTTGACTATTCAAATAGTGAAAGTACATAACAGTATGGTGCAATGGTTAGTGTTTTGTGCATGCATGTTCCCACAAAACCCTGTGAGCATTCTAGTTTCCCTCCTCCCCACAGATTGACAGTCTCCGCACTCTACTTCAAAGCCAATCATGTCAATTAATCATTCAGCAAGTGATTATAGATGAAGACTCTGCTTTTAAAAAGTCTTGCTGTGTGATGTTCCTTTAAGTCTGTGTTAGTGAGGGGTATTTCATGCATGTGCGTTGTCACACAGCCTTATGGGAGGTGTAGTACCCCTCCCACATCACTTAATTACCTAGCCTGACCATCCATGACTCTGGGGGAGAATTAATTTCACCTACTACCCAGGTGCAAAAACGCCTGCAAAGCAAGTAAATAAAACTCCACCACAGCAGCTACTGTGGTGGCCACGAAGCTGTTCAGCTCGGAAAGAACTGAACGAAACAGATCCAAAGCTCTACTTGTGACTGATTGTGGCTATCAGGCATGGCATAGTTGCACGCTGAAGCTCTTAGCCACAAATCACGGCATCCCGAACACCAACCGGTGTCTTCATTAAAGAAAGTCTGGTCCTCTCTTAAGTTGGTAGATCAAAGCTCTCCCCTTCCCAGTCAGGATTACCTTCGTCTTGCTTGGATTCATTTTCAACTCATTCACTTTCAAGACTCTGACCCCAGGTCACTACTTCTGGAGGCTTCAGTAAAGGAATATAGAGCTGGACGTCATAAACTCTGTAGTGCCCTCTCTGTGCTTTCCGCACCACCAAAGTGCCTCGCCACTTGCTCTGAGTCTGCACGGCAGGGGAGCTCTGAGACGGAGTCCCGTGCTGTGTGCCCTAACTACTGAGTTGTAAGATTTTGTAAGTTGTATGATTTGTACGATGTCCTGGCTGAAGTTTTTGCGGGGCAGGTGGGTGGGTTTGTGATTGGGTGCTGGGGAGGAGGCTTGGCTGCCACGGGGAGGAAGTTGATCGGCTGAGCCTGTAGTTGGCACCCTGAGCTCCTCCAAGCCTAGTTAGCAAGGCTGCAGCAGCAGGTGGACAACTTGAGTTTTCAGTTCCATTGACACTTGTAAGCCACGCCTCCGCCTCTGGCACTCCCAGTCTGAAAGGACTCCAGGAACCAACTAAGGCTGTAGTCACACGGTCATGTTGACTGGGTTTCACTGCTGTTCTCGCTCGCATTTAAGATCGCTGATCAGACGGCCACATATGCCTCCCACACCGAAGTGGGCTCACTCGCGCAATCCTCCTGGTCCCCTAGTGAGTTTCCCTACACCTGGAAAATCAAGTACTTTCCAGGTATTTGCATTTTGAATCTGCAGTTTTGCCAGTCTGGACAGCCATCTCTCACAATGATCGTGATTAGGTCGTCTGTATGTCCTTCTTGCTGTAGTCCCCTCCCCCCCCCCAGGCTTTCACCTTTATGTGCATGACCATTCTTGTGCTGGATATATTAAATGCATGAATGCGCAAGCAAACATAAAACAGCGCTCAATAGTTCATTTTGTCTGGGGCGGCAAAAACTTTTTAAAAAATATTTGCGTATGCGCATATGTGCCACCATTTTTTAAAAAAAAATGTGCCGTGCCACCACTTGGGCGGCGCGGCTGTCTGAACAGTGCCTGGGACCTTGTTGCGCAATGCTAGCAGTTGGGCAAGGGATGTGTGATCATCCCAACCCACAAAAAAGTATCCCTGATCAAATCTACAGTGAGAACAAATCGCGGTAGGTTGCCGTGTGACCACAGCCTTAGGCTGTGGCTATGCCTCCAAAACCACCTGTGAAGAAAAGTGGTTCCCTAAAATTTCTTGTCTGCTTGAAAGTTTGGCTCAGGCTTCACACATGGCCTGCTTGCAGGTTAATACAGTTCAGTTGAAGCTAGAACAAACTGGCCTTGTGAAGTTGCAGATAACTCCATCTGTAGAAGGGAGTCAAGGAACCCAGTGCCAGCTCCCAATTAGCCACATTCCATTCAACTAAACACCTGCAGGAAAGGAGCTGAATCAGAATTCATTTCTTCTCCCCCTGGTCAGACCATCACTTAGGACAATCACAACCTAATCAAAGAACAACTGTAAAGAAAACAGTCATGAGAGTCTGACCCACAAATCAAGCAGTCAACAAGATTTGCAGAGAAAATGCTTTCGGTATATTGTCAACAAGCACTACAACACAATGAACAAATTCCTTCAAATCATAAGAAAATCCTTGTGTAAAAATACATCTACGTTGTCTCTAGATTATAGAACATTGTTTCAAAATTGGATCTTCCTCAGGGAATATTAGAGTAGTACAAAAGCTCTCACGCTCATAAAGTGCTTTACAAAAAAAATCAGGAAAAATAATATATTTACATAGGATGCTGATCTCACTACGTATTCAGGCCTGGGATCCATCAGAAGCTTAGCAGCATATTTGAGCCTGAGGAAGATCCAATTTGATGGCTGGCTGGGAAGGAGATAGGGTTGCCAACTCCAGGTTGGGGGATTCCTGGAGATTTGAGAGGTGGAGCCTGGACAGGTTGGGGTTTGAGACCTCAGAAAGGTCCATAGACTCCACCCTCCAAATCAGCCATTTCCTCCTGAGGAACCATTGTTGCCAATCTGCAGGTGAGGGCTGGAGATCACTCAGAATTACAACTGCTCTTCAGATGACAGAGATCAATTCCCCTGGAGAAAATGGTGGACTCTGTGCCATTCTACCCGGCTGAGGTCGCCACAGCAAATTGATGCTGAGTACCCAAGGCTGGGGCACCTGCCAGAGCCTCTTTCTAGAGACGGTGTATTTATTTCCACAACAGGCCTTAGTCCTATCTTTCCTTATTATATAAAGCCATTTTCAAGTGGCAAGATTCCATGGGGCACCAAAATCAGTTGGCTGGAAGGACTGCCACTCAAAATGGGGTCCCTGGCCACTGGCTGCATTCTCTCCCTGCTTTGCCTCAGTCCCGCCCACAGAGCCACCGGCCAGCATCTCGGCCACAATCTGGAGGGAGCCGGCGAAGGAGAAGGACTGGGTGCTGGGTCCACTCTTCTCCTCTGCTCACTGCCAGGTGGGTCTAACTGTCCCCTCAGTGGCCTGCTTCTGTCAGTGAAAAGACAATGGACGTTCAGCATAACCCCCTCACCCCCACCCACTGACTTTCCTGTCAGAATAAACTGAAAATGGCTTTCTCTCCTAGGCTGTGATCAGAAGTCCAGTTTGATCCATTGCTATTGCAGTTCCCTGATGGATTTAAAGTGCACGATCAGACAGCAACATCTGTCTGTCGTGTCCCAGTCATCTGTGTCCTGTTCCCCACCACCACCTTTACTGTGTGTTTATTTTGATACCTGTTAAAGTGCGGTCGTTTTGGCCTGAGCTGGTTTCATACCGGATTTCCTGTTGTCTGATCACCCAGTCAATCAGGCAGCTCTGACAGGGCTCTTTTTTTTCAGCCACCATTTTTTTCAGTAGTTAGTGAAGTGCACACAACTGCTTATTCACACCACTCTCTCTTTCCCCCTCTCCCATAGGGGCTGCTCTAAACATTGTTTTCTGCATAGAAACTTTCAAATAAAAACACCCCTGTACTTCAGCTTTCTCCTGTGCTTTGGGGAAGGGGTACCTAGAGAGTAAACTTTTTTAAATTGGCCGACGGCCCCATGAACTACATATCCCAGAAGGCATAGCAGAGCTTCTGGGCATGCTTGAGGGGAAAATTATTTTTAAAAATGGCCAGCAGCAACACTCCTTGGCTGCAGGGTCTGATATGCATCTGATTGCTCAAGAATGGTACAAAAGCGCTTTGAAGAGTGCTAAAATGGGTGAGTCTGATCAGTATTCTCTGTAATAAAATACTCTGGATCAATTAGAGTCGGGGCAACAGTGGATTAAAATGCACGTCTGACTGCACCCCAGCTTAGCTCCACCATGGCTGGCTGGCTGGCTGGCTGGCTAATGAGGTGGGGAAGCAACCATCAAACCATTCTCTTCAATCCCCTGCTGTGTGACTGACTTTCCCCCTAGGGTTGCCAGTCTCCCACTGTTACAATTGATCTCCAGATGACAGAGATCAGTTCCCCTGGAGAAAATGGCTGCTTTGGAGGGTAGACCCTATGGCATTATACCCTGCTGAGTCCTTCCATCCCCCCAAAATGCTGCCCTCCACAGGCTCCACCTCCCCCCCCCAAAAAAATCTCCAGGTAATTCCCTAATCAGAGCAAGCTTGGTTGCCAAGCTGGCAGAGGGCGGTGGAGGGGGTTATGCTGAAACTCCATGGTCTTTTTACTGACAGAACCAGGCCACTGAGGGGACAGTTAGACCCACCTGGTACTGGGTGGAGGAGAAGAGTTGCCAATCTGCAGTCAAGGGCTGGAGATCACTCAGAATTACAAGAGCTCTCCAGATGGCAGAGATCAGTTCCCCTGGAAAAAATGGTGGACTCTGTGTTCTTAAACCCTGCTGAGATGTCCCCCCCATGACAGCCAATGCGATGTGGCTAGGGCTGCCAAGTCCAACTTGGGAAATATCTGAGGACTTTGGGGGTGGAGCCAGGAGACTTTGGGGGTGGAGCCAGGAGAAAGGAAGTGACATCATTTTGTGATGTCACATCCTGTGATGTTGCTTCCACATGCTGACACATGAACTCATGAAGTTTCCTAATACTG
Organism: Lepidodactylus listeri; assembly: GCA_029233225.1. NCBI lineage: Eukaryota > Metazoa > Chordata > Lepidosauria > Squamata > Gekkonidae > Lepidodactylus > Lepidodactylus listeri. The sequence continues at coordinate 6,400,757 of JARCFY010000001.1, read as the reverse complement.
AGCTTCTGCTGCTGCCTTGAGCTTTATAGGCTTGCAAGCAGCATTACCCAGACTGTGACTTTTATGCCACTGTTTTTTGTCGCTGAACAAGAGTCAGTGTTATGTAGCAGTCAGTTTGTTTGGCTGGGATCTGGGAGAGCCTGGCTCAAAACTCTGCAGTGCCATGGAATCGTTTTATTTAATACTGAATCAGGCCATTGGTCCATCAAGGTCAGTATTGACTACTCAGACTGGTAGTGGCTCTCCAGGGTCTCAGGCTGAGATCTTTAATGTCACCTATAACCTGATCCTTTTTTAGCTGAAGAGGCTGATAGCTCCTGCATGTCAAGCAGATGCTCTATCACTGAGCAATGGCCCTACTGAATCCTTCCTCATCTCGGCAGAATATGAAGCACTAAATGCTACACAAGTGCTAAATATGATTTTCATATCATAAGAACAGGAGAGAAGCCACAGTGGATCGGGCCAACAGCCCATCCAGTACAACACCCTGTGTCACACAGTGCCCAAAAATACCAGGTGCCCTCAGGAGGTCCAGCAGTGGGGCCAGAACTCCAGAAGCCCTCCCACTGTTGCCCCCCAAGCACCAAGAATGCAGAGCATCACTGCCCCAGACAAAGGGTTCCATTTAGACCTTGTGGCTAATAATAGCCACTGATAGACCTCTGCTGGATGGGGACAGAGAGAGAGACAGACAGACAGACAGAAAAAAGAAAGAAAGGGGGAGGGGAAGAGAGAGAGAAGGAAAAGAGCTGGCAGACCCCAGCAGCTTACCCCAAGCAGCTTACTCCAGCAGCAGGCCACATGCAAAAGCAGGCCCTTCAGCAGAAAGAGCCTCTCTGGGCGGGGCTCTCTTGCTGACTTCTTAAAGGGGAAATGTCTGTTGAGGCTTTTTACTGCAGAGCAGGCTCTCTGCAGACATTTCCCTTTTAAGAGGCCAGGGCAGTCTCCGACGTTTCCCTGCTGGCAGTCATTGCCTCCCCCGGTGGCCAATTTTGAAAAAGCGGGGGAAAGCTTTAAAAATCGGTGTTTCCCCCGCCCTACCGGGGGACTTGGCAGCCCTAGATGTGGCAGTCAGGGCTTCACAGCATGGTAGAGGCTGCAGGTGTGGGGGGGAGACATGGACAGCTGAACAGTGAGGGGGATATAAAGGTAGGTTGATAACTGGCTGGGAAGGAGATAGGGTTGCCATCTCCAGTTGGGACCTGGAGATCTCTCGCTGTTACAATTGATCTCCAGATGACAGAGATCAGTTCCCCTGGAGAAAATGGCTGGGCGGGGGGGGGGGGGAAGAGATCTGTAGTCTGGAGTTCAGTTGTGATACCTGGCGATCTTCAGGCTCTACCTAGAGGTTGGCTACCCTAGGCGTGGCAGTCAGTGCTTCAGAGCAGGATCTGCTAGACCCAGGTTCTTGCTGAATGGGTGATTTTGGGCCAGTCACAGACTTTAAGCCTAACCTACCTCACAGGGTTGTTGTGCAAAGGAGACTGATGTCAGCTGCTTTGGTCCCCATTGCAGAGAAAGACTACTTCTCCAGGTACAATGCCATAGACTCCACCCTCCAAGCCAATCTGTCCCTCATGGGGAACCATTGTTGCCAATCTCCAGGTGGGGGCTGGAGATCACTCAGAATTACAACTGCTCTCTAGGAGGGAGGAGGGAGAAGATGGAAAGCTGAAGCCTGGCTTTCACTGTGCATGTCTATCAGGTTTTCTTTTTCGTTCTGCTTTGATTTGCTTCCCTTCAGCACTCAATTTGCTTTCCAGTCACTGTTTCCCCAGGTTTTCTGAGAATGCTTTTGTGCTGGTTTTTCCCTTGCTTCACTTCCAAGCTGAAGGTAATACAAAAGCATACAGATTCCCTTAGATTTCTCCCGCCCTTTTCCTGCCCCTTGAAGGCCACCCCACTGCCCACACTGAGGTTGTTCCTCCCTCTCTGCACCTTCCACCATCCTTCCCCCTTCCTCAGTGTATAAGCTCCATTTCCCCCTCATTTTTTAATTTTTAATTTTTTTGACAAGCGGCATGAGACTATCACTAGTCTCAGATCGCTGAATAAAAAAATTAAAATGGGGGGGGGAGTTTAAAAAGTGCTGCACAAGGTTTAGTTCCCTGCTGGAATTGACTTAAAAGGGAGATTGGAGAGGAGGCAAATGGCAGCATCCCCTGTGCAAAAGAAAGAAAGAAAAAGGATTTGGCGGCAAGAGGAGCAACCTGATCTTGGTGCTGACTTAGTAAATAGGGAGGCAGGAGGGAGGGGAGCTGTGCCAATCAATCCTGCCCAGAGATTGCAGCCCCCTCCCACAAGTGGGGCCAACTCTGCACCCTTTCATGCTGTATTGCTAAATGAGAGAACATTGCTAGGCTTTGTCAAGGGGAGGGAGGTGAGCTAAGCCTGTGAGAGTGTCAGTATTCCCAAGCTTTCCAAACAAGTGCACGACAGAAGCATGCAGAAATTTGAGGGATTTGCAAACAGCTTCAGATGGAAAGATTCTTCTCCCAAAGAAGCCAGTGGAGGAGTTGGGAATGTCAAGACAGCCACAAGAAACATCCTGATGCCGTCGAAGTACGCACCTTTTTAAAAATGTTTAAGAACGTTTGAAAAAAAAGCATTTATAGGAGAAATTTGTGTAAGGCTGTGCCTTTAAAAAAGGGGGGGTGGAGCCCCCAAAAGCCGCACCATAGCTATGGGCCTGGCTTCCAAGATCTGACAAGATGGGGTTAGCCTGGGGTTTTATGATGGATTTTAGTTAATGTCTTCTAATGTTTTTTGTTGTCTGTTTTGTAAGCTGGCTTGGGCAGGTTCCTGGAGGAGGCATAATTAAAAAAGAAAAAGAAATTAGAATCAGACTATGTCGAAAGAAAAGAAAAAACCCAGGAGGGAAAGAGGTCAAGTTTATTCAGCTCAAAAAGCCGGCTAGATCCTTTGTGGCAGAGAACAGAGCTCATCCTCACCTAAATGCCAGCCTTCTATTTTATCCCAATGTTTTCTGGTCACGAAATTACGTGCTCCAGATGGAGGTGATGGTGATGTCAGGCTGGGCCTCTGCTTATAGGATCAGCCTCTACTCTGGACTTGACCTGAAGTGGCCAGCCTTGAGGAGCTGAGTGGAACCCAGGACAAAAGGCCCATGACTAAATCTAAGCACATATCCGGACTTAAAGGAGGTGACCTACTGATCCCAGCTGAAGGAAGGGACAGAGAGATGCATGGGTGTGAAGAAGAGACCAAGAAGGGGGGAGCTTAAGTACTGTCTGAAGCTCATCAGAAAATCACCAGGGCATCATCAGAAAATAAAGCCAACAGGTTCCAATTGACCACCAGCTTCAAGATGATCGTGGCAGCTACCATGCTAAAAGCAAAGGGCATCGGAACACCCTGGCTCAGATTATCTTCAGAACATCCTTCTGCTGTTTACAAGGGGAGCAACAGGTGGGTGGAGGGAGAAGGGAGGACTGGGAATATCCCCTCTGTTACAAAACAAACCCCCAGACAACCTTGCCAATTAAGAGGCCTTCTTGAGGACGATGCTCATTGGAATAATATTCTACAGGAAACAGTAGCTGCTGTGCAGTCACCTAAAATGTTACCAAAATTGCTGCTTTTTGACTCGTTTGTAGCTGGCTGGGGCTTGACCATTTCCGCTGATTAAAATGGCCGGGGTTGGGCTAACCAGGAGTCAGCTGCAGTCCAGGATTATGGAGTTTGGTGGGCCAATATAATAGCAATTAAAATGACAGTGAAAATGGTATTCCTTGTACAATGCTGTAAGACACTCAAATGGGGCTGGCGGTGGTGGTGTTTTTTGTGTGTGTGCCTCATCTCTCCCCTGGTCTCTGTATCGCCTGGGGAAAGGGACATGGTTCCCCCCCCCCACCAGGAGATGCAGGCTATTTAAATGCTCCATTGGAGAGGGATTAAAGTTTATGCAAGGTCACTGGGGATGTGATAATTATAATCACAGGTTTTTGGCTCCACAATGACAGCCATTTGTTATTTTCGCTCGAGTAATTCCGCAGCATGGAGCTGTTGACAAGCATGCACTGATTTACTGCCCTTCCCACCCTCCACAACTCCCCCCTCAGCTCCCAAGGCAGTGTGTGCTTCACAATCTGACACCCCAGTCTGGCTCCTGCTGATTTCAGTATCTTTTCTGCTGTGAGCTTCAATAGTGGCTGAAAATTGGAGAAAAATATTGTGTTAGTTTATAATGGGATCGGAGTGAAAGAGGGAACATAGTGAGGAGAACTCTGTGTGTGTGTGTCTGTTTGTTTCTCTCTCTCTCTCTCTCTCTCTGTGTCTTTTTACCTGTGTTGCTGCTCCCCCCCCCCCCTCCAATTCTTCCCACGTGGATCATCATTTATGTAGGGGGATTTAATAAGCTATTGATATGATTTGTACTTCAAGATCATGTCAGTATTTTGCAGGAACAGGGAGGAGGGATTGAGGTCAGCATATGTGGGGGAAAAGGCAGGGTGGAAGAGCAAGCTGATCACTAAGCAAAGGCTGCCTGTTTTAAAATATAACCATTAAATTCACCCATGCAGATATTCTGAATGCGGGAAGTCCATTCTCAGACAGTCCAGGGGTCTAAAAGGGGGCGCGGGGGTGTAGGGAAGAGTGTTGTGAGAAAAAACCCTATCTTTGCATGCAAATGCTAAGAGACAGGGTGCTCCCCACACATCTTTGCCCATTTTGACCTTTAAAAAACTAACCTTCTAGATACCAGTATCTGGGTATTTAGTGACCTGAAGGTGCAGTCCCAACATGTCCAGCCCATGGCATTATATGTGCAAAATGTGCTCTGAATTGGGTTCCCATCTCCTGGTCAGGATGTTAAAAAAAATAGAAATGAGGTAGTGCAGCTGCCACCTCTGGGTTGGGGAACACCTGGAGATTTTTTTTAGAGGGGGAGCCTGGGGAGGGTGGAGTTGGGGAGGGGAGGGACCTCAGCGGGGTCTAATGCTCATGGGCAAGAACTCGTGGGCACTCCATGAAATTGCTGAGCGGTCGGGTTAGAACAGATAAAAGGAAGTACTTCTTCACCCAAAGAGTGATGAACACGTGGAATTCACAAAGGAGAACAAAGGAGATAAAAGTTTCCCAAAAGTTTCCGCATGTCCTGTGTACCTGCAAACTGCAAGCTGCACCCAAATCATAACTGACCAGCCAACAGACATTCTACAACTCACTCCATTAGGAATATTGTCCCCTTCTCTCTAGCAGGAACTACATGTGTAAGACCTAACTGGCCCTCAGCTAAATAGCTAACATTAGCATGCCTATGTGAGCAAATGGACTCTTTCATGACTGAAGGATGAACTTGCAATGCCCCAGCACAGAGAGACCAGCTGTGGCAGGTTGGGATGTACAGTTCTGGTCACCACATCTCAAGGAAGATATTACAGCATTGGAAAAAGGGCAGAGGAGGGTAATTAGAATGATGTAAGGGTTGAAAGACTTTCCCTATGAAAAAAGGTTGAAGTGCTTGGGGCTCTTTAACTTGGAGAAATGATGGCTGAGGGGTGACATGATCGAGGTTTATAAGATTATGCATGGGATAGAGCAGGTAGAGAAGGAGGTACTTTTCTCCCTTTTTCACAATACAAGAACTCATGGGCACTCCATGAAATTGCTGAGCAGTTGGGTTTGAACAGATAAAAGGAAATACTTCTTCACCCAAGGAGTGATTAACACATGGAATTCACTGCCTTAGGAAGTGGCAGCGGCTACAAGCATGGACGGCTTCAAGAGGGAATTGGATAAACATATGGAGCAGAGGTCCATCTGTGGCTATTAGCCACAAAGTATAGATAGGAACTCTCAGTCTGGGGCAAGTGATGCTCTGTATTCTTGGTGTTTGGGGGGGGCAACAGTGGGAGGGCTTCCTGGCCCCACTGGTGGACCTCCTGAGGGCACCTGGTGTTTTTGGCCACTGTGTGGCATAGAGTGTTGGACTGGATGGGCCATTGGCCTGATCCAACATTGGCTTTTCTTATTTTCTTATATGGAACAAAGGTCCATCAGTGGCTCTTAGCCACAACGTATAGATAGGAGCTCTCAGTCTGGGGCAAGTGATGCTCTGTATTCTTGGTGCTTAAGAACATAAGAAAAGCCAATGTTGGATCAGGCCAATGGCCCATCCAGTCCAACACTCTGTCACACAGTGGCCAAAAACACCAGGTGCCCTCAGAAGGTCCAGCAGTGGAGACAGGAAGCCCATGCTTGTAGCAGCCACCACCTCCTGTGGCAGTGAATTCCACATGTTAATCACTCTTTGGGTGAAGAAGTACTTCCTTTTATCTGTTCTAACCTGACTGCTCAGCAATTTCATGGAGTGCCCACGAGTTCTTGTATTGTGAGAAAGGGAGAAAAGGACTTCTTTCTCTACCTGCTCTATCCCATGCATAATCTTATAAACCTCGATCTTGTCACCCCTCAGCCATCGTTTCTCCAAGCTAAAGAGCCCCAAGAGCTTCAACCTTTCTTCATAGGGAAAGTGTTCCAACCCTTTTATCATTCTAGTTGCCCTTTTCTGCAGTTTTTCCAATGCTATAATATCTTTTTTGAGGTGTGGTGACCAGAACTGTACACAGTACTCCAAATGAGGTCGCACCATCGATTTATACAGGGGCATTATGATACTGGCTGTTTTGTTATCTAGTCCCTTCCTAATAACCCCCAGCATAGCATTGGCCTTTTTCATTGCAGTCGCACACTGTCCCGACATTTTCATTGAGTTATCTACTAGGACGCCAAGATTTCTCTCTTGTTCAGTCTCCGCAAGTTCGGACCCCATCAACGTGTATTTATAGTTAGGATTTTTGGCTCCAATGTGCATCACTTTGCACTTGGCCACATTAAACCCCATTTGCCCCGTTGATGCCTACTCGCCCATCCTCGACAGACCCCTTTGGAGTGCCTCACAATCCTCCCTGTTTCTCACCACCCTGAACAACTTTGTGTCATCTTTAAATTTAGCCACTTCACTGCTTACTCCCAACTCCTAATCATTAATAAACAAGTTAAAAAGCATCAGACCAAGTACTGATCCCTGCGGTACCCCACTGCTTACCTCCCTCCACTGAGAAAATTGCCCATTTATACCCACTCTCTGTTTCCTTCTAATTAGCCAGTTTTTGATCCACAAAAAGACTTGTCCTTTTATCCCATGACTATTGAGCTTACTTAGGAGCCTTTGATGAGGAAATTTATCAAAAGCTTTTTGGAAGTCAAGGTAAACAACAGAAGGGGGGCAACAGTGGGAGGGCTTCTAGTGTCCTGGCCCCACTGGTGGATTTCCTGAGGGCACCTGGTGTTTTTGGCCACTGTGTGACACAGAGTGTTGGACTGGATGGGCCATTGGCCTGATCCAACATTGGCTTCTCTTATGTTCTCTTATATTCTTAAATGACACAGCTATCTTTTTGGTGGGAAAAGAACAGCCAGCAGCAGGAAAAGCCACAGTGGGGACACGTGGAAGAGTAAGCAAGAAGATTCGTGGCACTGTCCCACAGAGAGAAGCTGGCAAGCAGTCTTGGCATTTGCAAAGCAGCTGCTGAGCTTTATTTTATTTAATCTCAGATTCGGAATAAACTGTTGTTTAGTTTTCACTTTGCATATCTTGAACTTCATCATGCTACATATTAATTTGCTGTTCATTCTCTGGCTATAAGTTTGAACCTTACCTGCCATTCCAACGTATTTGAAAAAGTGTGCTTTGCACACAAAAGCTCATACGAATAAACCTTTGTTGGTCTTAAAGGTGCCCCGGACTCTAAATTTGTTCGAATTCCAGCAGATAGTTGGGAATTTCTGGAAAAGAAATCAACCTTTTCCCAGCCTTTCATACTTTGGCAAATGGGTAGGAAAAAGTTATAGCAGAGCAAATCCAGGAATATTTTGAGGAGACATCTGCTCCTGACACATTTCAATCTGGCCTCAAACCTAGTTTTGGTACTGCAGTGACTCTAGCTTTATGCTCACATCTCTTTGTTAATCCTTGCATTTATGTGCTAATTTGCTGCTCTCCGATGATCTTGCCGGCCACCTGATCCAATTTCAGCTCTGCACATGCCTCCTGTCTCTGAGTGGCCCCTCCTAATGGCTGCCCCCCTTTTTTCTGTAAGTAAGCCTTGGTGAAGTTTTGTTCCATTTGTCTGAAGATGTGTGCTTTGAATAAAACTTTGAATAAAACTTTGTTGGTTTTAAAGGTGCCACTGGACTTAAACTTTGGTCTGTTACCTCACAGGGCTGTTGTTGTCAGGATAAAATGGAGCACAGGAGAACCACCTAAGCTGTTTCAAGTTTCCATTGGGAAGAAGGGTGGGTCATAAGTGGAGTAAATAAATAATAAATAAATAAAGCTGCTGAGTGGGGGCGGCAGAGAAAAGGCAGGTTGATTGGTATGTGGGATGGAGAGAAGGAAACAGGGGAGAGGGAGAGGATTATGGAGGCTGCCAGGAGGACAGAAGGAAGAAATAGTGCAGGAAAATATAGGGGAAAGTGAGATGCCCCCGGCAAGTCCTTGCAGGTTTCCCACCATGCAGCTGGGCCCAGGCAAGTGGCCAGCACTGCAGAACGTGGCCATAGTGTTCCCAGGAAGAGGCTGCCTGTGAAGGGAAGGATGGAAAACTGAAGGCAGGGGAGCAGATAAACGTAGGTTGGGAGGGAAGAAGAGAAGGAAGCAGGAAAAAGGGAGAGGCTGTGGGGACTCTTAGGGAAGAAACACAGGATATGGTGGGGAAAAGGAAAATGGGATGCCCTCGCAAGTCCTTGTGGGTCCCACTTGTAGTTTTATAATAGTGAATGGTGATTGTGAAAGTCAGGGGTCATTTCAAGCAGGAGCTCGGGGGAGCGCAGCTCCGGAGTTGGTTCCAGCCCCCCCTCCCCCCCGCAGGGGAATGCCTGCTTGTGTCATGGCTGCAGCAAAATGACCCCGTCCCCTGGGAAGGTCCTTGTTCCTCCGACCAGCCTTCTGAAGGCTACAGCCACCACTGAAGCTATCCTCCCAGAATAGTGGTATTTCTGAGGCTTGGATTAGTAGCTGTCCCCTCTCTGCCAGCTTTCTTTCTTTCTTTCTTTCTTTCTTTCTTTCTTTCTTTCTTTCTTTCTTTCTTTCTTTCTTTCTTTCTTTCTTTCTTTCTTTCTTTCTTTCTTTCTTTCTTTCTTTCTTTCTTCCTTCCTTCCTTCCTTCCTTCCTTCCTTCCTTTCTTTCTCTCTCTCTCTCTCTCCCTCTCTCTCTCTCTCTTCTTTCTTTCTTGCCTTCTGACATACTTCCGGTGATGTCAGGTGGTGTAGCATATGCAAATAAGATATGCTAATGAGTTATGCTAATGAGCTACTGCACCTCTTTTTCTACGAAATGACCCCTGGTGAAAGTTACATGCATACAAATAATACAGAATTTGAGGTATGGTTGTTGCATGCACAAATATGCCAGAGAATAACAGTCACATCTCAGTCAGAAATTATTCTGTCTGTATTTCAACTGCTTGCCCCAAAGTAAAATTAGCACATAGAGATTCTTCCTTCTGATTTCCGAGTTCTTGAAAGCAGTCTGGAAATGAAGAAAGTTTTTTTAAAAACAGTGAGTATATCTGAAGTATGTTTGTAAGGTTAAAAGCAACAAACCTTCCTGATACAATATTGCTCACCCATTTAGAAGATTCATCACAATAAAAGCGGACACAGAAATGATAGCAATTTAGAAATTCTTGAATGGTCTGTTGCAGGTGATTTTCCCTCTTTAGCTGCTGCCTGCTGTTTGTCGCCGCTGGAGCTAATTGTTCTTTGCTTCACACTTCTCCAGAAAATTGACAACAACAAGAAGGCCGAAATTTAAACTGCTAATTGTGACCAGGTCATTGTGCTAATGATCAAACTCTTATCTCAGCATGGAGTTAAACACATGCATGTAATTGTCAATGACTGTGTGAGCTCCAGGATGTGTCAGCACAAGGGGGAAGATGGGGGTGGGCAGGCATTCCCCTCAAGTTTCAAGGACTTTCAGGTCAGATCCCCGGAAGCTGCTCCGGTGGTGACCTCAGGGTGATTCAGAGGTGAATCCTTCCACTCTAAACGCCTTGTCCGATCAGACACATAATTGGAATAACAAAGTCAATAAGTGTTACTGGGGACAAAATCTTCATTTGATCTCTCACATGGCAGATTAATTAAGTGTTATCAATTAATGACCTGGTAAAAGTTAACACCCTGTTAGTCAGTTTTCTCAGCAGTGCTAGGCATCTCCAAAGGGTGTCTGTGTGAGTATGTCTATGAGAGGAAATCACTGAGAAATGAAGAAAAAGACTGCCACAGTTGATAATAAGGAACAGTTTATAATTCTTTAGGACAGATATTATTTACAGGGCAGCTTGCATATATCTTTTTTATCTTAAAAGCACAGAATGTTAATTAATTAAACTTCACCAAAGGCCTAGGGAGAACGGATGACTGATGCTGCACAGGATCCAGATTTATTTTTTCTTTACACTCCAGGTATGGATCCAGAGTACAGGAAAACCTACTTTTCTTAAGTGTTTGAGCTGGTTACACAAATCTCAGTGTCCAGATCAGACATATAGAGAGATGCACATGCTCTTTGCATAGCGGTAGGTAAGTTCTGACTGTATGTACCTGTAATATAGCTTTAAAAATGACAATTCACTGAGATATCCATCCAATTAACTAGACCCTGTCTAAGACTAATACAGGAACATCATGAAACCGAGTTATCACTTTGGTTGACAGAGACAGGAAACCATTTATGAGTTGCTGATATTTACTTGATTTTTTTGTTAGTGTTATTGTTGTATTTGTATTGTAATATTAAATTTCAACATAATGTAATTCTTTAATAATTAATAAAATGTGTTTTAAAATTTTTTTGACTGTATGCAGCTGTGGTGAGAATGTGATACTTTATACAGCTATTTAGAAGTTGGTTTTATCATTTTCAAGCATGTCTTTTGTCTTCTGGATCAAAAAATCACCTCAGTCACACTCCTGCCCTGGGGGGGGGGGGGGGGGCACACTGAAGAGCAGCAGAATCATTTCCCAGTCCAGCCCCAGTCAGTGTTACATTTACTCTGGAAATGGTGATAAAAAGATCATGAGACTCCTTGTATTTGGGGAGTCTTATGTGGGACTTCTTTTGAACTTGATGTATCTCTATTCATATCATTGGAGAGAGGTCATGGCTCAGTGGCAGAGAATCTGCTTGGAATGCAGAAGGTTGGAGGTTCAATCCCTGGCAACTTGCAGTAAGAAGTACCAGGCAGTAGATGATGGGAAAGACCTTTCTGTATCTGAAACCCAGGAGGGTCACTGACAGTCTTGAGTAGACAATACTGACCTTGATGGACCAAGGGGGGGGTCTGATTCAGTATAAGGCAGCTTTACATGTGTTCATTTATGTATGGCTCCCCCCCACAACAGGACTTCAGACAACTCACAACATCAACTTTAAAACATCCACTATTTTAATGCAACAAAACCCAACAAAATTAAAGGCAGCTGAGAAAATCTGTATCACAACCAGTGTTCCCTCTAAGCTGAGTTAGTGTGAGCTAGCTCACAGTTTGTTAGCCTCCGGCTCACACATTTTTGTCTTAACTCAGGAAGGATGGCTCCAGAGCAAACTAATTTATGCAGTAGCCAAATTGCTCGCTCACAACTTTAATGTCAGTAGCTCACAAAGTAGAATTTTTGCTCACAAGACTCCACAGCTTAGAGGGAGCACTGATCACAACCAATGAAACCAAAAAAAGCTCAGCCTTACATGGCACTGTAAAATTCAGCCATGAGGGAGGTCACTCCATAGCGTGAGTGGAGCCGGGGGTGGGGTCTGGGGAGGGGCCTCAGTGGGGTGCAATGCAATAGACTGCACCCTCCAAAGCAGCCACTTTCTCCAGGGGAACAGATTTCTGCAGTCTGCAGGTCAGCTGTAATCCCAGGAGATCCAGCTGCCACCTAGATGTTGGCAACCCAGGAGTAGGAAAAGAAGTCTTTCAGTTTAGTTGCTAGATTTTTTTTAAAAAAAGCCTTGTTTATTTTTTTGTTCTCTTTCTTTCATTCGGGGGGGGGGGGGATAACTTCTGCTGCTGCTTCCCTTGATGTCCTGTTTCTCTGGCTTGTGGGCCTGCAAAGAGATCAGCAGTTCCCTCAGTCAAGTTCTGGGCCCTCTCTCCCCTGCTGCAGGCCTGATGGACTCAGGGGAAAGACTTTTGATCAATATCGTAACCACAACTGGAAATAAACTGTAATAGTGGGAAATCTCCAGGCCCCAACTAAAGGTTGGCAACTCTAACTGTGGTCAAATTCTCAGGGTTTGTTTTTGGCTTTGTTTTCATATATTTAGGACTGCCAACCTAATAAAGTATTTAAGGTTTAAATTTTCCCTCCCAGTCAACCAGAACATCTCAATATGTTAGGCTGTGGTCATACGGCAAGCTTACCATGATTTGTTCCCACTGTAGATTTGATCAGGGATATTTTTTGTGGGTTAGGATGATCACACATCCCTTGCCCAACCACTTGCATTGCGCGATGAGGCTCCAGGCACTGGTCCAAACAGCCACTGCTGCCCAAGTGGCGGTGCAGCGCATTTTTTAAAAAAAATTGCCACCCCAAACAAAATGAACTATTGAGCGCTGTTTTATGTTTGCTGGAGCATTCATGCATTTAATATATCCAGCACAGGAATGGTCATGAACACAAAGGTGAAAGCCCGGGGGGGGACTACTGCAAGAAGGACATACAGATGACCTAATCACGATCATGGCGAGAGATGACTGTCCAGAGAGGCAAAATCGCAAATTCAAAGCACAAATACCCGGAAAGTACTTGATTTTCCCAGTGTAGGAAAACTCGCCAGGGAACCGGGAGGATTGCATGAGTGAGCCCGCTTTGGTGCAGGAGGCAGATGTGGCTGTCTGATCAGCGATTTTAAATGCAAGAGAGAACAGCAGTGAAACCTGATCAAAATGACCATGTGACCACAGCCTTAGTTAACTTTAAAAAAAACCAAACACTTGGTTTGCTCAATTAGGCCCAGGTTCAAATCTTGTGAGGTGACCTTGGGCCAGTCACACAATCTTAGCATAACATTCATTGTAGGGTTGTCATCAGGATACAATGAAGGAGAGGAGGACAATGTAAGTTGCTTGGGTCCCCATTAGGGAGAGAAGTGGGGTAAATAAAACCTCTTCTCCACAGGTAGCACAACTACATTGGTCAGAATTCTGCCTAGCAGAATTCTAACTTCCCTACACCCTGAGCAATGTACACTGTTAGCCATAATTTTAAAAATGTTGCTTGATGGAACACTTTGTAATAAAATTGCTGCTAAAAATGCATTTTAAAGTCACAACAATCATATTTTTTAAGCCAAACAATCTTTTGTGGTGGTATTTTGTCTCCGTGATTGAGCAGCGATGTTTGTTTCATCTGTTTTGTTTTATTCAGGTTAGCATAAGCAAAAGAAGCTGGTCTTGAAAGCCTCACTTTTTAAAAAGAGATTTTGACATGTGATTTACTGGTGTTATCTGATGAATTTCAAAACAAATATATATCTTTCTTCCTTTCTACAATGTTAGGTGTAACAGCTATGAATATCCATGTATTTCTAAGTCGATAAGATGAAAAATGTAGGATTTCTGGAGACTCTGTATTTCACTAAACATAATAGGGTAATACCTTTTCCGCATCACGTCCTTCCTGCATTGTAACTTCTGCCGTTTATCTCCCCACCCCCTTTGTTTTCTTATTATGTGTATTTCCGCAGTGGCAAAAAATGCTTGTATAGGCCCAGTTTACATGTAGAATGCAATGTCATACAGCTTCTCATATGATTAAAATACATCACAGGGAATCTTTCTGCCACTGATGCTGTGTGATGATATGCCACAGGGTCAAAAATAAAGGCCACAGAAATAGCAGGCCTGAGTATCAGATTGGGACTCTGAAGGGCTAAACATGGATTCAAGGGAAGAGCAAGTAACTTGGTTATAAACAAAACAAAGTCTGAGTCCAGTGGCACCTAAGTTTAATTTTGGGTATAAGTGAGAACTGAGTCACTCAAACTTCGTTCTCACATCTGTTTTTTTTAACTCTTTTATTATCTGTGTGCCAATTTGCTGCTGTTCATGGGTCTTACCAACTGCTTTAATCCAATTTTAGCTATACTTATTACTCAGTGACTTCTGCATCTTGACTCTGACAAAAGAGACTGGACAGGAGGTTGAAAACTGCCAGTCTAGCCAAACAGAAAAGGATTATCACTCCTAGAAAGAGGATATTTCTTACCCAGTTGTTTAGAGGGTTCCACTCCGAAGGGATCCCTGGTTTGTGTGAAAAGGGAAACTGTCTTAGACTTCTCAGGGGTGAAAAAGGGAAAGTTATCATCAGTCTTCCCTCTAAACTGAGTTAGTGTGAGCTAGCTCAGTTTTTTAGCCTCTGGCTCACACGTTTTTGTCTTAGCTCAGGAAGGATGGCTCCAGAGCAAACTAATTTATGCAGTAGCCAAATTGCTTGCTCACAACTGTAATGCCATTAGCTCATAAAGTAGAATTTTTGCTCACAAGACTCCACAGCTTAGAGGGAGTACTGGTTATAATCCCACAAGGGAAGTATTTCAATACAGGAAGAAAGTACTAACTTCCAGGAAACTAAGGCTGTGTTCAGATGGGCAGCTAATCCCGCCAGTGGCCCAGCTCTAATTTCATCCCAAACTTTTTTATCTGGTGTTGCATGACCAGACAGCTCCCCCGTGAATCACCTTACCGCACGTGGACTCTGTGGTGGATTGTCTAGACAGGATCCACCTAAAGGAGCCATGTGGTTGGTTTTTAAAAAAAAATCTGTTTGCGCATGCGCATATGTGTTTCACCGCGTACTTGTTTTTCTGCACATGCGCAGAATCTAATGGTTAAAGCTCAGTGGAAGGACTACTTGCTGTGGGGAAAGACCTACCTTATCCTCCCTGTATGTACTATGTCAATTAACAAAGTTCATAAATTTCATAGGCCATTCAGAAACATGAAATTGTCCAGAATGCTTGAGCAGAGCTCTGTGGCTGTCATGCATTTATGCATTTATGCGCATATTGCTAAGAATATTTTTTAAAATGGCGGACATTTGAAAGATAGTTTTATGAAACTTTATTAAGACACATTCTTGCTGAAAGAAATCTCCAAGACAAACAAACCTCTCACAGTTAAGAACTGAGTCTTTAAGAATATAAGCGTCAACTATACTCTGTTGCCTGTTCAAAATATTCTGATTTGTTTAAACAACAACCATTACCTCAATTTCTCGTCCCTTGCCCTGGTCCCGATCCAACTGTGCTTGTTCGATAAATTCAATCTTTCTGTTTGAACTTTACTTCATGTCAAGAACCATTTCCTTCCCCCCCCCAAGTTTTATTTATAAATTTTTAACAAACAAAAAACAAACACAACATCAGACTTACTGTTACAGATAGTTTTAGTCTTAATTACCTAAACCTTTATCAATCCATTTATAAAATCTCAACCATTTCTCCAAAAATAATGTTTTATCTTTTCCAAGTAATATTATACACAATCTGTCCATTTCCGCCAATTCCATTAATTTATATATTAATTCAACCTTGGGTGGGTTAGTATCTGATTTCCAAAATTTTGCCCATATTATTCTGGCAGCAGTTATAATATATATCATCAACACAACATCCTTATGTTTGTGTCCTGTTGGTAGTATGTTTAACAAAAATATATCTGGGTTCAAAGGTAGCTTAATAGTAATAATTTCCTGAATTATTTTCTGAATCATAAGCCAGTAGGCATGCACATTCACACAGCACCACCACATATGAAAGAAGGTTCCCACATTTGTTCTGCACTTCCAGCAAAGATTGGACATATTAGAATAACATTTGGCTATCCTGTCTGGTGACCAGTACCATCTGTAAAACATTTTGTATATATTCTCTTTATACGTTGTAGATCTCATAAATTTCATCAACTTCCATATTTTTGACTAGTCATCAACTGTTATAGTGTAACCAATATCTCGCATCCATGCAATCATTGTACTTTTAACTGTTTCATCCTGCAGAAGATCCTCCAGTAGGAAATTATATATTTTTTGGATCATCTTGTCATATCAAGAGCCATTTCCAAAGGAATTTGTAAGAGGGCTCCTGCTGAGTTACAAAATAAATAAATAAATCTCTGGCCTGGGCAAAAGCCAAATAACTTCTCTATCACAGACTGGGACAGGCAGAAAGTTATAATTCTATAATTCAAATACGCTACTAAGAGGCTGCTCAGACAGAGTGGGGAACAGTGTTTGGCAGGAAAATCTGCCTCACAGAGAAGAAGACCCAGGGGTCTGCCATAGTTCTCTTCACAAGGGAGGGGGGCAAGGGGTGACTGACCATGGCATGACCCTGGTCTTATCTCCTGGGACAGGTACTGGGAGCCTTCCAACCACCTCTATGAAGCCCAATTATTTTGTGGAATGAGTGTAAACACGGTGCTTGCGTAAACTACTTGGCTGCTGGGCTGCGGCCTATTTCCCTCCTCATTGTGCTTTCGAAGAGCCTGCCGGACTCCTTGCCCCTTAAGAGGGTGGAGGTGGAGAGAGGAGTCAGAGCCAAGGGCTGCAGCAGGCAGCTGAAGTCAAGAGGCATTTTGGTTTTGATCCATTCTTGCCAGGCATCTCCGTACCTGGGGCCGGTGTGGGGAGTTGGCAGGCACAATTAAGCAATGAAAGCAGGATTAAGCCAGGATGCTGCATTCTGCACCTGATGCAAAGCCTTGGTTAAGACTAATGGTGCTGAGCCCAGCTTCAGCTTCTGATAGGAAGTACCCTCCCTAGCCCTAGTTAGTACACTGGCCTGAATTCAGATGGTCTGTTCAATACAGTTAGTTGAATTAAACTTTTGCTTTGTGTCATGTCTGAAGGGGCCGCTGCTGTGAGCCAGCCTTGCCAAAGGCCGCCAAGCAAACCTCATTATCTGAAGAAGTGACTGCAGTGACTCACAAAAGCTCCTCCCCTGCCACAGATTTTGTTAGTCTTTAAAGTGCTCCTGGACTTTTGCTCTTTTCTAAGCAAACTTCAGTTCTCCAAGTCATATCCAAGACTTCATCACAAACCGGCTCTCATATAATTGGGCTGCAAGCATAATGTATTACATTTTTAGACTAATGAAAAAGAACCTTCCCTTGATTTTGCATTTATATTAATGATAAAGGAATCCTTTATTTTTTATTTTTTAGTTTGTTGCAGAATAAGAGGAGATAAGTGATCTCTTTAATTGTGTGCCATTGATTTGGCCTGGCTTGGCTTTTGAAATAAGCCTTGTTTGCAGTACTGAAACTTTTGTTTTCCTTGGCCCTTCCATATTGTCTCCTTTAGAAAAATTCACCATTTATGCTTCTGAGCGGAACAAAACCTTTCCCTTAAAAACGAGGAAAGCACAATGCCCTCCATTTCTGAAATCATTAAAATTGACTTTGAGACAATCAATATGCTAAATGATGTAATTATCCAGTGGTCTTTCCCCCATTTAAACCAGTTAGAAAGTTGAAGGTTTGTTTTAAATCAATTCTGACCACTTTGTGTGCCAATTACACAACTGCCTTTTCCTTAGCTTATCTCACAGATCCAGTTGAATGTGGGCATGTCCATTTAAAAATCTTCCTTGGCAATCAGTAACTTTATCTTTAAATAGTTACTTGACTAAACCTAAAAACATGTGAAAAGAAAAGGTAGCAGTTATGACCAAAGTCTGGATGTCTTAACTGTTTGGTAAGAATTAACTATTGGCCACTGTATAATGTTTTCTTTTTTCTCCTTTCCAAACAGTAAAGTGTCACAAGCCTTTCGTTTTCTCCCTATCTAGCCATAAGTTTCTCTTGCTGGCAGTCTGTTTTTCTTTTTCTTTTCCATCCTTGAAACAGACTGGTCGCTTTTAAGATCAGAGAATTAGGGTAGGTTCATTTTCCACAACACAATTTGATAGTTCCTGCTAATTGGCCTGATAGGAATATCCAGTGTTCTGAAGTCACTACAAGGTGGTTTGTGGGCAAGTGTAAGATTCTTTCACAGGTCCAAGGTGTACATATGTGGAAAAGAACAGTTGTGTAAATCTGCTCTTACACCAATGGATGTTGCTCAGGTATTTTGAAAACACCAGAAGAGACACAGAGCACTGATCCCTAAAGCCCCGGAACTCAAGATTGAGTGATTCTTGAAAGGCATGATAGAGTGGGTGGCAAGTACTTATTCAAGTCACCAGCAGATTGGCTTAGACCAGGGGTGGCCAAACTGTGGCTCGGGGGCCCCATGTGGCTCTCTCGCACATACTGTGTGGCTCCCGGGAGGCTCCCCATCTATTTGCTCTCTCTCTCTTTCTTTCTGTCTCTCTTCCTCCATCCCTCCCCCATCTATTTGCTTTCTTTGTTTCTCTCTCTCTCTCTCTTTCCACCTCTCTCTCTCTCTTAGACACATAAATATCATTAGCAAACAAATAAATATCATTGGACAAATAAATATCACCATCAGTATCTGTCCCCCCCCCCCCTTTTGTTTTTATTTTTGGCAGTCTCATTCAATGTTAATAAAAAGCAAATTTGCATATTTTTCAATAAAAACATGTATGTAATATTTGTTCATATCTTGTGGCTCTCAAATACTTATTCTGTGTTGCTCTTACGTTAAGCAAGTTTGGGCACACCTGACTTAGATCATTCGAAAACAATCTGGTCTCTGATTTTGTTGTTGTTCAGTCACACAGTCGAGTCCGACTCTTCGCGACCCCATGGACCACATCACGCCAGGCTCTCCGGTCTTCTGTCGTGCTTCAGAGTTTGCTCAATTTCATGTTTGTTGCATTGATGACACTGTCTAGCCATCTCATCCTTTGCTGTCCCCTTCTTCTTTGACCTTCAGTCCTTCCCAGCATCAGGGTCTTCTCCAGGGAGTGCTCCCTTCTCATTTGGTGGCCAAAGTCTTTGAGCTTCCGCTTCAGTATCTGGCCTTCCAGGGAACCGTCTCTGATAGTGGTCTGTATCAAATGTTCCTGAGACGTTAACTGCAAGAACAGAACAATTATGAAAAACATCAAGACCCAGCAGAATTAAAAATAACATACTCAGTGTTTGTAATATACCCTCTCTGGCAAGTCAAGGAGGTTATAAGGTCAAACATTTAAAGATAGAAAGGATTTTAGAGGCTGCATTTTATAAGACCAGAGCCCTCTCATACTGGTGACCTGAACAATGCAGGCCAAACAAGTTCACAAGGCTCTTAAAAGTAAGTGGACTCAGTACCTGTTTGCCAATTATGGTCCTTCAAAGCCTCTCTCCAGTCCACAATAACTTGGCTTCTGGCTTCAACAAGGATTAAATGGATTAAAAAAACAACAACAACCCTCATCTGCCCCAAATTTATCAGTTGAAGGCTACTTTCGATGGGGACCCCGAGAAGCTGCGGTTCTTCCTCCTAGAGATCGAGCGGTTCCTAGACACCTGGGGGCATCTCTACCCCACCAAGAGGGACCGGATTGGCTACATCGGGTCCAAGCTGAGGGACACCGCCAGCGACTGGTACGTGAGCCTGCACAACGCCCCAGGGCCTGAGTTGCGCTCAGTGAACAACTTCATGTGGGCCCTCTGACACCACTACGAGGACCCCCTGGGAGAAGACAAGGCCCGGAACCAGCTGTGGAGGCTGACCCAAGGGCGGTCCTCGGTGAGGGACTACACCGACAAGTTCCGGCGCATCGCGGCCAAGATTCGCGGCTGGACCCAGGACCTGTTCATAGAAAAGTACCGGGAGGGCCTGAGTCACGAGGTGTACGAGACGGTGTTACGAGGGGGAAGACCGGGATCACTAGCTGCCTGGATGAGAGCGGCCGCGGACGTAGAAGAATGCTTCGCCCTCATCAAAATGGGAACTTCAGCAATGGCCCAAGCCAAAGCGGCTCAGAAGGTGAAACCCAAGCCGAACCTGCAAGAGATCCGGGATGCTCGCTTCAAGCAGGGGCTCTGCATGAGATGCGGGGAGAGTGGCCACTTCGCCTCGGCGTGCCCCCGGGGGGGGGGGGAAAGTCCCCAAAACCTCCACCCCGGTAGCCGGGAGCACCCCTAGTAAGGGGAAGACCTCGTTCAAGCCCCGGGCACTACAGCTGGAAGGGGCCGCGAGCAAGCAAGGAGAGCTGGAGCTGACGGAAGCACAGATGTCGGGAAACTCCAACAGCCTGCAGTGAGCGGCGCAGAACTGCAGGTCTCCATCCACGACGCGCCATCTCCGGTGAGCATTCCTGGCCCCTTACTGTATATGGTAGTGACTGTGATAGCCCCTGGGACTGGGACCCATGTCCGCATCCGAGCTTTAATTGATTCAGGGTGTGCCCGGGACTTGATTAGCCCTCTGGTAGTGGAGGGACTAGGACCTAAGGTCGCCCCATTGGGGGAGCCACTCACTTTCACGCAAATGGACGGATCGGAAATGAAAGAGGCGTGTGTGGCAGAGACAGAGAGACTGATTGTGGGGACGGGGGAGCACTGGGAGAGGAGAGCTTTCGTCATCACCCCGAACACCCAGTTCCCCATGGTGTTGGGGAGTCCCTGGTTAAGCTCCCATGACCCCTATATCAAATGGAGCGAAGGGAAGATCTCCTGGGTGGATGAAAAGTGTCAAGACCATAAGTGGGACGTGGGGTGGGGAACGGGGCCCCCGGCACCTCTCCGAGCACCGGCGCTCACTTTGGTGGCCTCTGCAGTTCCCCGGGAATATCGAGACTTAATGGGAGTGTTCAGTGAAACCGAAGCCGATGAACTACCCCCCACAGACTGTTGGATTGTGCCATAGAGCTGATCCCAGGAGAGAAGCTACCGAAGGGAAAGCTTTATTCCATGAGCCCTCTGGAGCGGGAGGAGCTAAGGAAATTCCTAGACAAGAATTTGGAGCGTGGGTTCATCCGCCCTGCTAAGTCCCCCTTCGCAGCCCCTGTTCTGTTCCAGAAAAAGAAGGACGGGGGGCTACGGTTATGTACGGACTACAGAGGATTAAATGCAGTGTCCGCTTCCAACGCCTACCCCCTCCCCCTTATTAAAGACTTGTTAACGGAGGCGGCCAAGGGGGAAGTGTTTACTAAGTTGGATCTCCGAGACGCATATTTCCAGGTGCGCATCAGGGAGGGGGACGAATTTAAGACTGCATTTAACACACCATTGGGACAGTTCGAGTACCTGGTGATGCCGTTTGGCTTAAGTGGCGCGCCCGGGGTCTTTATGAGCCTAATAAATGAAGTGTTGCACAAGCATTTATTCAAGGGGGTGTTATGTTACTTAGATGATATCTTGATCTACTCTGCTGATAAGAAAGAACATGTGCAGTTAGTCCGGGAAGTGCTTTCAACCCTGTTAAAAAATCAGTTGTATGCAAAGCTGTTGAAATGCGAATTCCATCGGGATTCAGTGGACTTCCTAGGGTACCGCATTTCTCAGAAAGGGCTAGAAATGGACCCTGCCAAGGTAGAGGCCGTAGTGCAGTGGGAAGCCCCCCGAACGAGAAAACAGCTTCAGAGTCTCTTGGGATTTTGTAACTTCTACCGCACCTTCATAAAAGATTTTGCTACAGTCACCCTCCCGCTAACTGAACTACTAAAAACCAAGGGGAGGGGCCCAGAAGCGGGGAAGCCCGGGGAGAGAATAGCCTGGACCGAGGAATGCCAAAGGGCGTTTGAGACTCTTAAGACCCTTTTCACCTCGGAGCCCATCCTGGCTCACCCTGATGAGACCAAGGAATTTGTAGTACATGTAGACGCGTCGGATGTGGCCATGGGGGGGGCATCCTACAGAAGGGGCCGGATGGGAAGCTGCACCCTCTTGCCTACATCTCAAAAAAGTTTAATGAGACAGAGAGAAATTGGTCAGTGTGGGACAAAGAAGCAGCAGCCATCCGACTGGCCCTCACCACTTGGCGGCATTGGCTAGAAGGAGCACAGACCCCTTTTGAAATTTGGACAGATCACAAAAATTTGGAGGCGTTGCGCACCCAGAGATCCCTAAATGCAAAGCAGCTACGATGGGCCGATTTTTTCTCAAAGTTCAACTTTGTGCTTAAACACTTCCCCGGGAAGGCCAATTCGTTAGCCGACGCACTGTCCCGATTGCCCCAGCATGAGAGCCTAAAGGAAGAGGTGTTCGACTCCATGTTCTCCCCCCAGCAGCTGGGAGGAGCGGTGACCACCAGGAATCAGAGTAAGCAAGCTGCAGTGGAGCCGTGGGGGAGCGATTGGGGGGGGGGATTACTCCCTGGAAGAAGTTGAAGAGTTGAGAGACTTAGAGGACTGTTCCCTTCGGGAAAACAAATGCTGGTACCATGGGGACAAGCTCGTGGTACCTCGAAACAAAAGAAAGGACATATTGCTGACTTGTCATTCATCAAAATTGGCGGGGCATTTTGGGTTCTTAAAGACGCTTAACTTGGTTCAAAGGCAGTTCTGGTGGCCGCGCATGCGCAAGGATGTCTCGGACTTTGTAACTGCCTGCCAGCCCTGTTTGATGTGCAAAAGGAGGGGGGGAAGGTTCCGGGACTATTGCACCCACTGCCCACCCCCTCTCGCCCATGGGAAGCGATAGCCATGGACTTCATCACCAACCTGCCACCCTCAAAAGGAAAAACTGTAATTTGGGTGGTAGTAGACATGTTTTCAAAGCAAGCCCACTTTACCCCCTTCAAACAGCTACCTACTGCAAAGGGTACTGCCAAGGCTTTTTTCAACCACGTGATAAAGCTGCATGCTTTTCCCAAACGCGTGGTATCCGATCGGGGCAGTCAGTTCGTTGCCAACTTCTGGCAGGAGCTTTTGACACTAATGGACATTGAACCAGCCTTAAGCTCAGGGTACCATCCAGAGACCGATGGACAGTCCGAACGAACTAATCAAATCCTGGAACAGTTCCTAAGGTGCTACACTAACTACCATCAGGATAATTGGGTGGAATTACTGCCATTTGCAGAGTACAGTTATAACAATGCTATTCATTCGTCTACGGGCGTATCCCCCTTCATGGCGGTGGGCGGCTTTGAGGGAAAACCACTGCCTACCATAGAGGATGCGTCAAACACTCCCCCTACGGACTTTAAGCAGTGGTGGGCAGCGTTGCAAGATTCCTGGCCACTGATAGCTAAAACACTGGACAAGGCTAAAGAGGACTACAAGAAATATGCAGACCGTGGCAGAGCAGAGGGCTGGGATCTGCAGCCAGGGGACTCAGTCTACTTGTCCACAAAAAATATACATGGATTACAACCCAGTAGGAAATTAGGGTGGAAATATGTTGGCCCTTACAAAGTGTTGCGTAAAATCTCTGATGTGTCTTTTGAATTGGAGTTGCCCAAATCACTGAGTTCTGTGCACCCTGATTTTCATTTCAGCTTGCTGAAGAAGAATCCTGGGCCGAATGCTTGGCATCCAGTTCCTCCGACTCCTCCTCCACTGATGAAGGGGGAGGCACCCCATTTTGAAATTTCTGAAATCCTTGATTCTAAAATGCGTAGGGGCCACTTATTATACTTAGTTAGATGGGTAGACTTTGGCCTGGAACAAAATGAATGGGTTCGTTCTGAAAATGTTCATGCCCCTAAGTTAGTGAAAGCTTTCCACAAAAGGTTCCCAGACAAACCCGGGTAGATTTATTTTCGGGGTGGCAGTGTGTCAGAATCTGCTGATTCAGACAAGGATTTCTGGGGCTTTCTGCTATGCTTTCTATTGCTATGTGCTGTGTATTGTAACCTGTGTCTGCACCCATTATGTATTCATGCCTATTGCTTTTAGTTGCCCCTGTGCCCACCATGTAACCATATCTTTTGCCAGTATGAGTGTATGCTATGTGACCCCAGGTTTATGGCTCTGACCAGGCCTGGTCTGTGTAACTGTTTGCCCGGGAGAGTGACAACTTCAAAGCATGGGAACAATGGGCCTCTCACACTCCTGCCTCCGCATTCCATTCATCCCGGCTGGGAAGACAAGGGGAGGACAGAGACCATTTCTTATCAACATGCGAAAGCCTTGAGGGAAGCATTTGTTATGTGAATATGGTTACATCTAAGGGGTCTGGTTTGGGAAGGGAAATTTACAGCTTAACACCTAGCTTTCTTTCCTGTGGGAAGCAAACGGCCAGAGACCCCTTTTGCCCGCCGTTTTTCCCCTTTGGTGATTGGTTACCTATGGGCAATTCAAATTGTACTGAAGGGTATAATAGACCTGCTTCTATCATATGCATTATCTCTGACAATAATCCGAGGACCTGTACCAATGTAGAGATTGGAAATAAAGAACTGTGTTTCATCAACAAAGATCTGATCCTTGACTACTTTGAGCAGAAGCCTCACAGGTACTCCTTACTGATCTCCATCCAAATACTGACCAAGGCTGGCCTTGCATAGCTTCTGAGATCTGACGAGATCAGGCTAGCCTGGGCCATCCAGGTCAGGGCAAAAACAAACTTTACCTGTAATTAAAGGCACTGAGAAAGGAGGGGGGGTATAATAAGAAAAAAAATTAAAGGGCTGAGAAGTTCCCTAGGTTTTGCATAGTGCCAGTTGGTTGTAGTGGTTAAGTGCGCGGGCTCTAATCTGGGAGAACCAGGTTTGATTCACCACTCCTCCACTTGCATCTGCTGGACGACCTTGGGCAAGCCCTAGTTCTGGCACAACTGTCCTTCAAAAAGAGCAGTCCTCAGTCAGAGCTCTCTCAGCCCCACCTACCTCACAGGGTGTCTGTTGCGGGGAGGGGAAGGGAAAGGAGTTTGTAAGCCACTCTGAGACTCCTTTGGGTAGTGAAGGACGGAGTATAAATCCAATATCTTATTATTATTATTATTCTAGGTTTAAACTTCACCCAATAATCTTCACGTGAGCAAGGTACAAGTGAGCAAGGTACAATCAAAATCTTTCCCCCCTATGTTGATGGGGTCCAAACTGGCAGTAACTGACCAGGAGAGAGACCTTGGAGTCATGGTAGATAACTCACTAAAAATGTTGATTCAGTGTGCGACAGCAATAAAAAAAGGCAAATGCTATGCTGGGATTATTAGAAAGGGGACTGAAAATGAATCAGCCAGTATCATAATGCCTCTGTATAAATATATAGTTTGGCCTCATTTGGAATATCATGTACAGTTCTGGTCAATGCACCTCAAAAAAGATATTATAGCATTGGAAAAGGTGCAAGAAAGGGCAGCTAAAATGGAACACCTTCCCTATGAAGAAAGGTGAAAGAGGTTAGGGCTCTTTAGCTTGGAGAAATGATGACCGAGGGGTGACATGATAGAGGTTTACATAGTTATGCATGGGATAGAGAAGGCAGAGAAGAAGAAGAGATTGGATTTATACTCCACCCTTCACTACCCGAAGGTGTCTCAGAGAGGCTTACGACCTCTCCACTCCAGCTGCATGTGGAGGAGTGGGGAATCAAACCCAGTTCTCCCAGATTAGAGTCTGCACTCCTAACCAAACTGGTAGAGAAAGAAGGACTTTTCTCCCATTCTCACAAGGCAAGAACTCGTGGGCACTCCATAAAATTGCTGAGCAGTCAGGTTAGAACAGATAAAAGGAAGTACTTCTTCACCCAAAGAGTGATTAACACATGGAATTCACTGCCACAGGAGGTGGGGGCGGCTACAAGCATGGACGGCTTCAAGAGGAGATTGGATAAACATATGGAGCAGAGGTCCATCAGTGGCTATTAGCCTCAAGGTATAGATAGGAACTCTCAGTCTGGGGCAAGTGATGCTCTGTATTCTTGGGGGCAACAGTGGGAGAGTTTCTGGAGTTCTGACCCCGCTGGTGAACCTCCTGATGGCGCCTGGCTTTTGTCCACTGTGTGACCCAGAGTGTTGGACTGGATGGGCCATTGGCCTGATCTGACATGGCTTCTCTTGGGTTCTTATGTATTTGTTCCGCAGTCATTGCTGAATGATCTTATCATATTATAAGCTACAGAGGACACAAAGGAATTTTACTGCAGCTGCTTTTCTTTTCTTTTGGCGTGTTTCTTAAATATGTTTCCCATCTTGTGTTTCTATTGTCATTTTCCTTTCCCTCTGCACCTATGTAATAGACATATTAATTACATTTCTTTCCTTTAATGAGCTACATACTTTGGGCTGTGGGGGTCACAAAACTAAGTTTTCAAATCAATTATACAATTACACATTAGTAATCAGAGAGCATAGAACTAATTGTCTGTGGGGCAGGACTGTAACCTCCTCATAATGCAGGTTTCACCAGGGTAAGGTCTATTATTACAAGGAGTCATGGAAATAAAGGGGGTGGGTGTCTTCAGCAAGAAGTAATAAATGAGGTTGGGCGATAAGGCGAGCTGTTTGCTGGTTTGCGTGTGATAGCGAGCCCCTCATACCTTATGTAAATAGATAGGGTTAACTTTCTCTAGTGTGCAGGGAGCACATTGTACAAGAATTAATTTCCATCCATTCTAGAGAATGACAGGAGGAGGGTTTCTAATTATGCCTGCATCAGGCCAACATGGCTAAGTGAGAAAAAAATGTGCCAGTCCTGATCTCTTGCTCACAAGCCCATCTTTGTGTACACAAATGCTGAGGAGTGTGTGTGTGTGTGTGTGTGGGGGGGTGTTTGTGGGGGGGGGGTGTTCTCATACAAGAGCCAAGTGCCTCAAACACAGGGTCCCTTAGCTGCTGCGCTTCTGCAGTTCCTTCTTTCTCTTTACATCCATTACAAAGTTTTGCTCGTTCCATACTGAGGGGTCCATCTCTCATGACATCCCATCTTGAAAACGTAGTTTATATTACTGTGTCCCCCTCATTTGCCCTTTTAACTCCTGCACTTAAACCTGATTGTGTCTGTTCACTTTTGCCACTCCTGATACTTGGTTTGTTTGTTTATTTAAAACATTTTTTACTCGCCATTCTACCTTGTGGAACTCAAGGCAGCTTACAATGTACATAAAACAACAATTATTTTTAAAAAAACACATGAAAGACCACAGTCTTTAAAATCTCAGTTAGGACTGCCAGTAAATAAAAACTAGATAAGTCAAATGCAGAATGTTTCCCTGTAAGTTTCACTCCATTCATTCACTGTACAAGTCCTGTCTCAATAATTCATTTTCCACAATGCTTTCTTTTATTTTGTGCGCTCCCACATTTGATAACTGAAGCTGGTTTCAAATATTCTGTCTCTACAAGCAAGGTACAATTCTCTCTCCACCCCCTTCGTTCCCAAACAACACAATACTGGTGTTATATCGTGGGGAGTGGTGAATTCGGTGACATTCCCTTATTGTATTGTATAGTTATATTAACGCGATCCCTTGAAGAAACAGCTTTTGCTTTAGTTTCACTTTTCACTAGTTCTGTGTGTGTGCAAGAAGATGATTTTATGCCCTACTGCACTGTTAGAAAGGAAATGGTGGCACAACTGCTAAAAATCCATGAAATCAGATGATGAACAGTCTGTCCAAAAACTCTGCTCCCTTTACACCACTGGCAAACAGGATGGGAGCTGAACTGGCAGGTGTTTGAGCATCCCTAGTTCTGGAGCTGATGAAGTTTCCAACTTCATGTACAGATAATTACAGTTAATATAACCAGAGCATGGACAATGGTAACAAGATAATCTCTGCCCAAAAGGAGATGCAGCTGGCTGACCGGTTGAAGCTGGCAGAGCACGACACCTTAAGTCACAGATGCCCCTTGAGGATTCAGCCGCAAGATGGACTCCAAAGCACTCTCCAAGCACTCCCCTGATCTTCCATGGTGAATGTAACCCCTCCTGGAATAGGAGAGATACCACCTGTGGGGTTTCTTGCCTTTGCATCAGTTTCTGCTACCCTGGAAATGCTTCCCGATATTTAACAGCTATTCTGAGAAAGGTAATTTCAGTTTGAAGCCAGAGGCCTCCCCCAGGTTGCAGCATTACCCAGGCACCTGACAGCCCTATTCAGCAAGGTCCTTTCTGAGATGTTGCGGAGATTTTGAAAGTGAAGAATGGCAAGAAATGCAATTTAATCCCAAAGTCATTACCTAAATGCTGAGATAGAGGAGGGATTACCACCAATGTAAATGAGATATGAGACAGCCAGTGGGTTGTGGGAACCTTTCTTTAGGAGGACTTCAGCAAATAGACTCAGATAAGGAAATCTTTGTAATTACTTGGAGCTACAGTGGTCAATTCTGACTTTTGAATGCTAAAGGGATCCAGAGAAAAGAAAGTCTGAAAACCTTACATGTGTTATTCAGGGCAAAATTAAGTATTTCCTTTTTAATTCTACACAATCAATAGAAGAGCATCACACAAAATGAAAAGATGAGGGCTGACTGCATGTCCCTTTGTGACTGGTATCATTCCATCATTTTGGTAATATCATTTCCAAATTAAATTTTATGGTCCATTACATATGAGCTCAAACATTTTTCTAATGGAATCTTAAATGGAACTGACTTGCTTTGCGTGGGGTTTGTCTCTCAGTTAAGATGTTATTTAGTCCTAATTATCAGATAATGAACTCAGGAAATTTAATTTTTAATATTTATATGTCAGAAGTCTATTGTACTTTGGTTAAGGTTTTAAATTAAAAATTAACATGGACAGAATATTCAATGAACATTTTCTCGGTCTCTAGGAGTAAAAAGTGAGTAGGTGAAATCTTAGAATAGCTTGTTAAGATTCCTGTTATTTACCTCCCTCCAAAAACTTCTCCCAGCATCGGAGGAACACCCATGATGAATAGGAGAAGAAGAAAGCCCAAGAACCCTGAGAGAGGGACAGAAAAGATGATCCTCTCAATCATACAGTTGACTTCCTAGAGCTGACCTGAACCACGTGACCAATTTGGGGCTGCAGGACAGCATTTAGAAGTTCTCCTCTTGAGCTAATGAAAGGGACTTCACAGGAAGAATCACAGGATGAGACTGTTTCCTGAATGCCATATTTATTAACACTGACTGAAATCATTTAGCATGCTGGCCTTGATCCACTTCTCCAATAAAATGAATCTGTTGTCAGAACACAATCTCATCAGATTTTGTTGGATGAATTCCAATGATTTTAACTAGAGGATGTGGAGAACTTGCTTGATGGGATGTGGTCGATACCCTCTATTCCCAGCCACAGCTGAGAGGATTGCCAGGTTAGACCACCAGAACAATCAGGGCTTCACTGGGGGAGGGGGTGTTTTTGCCCACCTTGTGTAACCTAAGAAATATCCTTTAAACTCTCAAGCAATTCTTTAAATCTACTATCATATTTTACTTTAAATTGCCCATTTATGGGCCCTGTATGAGAGTTAGTTGACCACCAAGTAAGACAAGATGCTGGGTTAGATAGACCACAGGTCTATCTAGGTCATCTCTCATGTTTAACTATCAACCTGTGGTTAATATCCTCTTTCTGGGCATGATGCTCAGTTGAGTGATGAATGTACAACTCCAGACTTTCTTGGAAGAAATGGATTATCTGGACCTTTTTTCCATTGAGCTTTAGGCTAGGTTCTAGAAAGAAGTCACCTTGGTTGATGACTTCTGGCACTTACTGAGTGACCCTGATGATTCTCCTGGACCACTCAGTGATTTTGATGCTCTCATGCATGTTAGAACACAAGAGAAGCTATGTTGGGTCAGGCCAGTGGCCCATCCAGTCCAACACTCTGTGTCACACAGTGGCCAAAACCCAGGTGCCATCAGGAGGTCCACTAATGAGACCAGAACTCCAGAAGCCCTCTGACTGTTGCTGCCCCAAGCACCAAGAATGTTTTCTCTCTTAAGACTGGTATTCAACACTACTTGCAGAATAAATTAATATAGAAGGACTGCACATTCTGATTTTACTAAAACGACACTAGTAATAATTTCCAGTAACATGCTGCTGGTGGGAAGTGCTATCAAGTCACAGCTAACTTCCTTGGTGGTCCACCATCCAAGTACTAACCAGAGCTGAATCTGCTTAGCTTCTGAGATTGGATGGGATTGGGCAAGTTTGGACTATGGAATCCCACAAATCATGGACATGATCCACACTTCTTTCCACTCCTCCCAGTGATGAATTCTATGTGAGTCAAATCCATAATGGAACTGGGGAATCTCAATAGGGGTGAAATGTGCAAATTCTGTTGTGACTTACAAACAGAAGCCTGCCAGCCTCAGAGAGTGAGTGAATTTGGAAGCAGTCTCCCTTATGTATAGCTTTGTATTAACAAAGGCTGCAATCTTGTTTTAAAAATAACACTATTTTAAAATCAGCAAATAAAGAAAACCATTTAAAGTATTTGTTATATTTTACCTGCTATTTCCATGGTCTTTATTATCTAAAAAGGCTGCGTGTTAGCATTGCCTTCAGCTGGTATAATGGAACTTTTCTAATTCACTTTTTAATTGAATAGTAAATTAGTTTGATTAATAAATACCCACAGCAGCTCTAGAGGGTGAACTAAAGTGATCATAAATTCCCGTAAATATGAGTTCTTCTTAACAGGACTCTTTCAAAGTGTTTTTTTGCCTCCTATTTTCCCTTGGGTGGTTGTATGGATAATAATACTAACACAGATGCTACTACAGCTACCCAATATTTTTTAGAATTTCAAGCTACAAGTGATTAATTGATGTGATTACCCATCTAATTTTTTATCACAGATTACCTTTTCTCTTCCTCTCATTAGACGGTGGGAAACAGCAATAGCCAGGCCAGCTTCCCATGCCATAGGCTGGCTGGCACACGCGTCTCAAGACGCTGACTGGCCAGATGGCTTGGGCCTCATTCCAATGCGATGGGAGGAAGTGGAGAGGGAATTGCATCTAAATCTGAAAGTGACACCACCGCCTATAGTTCACAGTACAACGAATATTTCTTAATATGTTCACCTATAGTGTTGTCTCACTCCAATCTACCCTTAACCTACTAATCAGTTCTGAGAAAAAAATCAACCATACCAACAATGCTCCTAACGTTCTATCATTTGGTTGGCCAAACTGAGGCGGAAACCTCCTGACCTCTTTGATGATGTACCTTAGCTCTTCGTGGAATCTGTCACAGCTTTACCCTGGGTCCAGTCTGATTGAACTATTTCTAACGTTTGTAATCCACTTGGAGTTCCCGTGAGAAAGGCAAGCTGCAAATTAAATTCAATATTCTGATTGATTTATTGCTGGAAATGCCTTTTCCAAGGAGGAAACTCCTAATAAAATGTTATTGTGATATAGAAGAGATACTTTTGATAGACGCATCCTTTCTCACTGCTACAGAAGTGAAACTGCAAAATGTCTCCCAGGAACATTACTGGTGGATCAACAGTGGCTGATTCTGCCTTGGCTTTTCCCTCCGTT
The DNA here is from genome assembly GCA_029233225.1 of Lepidodactylus listeri. Taxonomy (NCBI): domain Eukaryota; kingdom Metazoa; phylum Chordata; class Lepidosauria; order Squamata; family Gekkonidae; genus Lepidodactylus; species Lepidodactylus listeri. The sequence goes on along the minus strand of JARCFY010000001.1, from coordinate 6,369,399 downwards.
GTTTCACGAAACCCACATTGGAACAGAAATTCCCTTTGGCACTGCATGCTGCTTTCACTTCCTTTCATCATTGGGTTTCAAGGTAGCCTCCACACTCCATGCTGCTTTCACTTCCTTTGATATTGGATTTTATGGTACCTTCTAGATAGATTTATGCCATTCAGGGGTGACTTTGCAGTCAGTACGATGTTGCTCTGAGGTATTTGAATGTGGTTTTGAGCTGCACTTTCCCCTCCCAGTTGAGAAAATGTGGAGCGAATGCTAGATGCAGAATTGCCCAATGTCTGTCCCTCTAGCAAACTTAGCTGCTGGCAGTTCCTTTCTCCATCTCTTCAGCAGCCTGCTTAGCTACTGCACTAAATTCTCCAGTGGTTACTAGTCAAGATCCAATCATTCAGTTTGTTTGCAAAGCATCTGGTTTGCTCTGCACCCAGTTTGTAGACTGCAGAGCTGTACTGGGAGACACGAGTGGCAGGGCAAGGCTGGCTTGACTGGAGGACAGCCAGGGATTTCCATCTGGGGAAAGGCTGCCACTAGAGATGGCAGTGACTGAAGATGCATTGTTAATAGGGGAACCACTATTATGTCGTGGTGATACTGTCTGCATATAAGTTGGGAGAACATAAGAGAAGCCAATGCTGGATCTGGCCAATGGCCCATCCAGTCCAACGCTCTGTGTCACACAGTGGTCAAAAATACCAGGTGCCATCAGGAGGTCCACCAGTGGGGCCAGGACACTAGAAGACCTCTCAGTGTTGCCCCCCATCCAAGCACCAAGAATACAGAGCACCACTAGTCCCAGACTGAGAGTTCCTATCTATATCTCGTGGCTAAGAGCCATTGATGGACCTCTGCTCCATATGTTTATCTAATTCCCTCTTGAAGCCATCCATGCTTGTAGCTGCCACCACCTCCTGTGGCAGTGAATTCCATGTGTTAATCACTCTTTGGGTGAAGAAGTACTTCCTTCTAGAAGTACTGGTCGCAGTTCTTAGCCATCAGTCTGCATGAGTGAGCCATCCTGTCTCAGCCACATCTACCTCAGAAGGATTGCAGGTAGCCACTCTGGCCCAAAAACAAAAGGTATGTCATGCCTTCTATTAGGACCAACCAAAATAACACAGAACAGTGTGCAAGTTCTCCAGAATTGTTGCTGAGCTGGGTGTTAAAAAAACAAAAAAGTGCATGAGGCGGGGAGAAGTTTCAAGCCCTGAGCTTAAGGCCTCTTCTTCCAACTGAAAATATAAAATCACTAGCAGGTTAAGTGCCCTGACCTGGCTGGCCCAGGCTAGCCCTATCCTGTCAGATCTCACAAGCTAAGGAGGGTCAGCCTTGGTTCATACTTGGATGGGAGACCACCCAGGAAGTCCAGGGTCACTACACAAGGGCAGGCAAGGGCAAAACACCCTTGAATGTCCCTTGCCTTAGCCCTATTGGGGGGGACACCATCAATCAATTGCAACTTGACCACTAATAAATAAATAAATGATGGTTAAATGTTTCTCTCTGCCAAAGGGAACATGCATGTCCCATAAAAGGTTACAATGAGAGGGGGGAAATGATGCTCATTACAGAAATTAAATTAGACATTGCAATAGGTAAAGAGTCAATGGGAGTCAAATTGGGTTCTATCGGTACTGAACCTGTTCAAGTTCCCCTGGCATTTGAGACAAGATGCAGAGAAGAGATCTTAAGATCAGGGCCTGAAACAGTCCCACCCTCTTTTAACATCCAGCCTTATTCTGACCTGAAAGCTGTGCATGGTTTTGTGATATTCTAGTTGATCACAGGGTGTTAAACACATTATTGGTTTGGGATTTTACTTCACAAGGTTATGGTGATTATAAATGGATGGGAGCTTCCTCATGGTACAGTGAAGATAGAGATCTCAATTGATAGAGAAGGCCAGACTGGAAATTCAGCAACCTGCCTGTCCTGTAGCCCCATGTGACGTCACTAGCCAACACACAGAGACCTTTCCAAACAGGGAGGTTACCCATTTGCTGCACTAAAGGGCCTTGATCCTGTGGGATAGGAAACAGTCACTGGATAGTCCCTCTCTCCCGCTCAGCTCTTTTCCTCTTTTGTTTCTTTGGCTTTACCCCATTCCCACCAGCACAACCTTGGCAGGCCTTGTGAATCGGCTCCTCCTCACACACTGGCAAATGTGCTCTGTTTGCCATTAGCTGAAGATGTATGATTGAACAAACCAACAAATTATCTTTCCATTTCTAATTGATTTAAAAACAATTGCTTTGCTGTTGCTTCACAGGAGGCTGGATCTTTAATTGTCACAAGGTCACTTTGTAAGTTTTAATTGCTGGGTGCTGTTCTGTCCTTTGGGGCTTTCAAGGTGATAAATGGCTTCTTGGTTCAAAAGCTAGTCTATATAAACAAGCTTATCTCTGCCCATAGTCTTTAATGAAAAATGAGTTGTGAGTATCATTGTTAATCATGGTAATTGTTAATGTTAAGAGGGCTGGTATTATGAGTTTTCCTATTAGACTTTCAATTCATTATATAAAATGAACAATCTAGTAGCCATCTAGAGCATTCTGATATTAATTACCCAGCGGCTGCATTGCAAGGGATCCTTTTCTTCATCAACATGAATAAAACCTTGCAGAGAGAATCACCTCAGCAGTCGGGCTGCCAATGACTCACACCTTTTTTTTTTAAACATATATATATATATGTTAAACATATATATATATGGGGCTAGTTTGATGAGTTCTTGTTAGCATCAGTACAGCTACGAAGGATGAGAGCCGATACATGAAAGGTATTAAAGGATAGCAGAAAAGGGAGCATTAACAAAATTAATTGTTTGGGGAAAATATACATATATAAATTATTCTCCCCCACTTTTTTGGGGAGGGGGGTAAAATTCAGATCCTTATTGTATTGCAAAAGTGCTATTTTGAAAATTAAGGGCTCAGTTGGTAGAACCTCTGCTTGGCACGCCGACGATTCCAGCTTCAATCCCCAGCACCTCCAGTTAAGAAGGACCAGGCAGTAGGTGATGTGAAAGACCTCTCTGCCCGAGACCCTGGTCAGCTGCTGCCCATCTGAGTAGACAATTACCTTGATGGTCTGACTCAGTATAAGGTAGCTTCGGGTGTGTTCAAGGCATTTAGAGCTTCCCTCCCCAGCACGCAGTGCTGCACTGCAGTATTGGATATGCTTGTGAAAACACCAGGTCACCTAGAATACACATTTCCCTTATCTAGATGCTCTAAAAGATCATGATAGTTTGTTAACTACTTGATCTTTTCCCCTACAGTGTAGCAGTCCCTTTCTACCTGACCATTTAAAAAAAAGAATTATAATGACTTCAAAAATGCATGGAATGCAAATCCCAGTTCCATGTATGGTAAGAACCATGCCAAGGAAAATATTACCAACAGGGTAGTCAATGCTGGGTTAGGGAATGCTTGGAGATTTGGGAGCCTGGAGAGGGCAGGGTCTTGGGGGTGAGCAGGGACCTCTGCAGGGTATAAGGCCACAGAATCCTTCCTCCAAAGCAGTTGTTTTCTCCAAGGGAACTGATCTCTGTCACCTGGAGATCACTTGTTATTCTTACACGCTCAGGGAAATGCTGATTGTCACTTTGGGGTCAGGAAGCAATTTTTCTTGGGAGGGGTGGGGGTATGTCGCATCTACATGGTTGACACTGGGAACTGCTTCTGGCTACAACTGATTCTTTGTTCTTTTTAGGGGAGGTTTCAGGGGATCCCGAACCCCACTGGACCTCCTGGAGGGAGGTCTGGTGCAAGGGACTTGATTCAGGCAACAAGTGGATGGAAGCCCTGGATTGTCCCAGAACCAGAGAATGGAGAAGAGTAATTATGGCAGCCATAACAAGCACAAGATGTGAATAACCCCCAAAGGAGGAGAGTAACTTTGAACCTCATCCAGAACACCAATGAAGACTTGTAAGTATCTTGTAAATAGCACTTGTAAGTATCTGTAAATAGTAACAGCAACATTGGGTCTGATGATTTCTTAAAATAAGCCCCTTTTAACATTCAAAGCGACACAGAAGGGAGAGATGGAATTCCCCCACCTTTTCCTGCCCGAGGCGGCCGAGACAAGATAGTGCTTTTTAAAGAATGTTGAGATAAACTTTTTCTGGGGCAAAGAGAGACTTGAGCTTCTACAGGAGAACTATAAATTTTCTTCTTAAACCTTCTTAATAAATTTTAAAAAAAGATACATAGTGAAACCTACCATCTTACGACAACTCTTTGTGACATCATGCTTTACTGCTGAGAACAGAATAGGAGCACACTCAGTTTAGTCTTTACCAAAAAGCTGTGAAACATTTTACTTATGGGAGTGACTGCTGAGAGGAGTATTACCAGGCAGAGGCAGACAGCTTGAAAGAGACGCTGGGTTTTGCCAGACTGAACTGAGACTTCTGTTATTGTATGGAAGTACTCTCAGGAAAATATGCCAGATAATAAAGAATCTGATAAGCTTCGTGATTAACGAAGCAGTGAACTAGGCAGTCAAGGAGATTTTTAAATGGATATTAGACCAAAGACTTTTAGCATCAAATCAAACCATTGACAAGAAACTCCAACACCAAACTGTTCAAGAAACAGAACACTTCTATAACCAAGCTAACCCAACTTGCAGTGAGAAGGAATTACAGCACTTAGCTCTGCAGGACGCTGGACAACATTACAATCAAGAGGAACTAACCTACAGTGAGAATCAAACTGATTTTAGCACTGAGAAAAATACTTCTACTAAAGGACTGTTTTAGGGACCTTGGAACCCTTAAGGAGGAAAATACACCAGGAGGAATACAAGGAGGAAAATACAAGGAGGAAAATACACCAGAGAGAAGACAAAACAAACCTAAACACTGGATATAGATGGCAAACCATGAAAGAAAGCCTTTACACGTACAAGGAGAAGAGGCACAGATCCAAGCCTCTACCAAAAAGAAGAAACTATAATAATAAGAAAAAAAATAAGATATAGGAATAAGACTGGCTTAGGGATTTTGTTATAAGATTGGTTGGGAGAATCCCTATTTATATTTGACTGGTTAAGATGAGCTAGAAAAAAAATATAGCCTATATTAAAATCTAAGGGAAAATTAATTTTAAAGATTTATATAGTTCTTTTATTAAAAAAAGAAGAAGAAAGTCAACCTGAGTTTCGGTTAGGGAACTTTGGATAAGAGTGCTTTTATGAACCCTAGCCCATATTAACTGGCTACGATAGGCTGAAGAACATTTGTGTATGACTTTATAACATTTTAGCCCACATTTAAAATAGTTATGGGAAGATAAAAACTAGTCTCTCTCTTTTTTTGTGTGGTTGTTTAAAAAGTTTAGCCAAAAATTATATAAGGGAAAATTTGGTTTAGGAAATATATATGTATGTCTACTAGAATGAGAGTGTTCAAGGCTGATAATTGATAAATATGCAGAATGGAAGTTAATGGAAGGCTAAGGTTCACATTTCTTATAAAAGATGTAATGCAACTAACTCTGATTTAAGGATTCCAGTTTGATAATTGGTACAAAAAGAACTTTATTATGAAGTAGAGAAATTATATTTAAAAGCAACCTGTAGAAGACTAATTTAGAATGTTTAGACCAGGGGTCCTCAAACTTTTTAAACAGGGGGCCAGTTCACTGTCCCTCAGACCGTTGGAGGGCTGGACTATAGTTTAAAAAAAAACAACTATGAACAAATTCCTATGCACACTGCACATATCTTATTTTGAAGTAAAAAAACAAAATGGGAACAAATACAATATTTAAAATGAAGAACAAGTAAAGTTAAATCGGAGTTTCCGGTCAGAGGAATGGAGGTCTGACACGCTTTGCAAATGCGCAAGGCAAACAGTGGCTCTTCTTGACAGCTTGGGTGGACAAATCCACCTGACGCAACCTCACACAGGTAGTGTGAGGACCAGCAAGCAATATAATCCAGGTTTGAGCAAGCTCGGTGAAGGAAAAGTCTCGGAGGAGACTTTTACAACACCTTGAGCACTGCAGCCGAAGAAGATTTCTGCAAGTATCTCTAAGGAGCTGAGCTGAGCTGATTAAATCAGCATAAAATCTCCAATTCCCCTGATTCCTTAACAAAGAAGACAAAGTTTAAACGTTGGGACCACATCTGAAGAGAAGTAACAACATAAGGTAACGGAAAAAAAGTTTTTGCCTTACCATTACTGTGTTTTGAAAGACGAAAAGCAGATCTGGTGAAGCAATAGACTGTTGCAGATTGGATGAGTGCAGTTTTGAAACGTTAAAAAGCTGAATTTGAACTTAAAAAGCCAAAAAAAACAAGTTGTTTAACATTCCTGCGGTTAAGAAGAGTCGGGAGGGGGAGCCAAGCATCATGAGACAAAGAGGGGAGGAGGGAACCAAGCATCGCGAGACCAAGCTGTGAGGATTGAGACAGGAAGTGACGGCTTGAGGAGCAGACAAGAAGGGAAACGGAGAAGAACCGGAAGAGAGTAAAGGGGACTGTAAAAACTGCCGGACCAAAAGGACTACAACAGGAAGTGACGTGCGGAGAGCAGACAAGTAAGCAAGAGGAAGGGACAAAAGGAAACTACGGCAAGCCAGAAGCAAGGTAAATAGACTGTAACCTTTGACACGAACCATAGAGGAGTTGCACCCGCCATTTTGGATTTATAAAATTTTTAAACATTAATATCTCAAAAACTACATAACTTAGAAGGCTAAAACCAGTGGAATTTGAACTGGCAAGACATGCTTGTCTGAATACACTAATTGGTGACTGATTTGGAAAACAAGAAAAAATCGATCTTTTTTAAAGTGACAAGACGGACCGCGGACTGAGATCGAGAGCAGCTACATGGTCCTTCCCTACAATGGCAGCAAAAAAAGAGAGAGAACTGCTAGCTGTAATGGAAGCAATGGAAAAAAATGCTGGATGCAATAGGGGAGGTAAATGCAAAAATGGCAAGCGCAATTGGAGAAGTAAATATTAAAATAAATGCCATAGCTGCACAAGCAGACAAAAATTTTATAGACTTAAAATCCGAATTACAAAAGTTAACCACTAGAACACAAGACATAGAAACCAAAGTAAAAGAACTGGAAGAAAATACTCAAAAAACAATAAAGGAAAATGACAGAATGGAAAAGATGATGCACTATAGAGACATGCAAAACCATCTGAGATTTAGAGGTATAGAGGAAAAATTAGGCGAAGATATTTTTACAAGAATGCAAGAAGCATTAGCAGATTTTTTACAAGAGGAAGAGGAAGCTGTTAAAGAACATATGGATCTTGTTTACAGAGTCAATTCTGCATACGCAAGAGACAAAAATATACCAAGGGACGTGGTAGTTCAATTTACAATGAAGAGAACAAAAGAACAAATCTACAAGAAATGTTTTACAGACTCTTTTGAAATAGGTGGAAAGAAAGTTATCGTAATGAAAGAACTGCCCAGAGCAATTTTGCAAGACAGGAAAAAATTCAAGCGTCTGACAGACAAACTGAAAGAGAAAAAAATAAGATTTCGTTGGGAAATACCACAAGGACTGAGTTTTTATTATGGTAACAACAGAATAGTGATTAAAAATTCAGCAGAAATGTATGCCTTTGTTGGTGAGAACAAGGAAGAATTTGGTGATATTTAAGACTACAACAAGATGGATTACAAAGTACTCTCATGGGCTGAGGACAGACTGGCAATCTAAAGCGGGGCAGGCACGCTTCGCAAACGGAGGAAAGGAGCATGTTCAGACATGCGCATCTGTCCGTCGGCTCCGTTGCGTACTTACCCGTCTCCCAGTCGCTTTCCTTCCGCTTTACCCGGACACCGGTTTTTCCCGGTGTTCAGGGGCCTTCCTCCGCATGCCTCCCGCTTCCAAACAGTGTGAACTGGAAGAAGCGGGAGGCATCCGGAGGAAGTGTGAACGCACTGGCAAAAAGTTTTTTGCATATGCGCATATGCACATGTGCGCATATGCGAAAAACATCAAAGGAAAACAAAAAAAAGTGCAGCGGCACGCACGAGCTGCGCGCGCTGGCTATGCGGCAGTCTGAACTCTCCGTGGCAGTCTGAATGCTCCGTATCGCCGCTGATCCGCATTGCTCTGGCCAGTGTGAACGGCCAGCTCCGTGGGTTTTTTCCCCCGCTCCAGTTCCCTCCGCTTTGCCTCCGCTTCAGATTGCCAGTCTGTCCTCAGCCATGGAATGTAAATGGACTTAATTCACCCCAAAAACGTAGAATGGTAGGTCACTGGCTGGAGAAACAAAAATGTAGTATAATTTGTATACAAGAGGCCCATCTTAAGAAACAAGACTACAAATATTTAATAAAAAAAAAGTTGGGAGAAGAATTTTTTTCATTGGCAAGTAATAAAAAGAATGGAGTTGTAACATATGCCAAAAAAGACTTGGAACCTAAACTAATATTTAAAGATAAAGAAGGAAGATACTTAGCTATTGAAATTTTGTTACACGGACAGAAGACTTTGATTCTGAATATTTACGCCCCCAACGGAGCTAAAAAAAATTTTTTTAAAGAACTACAAATGGAACTGGACAGTGTAAACTATGAACAAATCATGATGTTGGGAGACTTTAATGGGACTGTGAATAATAAAATAGATAGGCGCTCAAAGAGAAAAGATGACACACTAGGGAAACTTCCAAAAAAATTTTTTGAACTGATAAAACAGGAAAAGCTGGAGGATATTTGGAGGAAGGTCAACCCACAAGGGAAAGACTATACTTTTTACTCTAACAGACATGATTCACATTCAAGAATTGATATGATCTGGATGTCTACTAATCTAACATTTAAGACAAAAAAAGTTGAAATTCTACCTAGAATAATCTCAGACCACAATCCTTGTCTATGGATTTCTGGGCAGACAAAAAGACAAGGGAGATGGAGAATAAATGAGGACTTATTAGACAACCAAGAAATAGTTAAAAAATTACATGAAGAGACAGATTTATATTTTCAAGCGAACATACAAAAAGAAGTAAAAATTCAAACTGTGTGGGATGCGTACAAAGCAGTGATGAGAGGATTATTGATATCACTGAACGCTAAAGACAATAAAAAGAAAAGAGAACAATATGAAAACATTGTACAAGCCATTAAAATAAAAGAAAAGGAACTGAAGAACAGACCAGGAAAAAAGAAACTGCAAAAGGAAATTTGGATGTTACAAGACCAAGCAAAAGCTATTTTGAATCAAGAGACTTACTGGAACCTGAAAAAATTGCAACAAAAAACATTTGAAGGTGCAAATAAACCTGGAAAGTACTTAGCATGGCAATTAAAGAAAAAACATGAAAATAAATTTATTACTTAAGTGATACAGGACAATATTGAGATAATAGACAATAAGGGAATAAAAAGAGAATTTTTAAAATATTATGCAAAGCTTTTTAAGAAGGAAAATAAAGACAGAAGAAGGATTAAAGAATACCTACAGTCATTAAAATTACCAAAACCAACAGAGAAAATCAAAGAACTACTTAACTGCCCAATATCACTACAAGAGATTAAAAATGCAATAAATGACTCAAAATTAGGGAAAGCACCTGGATCAGATGGATTTACAGCTAAGTTTTATAAATCACTACAGGAATCGATCTCACCAGTGTTATTGCTACTAATGAATGACATAGGAGTGAGAGGTGAGGTCCCGGAGACTTGGAAAGAAGCAACCATCTCACTCATTCCGAAAGAAGGTCAAGATTTAACCAATGTTAAAAATTATAGACCAATTTCTTTGTTAAACAATGACTATAAGATTTTTGCCAAGATTATAGCTGATAGGCTTAAGGAACATCTTAAAGAGACTATACAGACAGAACAAGCAGGATTTTTACCTAATCACCAAATAAGAGACAATTTAAGAGTAGTAGTGGATGCTATAGAGTACTACGATAAACATCCGGCGAAGGAAGTGGGCTTTCTTTTTTTAGACGCGGAGAAAGCGTTTGACAATTTAAATTGGGATTTTATGTTTGAAGTGCTGGAACATCTTGAAATTGGAGACTATATGCTTAATCTTATTAAGTCAATATATAGAGAACAGAAATCCTCTTTAATAATTAATACTGAAAAAACGGATTACTTTAAAGTGGAAAAAGGAACACGACAAGGATGCCCACTTTCGCCGTTGCTATTTATTTGGATTTTGGAAGTCTTGTTACTAAATTTGAAAGAAGATAAAGAAATTAAAGGCTTAACAATAAAAGGTTTTTCTTTTAAATATAGAGCCTTTGCAGACGACGTGATGTTTATAGCCGAAGACCCTATGACTACACTACCATATTTGTTGCAGAGAGTAAGAGAGTTTGGTGATTTGGCTGGGTTTTATGTAAATAAGAACAAATCGAAAGTGATGTGTAAAAATATGCCAAATAATAAGCAAATTGAATTACAAAATCTTATAGAATGTGAAGTGGTGAAAAAGACAAAATATCTAGGTGTAAACCTAACAATGAAAAACATTGATTTGTATAAGAATAATTATGAGAAATTATGGCAGCAAGTTATGCAAGATATTAAAAGGTGGAATGTATTAAATTTGTCACTGTTGGGTAGAATTGCAGTGGTTAAAATGAATGTGTTACCAAGAATAATGTTTCTGTTTCAAACTATTCCAATTGTGAAAGATGTAAAAACATTCAAATGCTGGCAGAAGGAATTGACTAAGTTTGTGTGGGGAGGGAAAAAACCAAGAATTAAGATGAAAATAATGTGTGATGCTAAAGAGAGAGGTGGGTTTCAGTTACCAAACTTAAGGCTATATCATGATGCAGTATGTTTGACTTGGGTAGGGACATGGACTATGTTACAAGATAGAAAGTTATTGTCCCTGGAAGGTCATGACTGTAGGTTTGGGTGGCACGCATATCTGTATTATGGTAAAACAAAAATGGACAATATGTTTAAGCATCATTATTTGAGAAGAACATTAATCGATACGTGGACAAGATATAAAAACTTTTTTCCAGAAGAAATGCCTATGTGGATTGTACCTGCAGAAGTTTTAAATCCATCATCTCACTACAAAGGACAAGACTGGTTGAAATATAGAGACCTGTTAACAAGACATGGTAAAGACTTTAAATTGAAGGAGCAGCAGCAGATGGACTTTGATTATGGCTGGTTAAGGTACAGACAAATATATGATATGTACAGAAGTGATAAAAAATCTGGTTTTAGAGAAAAAAACAATGAAATAGAACAAATTTGGGAGGAAGATGGGAAAAAATGATTTCTAAAATGTATAAAGTATTGTTAAAATGGTTTAATGCTGATGAAATGGTAAAGGAACAAATGATAAAATGGGCGATAAACTTAAACAAAGACATTGAAATGGAATCTTGGGAATTTTTATGGAAAAATGCTATGAGTATTTCTACATGTTATAATTTAAAAGAGAACTGTTTTAAAATGATGTACAGATGGTATATGACACCAAAAAAATTGCAAATATTAATCAAAATATGTCTAACAAATGTTGGAAATGTAAAAAGAAAGAAGGTTCTTTTTATCATATGTGGTGGACTTGTGATAAAGCGAAGACTTATTGGTCTATAATACATGCAGAAATGGAAAAAAATTTGAAATGTACATTTAAGAAGTTACCTGAAATGTTACTGCTTGGACTTAAACTAGAAGAGATAAATGTAAAGAAAAGGACAATAATATGGTATATGATTACAACAGCAAGAATGGTGTATGCACAAAATTGGAAAAATGAAAAAATACCGGAAGTGTGGGAATGGTTGAAAAAATTGTTATATATGGCTGAAATGGATAAATGGACTAGAAAGTTGAATAATCTGTACTCAGAGACTTTTTTAGAAGATTGGAAGGATTTGAAAGAATATGTTGAAAAATATTGGGACATGAAAAACTACATTTATACATGGTTATAATAGTATAAAGGAATAGAAATTGAGTATATGAATGTACTAAGGATAATTAGACAATGAAGTTGTTTTTTAGAATTATATAAGAATATAGAAAATAAGAATTGGTATATAAGTATTTTAAAGATATATAACCGTTACCAGAAATGTAAACATAGATATAAGTATTACTATTTTGGATAAAGTGGAAAATGTGTTATGCTTCAGATGTGGTGGGAAACCACCAATACAAGATAAAAGCAAGACTATACAAATAGAACAAAATGTTATATAATATGGAAAAAAAGGATTTGTATAAAACAAATGTATTAATTTTAATGTTTTGAAAAATAAAAAATTTTCTTACAAAAAAAAAAACAAGTAAAGTTAAATCAACAAACTTACCAGTATTTCAATGGGAACTATGGGCCTGCTTTTGGCTAATGAGATGGTCAATGTCCGGTTCCATATTTGTCACTGCTAGTCGTAACAAGTGATGCAAGTGTGCATCAGTTAGTCTAGATCTGGTTGGAGATTTCAGATGTTATTTTGCGGGTAGGGAAGGCGCACGGGGGGGGGGGGGGTGCGCGTGCAAGCAAGGCACCCTTGACGGGGCTGTTTTCTTTCCCTCTCCGAAGAAACAAAGAACTCGGCATCCTCACAAACTTTTTAAGGCAGCAAGCCCCCAGCTGCTTCTCCCTGAAACTCCACTACTGCAGGCATCATGATGGGAAAGAGAAACCTCTCTCTCTCTCTCTCTCCCCCTCCGATTCCCAGCAGCACAAAAAGCCTTGAAAAAGACCCCCTCCTGGCTGTTGGGACTGGCGCAGGTCTCTCAGCCGGCTAGGAAACTTGGGGCCAGCCGTAGCGCCTGCCACCCCACACTTACCCTCTTCCAGTCTTCCTTTTGCCTCCTCCTGGCTGACTGGAAGCAGGGGGCGGAGCTTTGTCATGTGGCCTGGGACGAGTCGGCTGCAATTTTTCCGCTGCTTTGTGTGCTGCTGGGAATTGGGAGGACAGGCAGCAGCACACCCGGCGGGCCAGAAAAATGCCCTTGGCGGGCCGCATGTGGCCCCCGGGCCATAGTTTGAGGACCCCTGGTTTAGACAAAAAAGGCAATTAGCAGAAAACATGTTAACCTATTGAGATGTATAGAAAAACTAGATATTGCATAAATAGTAATCATATTATGGTAGCAAGAGTGTCATTGAGTTCTGTAGGTATGAGGTAACATAAAGGGTATAGTGTTGGTAGTGCTACTCTCAGATATGTTTTGTATGTTTGTTTGTCATGGTTTGTTGGAATGGAATACAGATGGCAAATCTTAAAAGAAAATCTTTCTACTTACAAGGATGAGAGAGACAAAATTAAGACTTTGCTGAAAAGAAAGAATCAAAAAAAGAAGAAAATAAAGTTTTATAAATAAATGTATGCCAGTGAGTGATTTTGTGTAACAGATTAAGAGTGGCTAGGGAATGCTTAAGTTTAAATTTTTGGTGCACATGTAAAATGCTAGGTAAATATGTAATGGATATATTTGAATTTGTCTATTCACTTATGCATATTAATAGAAGATCAATTGTAACTGACCAGATAATCCTTATAATAGATGGTATCAAAAAATGTAAGGGAGCAAACTGTATAAACAAAATTCTGTACAGGAAACATTTGGATAAATAGAGAATATTAAGGGAAGTTTAAGGGCGGAAATATATAATCTATATTGAAGGTATAGTGGAGTAACATGACTGCTAGGTAAAGACTTATAATAACAAAATAAGGAGGAGATTGTTTAAACAATGTTTAAGTAGCTGAGAAGAGCTGCAAGAAGTATAGTTGGCTATGTAGTAGAGGGATAGATAATTAGACATATATGTAAGAGGCATGTTAATTAGATATAATGATGATGTCATGTTTTGTCTTAAAATAATAAAATTGTTTATTAAAAAAAAAAAAAGGAAGCAATTTTTCTCCAGGCCAGTTTGGCCAGGGATCCTGGAGGTTTTCATCTTCTGGGCATGGAACAGTGGTCATTGCATGTGTGTGTGGGGGAGGATTTGTGAATTTCCTGCATTATGCAGAGGGCTGGACTAGATGACCCTGGAGGCCCCTTCCAACAATATGATTCTATGATTCCAGGAGCTGTTCAGGCCCCCCCCCCTTCGGAAAGTGACAACCCTAACTGTTACCAACTCAGCAGCTGAATCTGAGAATTTAGATGTCCACCAAGGGCAGCTGAGTCAGAGAGCAAGCACACAGCCAGTTCCAGTATGGTGCTGGCATGGCACAATGGTATCTAATACCAGTCCCACATTGCTCAGGGCCTGGAAACTGCACTGGGAGTCCATAGTGCACCCCCCCCCCCCCAATGAACCAGAATGACCAAACATACAAAAGCAACCTTCTCCTCACTTGTTTTCCCCAACCAATCAAGCATGGACAGCATGCTGACAAGGCCACCCCAGTCAGATACGTATAGAAGGAGCCATACTGATATGTCTCAGCCTGCCTCCATTCTCCCACAGAACACAGGAAGGGAAGGAACAAAAGAACTGCAGCACCTTTCACAGCACAGGAGACTGTGGGGTGTCCAGCAGAATCCCTGTGCCCCCTGCCCCACTCCTGGGATCTCTGCAGACGGGGGCTTAGAATCCCTTTGGATGCTGATCACCCAGTGTGAGGCTTCTGCCCTAAGTAGTCAAGGATCAGATCTTTGTTGATGAAACACAGTTCTTTATTTCCTATTACTACATTACTACAGGTCCTCGGATCATTGTTAGAGATAAAGTATACAATAGAAGCAGGATTAATATACCCTCCAGTACAATTTGAATTACCCATAGGTAACCAATCACAGAAAGGGAAAAACCGCGGGCTAAAGGTCCTTTGACCGTTTGCTTCCCACAGGAAAAAGGTTAGGTGTGAAGCTGTAAATTTCCCTTCTTAAACCAGACCCCTCAGAAGTATCCATCTTATGCATAACAAATAACTCGCCAAGGTCTTCACACGCCGATAAGAATTGTTCCGTGTCTCCCCCGGCAGGGAGGAAAGGAATGCGGAGGCGCGGGGGTGAGAGGCCTCTTGTTCTCATGTGCTGCAGTCGCCACCCTCCCGGACCAAATGGTTACATTGACCAGACCCAGTGTGAGCCATAAATCTAAGGCAATAAAAGAGAGCCAAGTGGAACCTGATACATGGTGGTTGAGATAACAGGATGTTACAGAGGGGTTGCAAAGACAGGTTACATAGAAAGGGATTATACAAAGCATACAAGCATACAAGCAAACCTTTGTTAGAATCCTTAGATTCTGACACTCTGCCACCTGAAAAATCTAATCTACCCCGGCTTATCAGGGAACCGTTTATGAAAAGCTTTAACTAATTTAGGAGCGTGAACATTTTCTGAAAAAACCCACTCGTTTAATTCCGAACCAAAATCTACCCACTTGACCAGATATAGCAAGCAGCCCCTACGCATTTTTGAATCCAAGATTTCAGAAATCTCAAAATGAGGCACCCCCTCCTTCATCAGTGGTGGAGGAGTCGGAGGAGTTGGATGCCACGCATTCGGCCCAGGATCCTTCTTCAACAAGCTGAAATGAAAAACAGGGTGCACAGAACTCAGTGACTTAGGCAACTCCAGTTCAAAGGACACATCAGAAATTTTTCGCAACACTTTATAGGGACCAATGTATTTCCACCCCAATTTCCTGTTGGGTTGTACACCATGTATATTCTTGGTGGAAAGGTAGACAGAGTCCCCTGGTTGAAAGTCCCAACCTTCAGCCCGTCCATGGTCTGCATATTTTTTGTAGTCCTCCTTAGCTTTATCTAAAGTCTTAGCAATCAACGGCCATGAGTCCTGCAGGTTGGCCCACCATTGTTTAAAATCGGAGGGGGAACCATCTGACGTTTCCTCTATGGTGGGTAGGGGTTTCCCCTCGAAGCCTCCCACTGCCATGAAAGGGGACACACCCGTGGAGGAATGAATAGCATTGTTATAACTATATTCCGCAAACGGTAGCAACTCCACCCAATTGTCTTGATGGTAGTTAGTATAACACCTTAAAAACTGTTCCAATATTTGATTAGTTCGTTTGGATTGGCCATCGGTTTCTGGATGGTAACCCGAGCTCATGGCCGGCTCGATGTCCATCATCTTCAAAAGCTCCCCCCAGAAGTTGGCAACGAACTGACTGCCTCTATCGGATACCACGCGTTTGGGGAAGGTGTGTAATTTGATCACGTGATTAAAGAATGCCTTAGCCAGTCCTTTTGCAGTCGGCAGCTGTTTAAATGGGGTAAAATGAGCTTGCTTCGAGAACATGTCAACCACCACCCAAATGACAGTCTTTCCTTTCGAGGGTGGCAGGTTGGTAATAAAGTCCATAGCTACCGCTTCCCAGGGACGAGAGGGGGTGGGGAACGGGTGTAGCAGGCCTGGGACTTTCCCACCCTCCGCTTGCACATTAAACAGGTTTGACAGGCAGTGACAAAGTCAGACACATCCTTGCTCATGCGCGGCCACCAGAATTGCCGCTGGATTAAGTTAAGAGTTTTTAGGAACCCAAAATGACCAGCTAGCTTGGATGAGTGGCAGGTTAGCAAAATATCTTTTCTCCAAGCACGAGGCACCACGAGTTTGTCTCCATGGTTCCAGCATTTGTCAGAACGGAGAGAGCACTCCGCTATGCTCTCAAACTCCTCTGCCTCCTCCGGAGCGTAGTCTCCCCCCCATTTTTCTCCCCATGATTCTGCCGCCGCATGCTTGCTTTGGCTCCTGGTAGTGACAGCACCTCCCAGTTGCTGGGGTGAGAACATGGAGTCAAACACTTCCTCCTTCTGACTCTCGTGTTGGGGTAACCTGGATAAAGCGTCTGCTAACGAATTGGCTTTCCCAGGGAAATGTTTGAGCACGAAATTAAATTTCGAGAAAAAATCGGCCCACCGGAGTTGCTTGGCGTTCAGGGACCTCTGGGTGCGCAGCACCTCTAAGTTTTTGTGATCTGTCCAGATTTCAAAAGGGGTCTGCGCTCCCTCCAGCCAGTGCCTCCAGGTGGTCAGGGCTAAACGTATGGCTGCTGCTTCTTTATCCCATACCGACCAATTCCTCTCTGTTTCATTAAATTTTTTTGAAATATAAGCCAGAGGGTGCAACTTATCATCAGCCCCCTTCTGAAGGATGGCCCCCCCCATGGCCACATCCGATGTGTCTACATGTATTACGAATTCTTTAGTCTCATCGGGATGAGCAAGGATGGGTTCGGACATAAATAGTTTCTTTAGGGTCTCGAACGCTCTTTGACAATTCTCTGACCAGGCTATCTTCTCCCCTGGTTTCCCCGCTTCTGGACCCCTCCCCTTGGTCTTCAGGAGTTCCGTTAGCGGGAGGGTGACCGTGGCAAAATCTTTTAGAAAGGTGCAGTAGAAATTGCAAAACCCCAATAGACTTTGCAGTTGCTTTCTAGTTCGGGGCGCCTCCCAATGTACCACTGCCTCCACCTTGGCAGGATCCATCTCCAACCCCTTCTGGGAAATGCGATACCCCAAAAAGTATACCAAATCCCGGTTGAACTCACATTTTGATAGTTTGGCATATAATTGATTTTTCAACAACGTAGAGAGCACTTCCCTGACCAATTTTACATGCGACTCCTTATCAGTGGAATAGATCAAGATATCATCTAACTAACATAACACCCCCTTGAATAAATGCTTGTGCAACACTTCATTTATCAGGCTCATAAAAACTCCCGGCGCGCCACTCAAGCCGAATGGCATCACCAGGTACTCAAATTGTCCCAATGGTGTGTTAAAGGCAGTCTTAAATTCGTCCCCCTCCCGGATGCGCACATGAAAATAAGCATCCCGTAGATCCAACTTAGTAAACACCTTTCCCTTAGCTGCCTCCGTTAGCAAGTCTTTTATGAGGGGGAGGGGGTAGGCATTAGACGCCGACATTGCATTCAAACCCCTATAGTCCGTGCACAATCGCAGCCCTCCATCCTTCTTTTTCCTGAACAACACGGGCACTGCAAAGGGAGATTTGGCAGGGCGGATGAAACCTCGCTCCAAGTTTTTGTCTAGGAACTTTCTTAGCTCCTCTCGCTCTGAGGGGCTCATGGAGTAAAGCTTTCCCTTCGGTAGTTTCTCTCCTGGGAGCAACTCAATTGCACAGTCTGACAGTCGGTGGGGGGGCAGCTCGTCCGCCTCGATCTCGCTAAACACTCCCATTAAGTCCCGATACTCCTTAGGCACGGTGGAGGGCACCAACGTCAGAGCCGCCACCTGCAGGGGGCCCGGGGGGCCCGATCCTCACCCTGGGTCCCGCTTGTGATGGTTACACTTCTCATCCACCCACGAGATCTTCCCCTCACTCCACCTGATGTATGGGTAATGGGAACTCAACCAAGGGCTCCCCAACACCATAGGAAACTGGGTGTTGGGGGTGATGACAAAGGCCCTCTTTTCCCAATGCTCCCCCATCCCCACTATTAGTCGTTCCGTCTCGGCCACACACGCCTCCTTCATTTCTGAACCGTTCATCTGCGTGAATGTGAGTGGCTCTCCCAGTGGGGTAACCTTCGGGGCTAGTCCATCCACTACTAAGGGGCTTATTAAGTCTTCTCCTCCCTGAGGGGGTCCTCATAGTGCTGTCGGAGGGCCCACATGAAATTATTCACGGACCGAAGCTCTGGCCCTGGGGCGTTGTGCAGGCTCACATACCAGTTGCTGGAGGTATCCCTCAGTTTGGACCCGATGTATCCAATCCGGTCCCTCTCAGTGGGATAGAGGTGTCCCCAGGCATCTAGGAACCTCTCGATTTCTATGAGGAAAAACCGTAGCTTCTCGGGGTCCCCATCGAAAGTAGCCATCAGCAGATTGTTGGGTGCTTGATGGATCATCTGCCCCACGGGCGCGGGTGCCGGGGCAGGGGCGGGAACTGGAACCTGCACTGGAACCTGCTGTGGTACCTGTTGTGGGACGACCCCCACGGGAGCTCCCCTTGGGGGAGCTGGTTGCGGTGGGGCTCCCCCGCCTGGTCCTCCGGCCCCACCTGGGGCTGGCCGGGCTACCTGGAATGCTGCCAGGGCATCTCGGAGTTGAAACTGCAAGTCCATGGCTACTTCTCTCAGCTTCGTGGTAATTTGCAGCCGCAGGTCTCCCATCATGCGATCTAAGGCTTGGGTCGGGTCTTCTCCGTAGAGATCTGGACCGTAGGGTGCGCCCCTCTCCTCGTCCAGCAGCGGGAGTCGCCAGTCACTCCCGTGATACATCTCTCACTCGTCTCCCAGGAAGCTCGGCCGTCCATGCTCGGTGTGGTCCCCAGGGACTGAGACGTGCATTCCCCTCCGATCGTGAACCCACGAGTCGACTGTCACACAGCCGAAGTTGGTCCATGAATACCTCGGGGTCCCGGTCTGGTGAGGGGGTAGTCGCGGGATGTTACAGAGGGGTTGCAAAGACAGGTTACATAGAAAGGAATTATACAAAGCATACAAGCATACAAGCAAACCTTTGTTAGAATCCTTAGATTCCGACACCCAGTCACCTCCAGAGCTCAGACAGGTCCTTCTCCATGCAAGAATTCATGAAGCCCACTTGGATGCTGCCAGCATTAGTCAGGAAATACCCCTTTCCGGCCAGGACAGGGCAAACTAGCACCTCCACCTGTCCTCCCCTCCTCTGATCAGTTTTAAAAAAAACATTATTTCAATTGAATCCAAGGGGTGAATTGAATAATCTAAGACCACTCCCTTTCCCCAAAGCCCTTCCTCTACTGTGCCATCTGATTGACCCATACTGTTAAATATCCACACGAAGGTCATCAGAGAATGATAACCAGGAATGCCATAACTGACCAACAACCCTTTGTGGTGAGACAAATGATTCCTGGGCCTAAAGTTTTGCACCCATCATGCTTCACCTCTTAATTTCCATTTCCCTGATGGCCTACTCCAAACCGTTAACCTTCCATGCACTGCAATGCTCCTTCTCTTTATCACAAGGTATCCTAATACCAAATTGGAAGCCTGATGCCAAATACACCACATCTTCTCTATAAGGATAACATTAGGGATGAGCATGAACCAGGTGTCCCACCAATGGGCCTCTCTCCACCCCCCAACAACCAGAAACCTTCCCACCAAGGCCCGAAGACCCCCCAGCATGCCCCCAACACCTACCTGGCAGCCGGGCCCCATCAGAAGGAGGCCACACATGGGGCCCGGCAGGGGTTTGGCACCACAGTGGGTGGCCCCATGCCCACAGAAGCCATCTCACTACCAAGGAGCTGCGGGCCCAAGGCCTTCCTATCACTTGGGGTTTCACAGGCCCCAGTAGGGCTGCCAAGTCGAACTTACGATTTGGTGGGGGGGAGTCCTTCGCCGCCTGAGAGCCTCCCTGGTGCGCGCGCTTTGCGCGTGCGCCCGGTGACATCACCCGGAAGTGACATCACCATGTTGGGGGTGTTGCCAGAGTGTCACCCTGGCAACGTCTCCAACGTGGTGACGTCACTTCCGGGTGACGTCACTATGCTGGGGAAGTCGTCCAGGCTGGATGACTTCGGGGGTGGGGTTCCCCCCACTGGCCGAATGCCGGCCAGTGGATCAGGAACCCCTATAGTGGGGGATCCCCTGCCCCCCGGGCTGACTTGGCAGCCCTAGGCCCCAGGAGATGCTCCACCACAACCCAGTCTGATGCAGTCCACAGAAAAAGGGAACTGGGACACCGCACACAGAGGCCTCTCCCAAGGCTCGGCGTTGGGAATTAAGTAGAGGGGCAGGGCCAGAGACAGGGGCGGGCTTAGAGGGCCAAGGGAGCAGGGAGGGGATAAAAGCAGGGCAGCCTAATGGGGCCAAGGAGGATTGACCTGGCACATGCTGCAGACACCCAGAGAGAGAGAAGGAGCAAAGCTGTTGCCTGGGAAGAGTGGGAGGCAGGACGGTGACATAACCCCCTCCCCCGCTCAAGCATCTGAGGCCCTGGCTGCCCTGTGAGGAGCTGCTCCAAGGTGGGGAATGCCTTGGAGTCAAGTGATAGCAGGGGGGCGTTGATGGACTTGTGTGACACTGGGAAAATGTGGTTCATTTTGGTAAGCAGCCAAAATGTGTGAGCGACAAACTGTCACAAACTTTTAGGTATGAAATGAACCAGTTCAGTTCGTGGTGTTTGTGACACAAACAGGGCCAGACCATCCATACAGGCAGGTTAGGCATTTGCCTAGGGCGCCACCTCATGAGAAACACTGTGCTGGTCTGCCACCCCACCTGCACCAAAAGCCTTGCTCTGTTGCAAGGGGCCGTCCTGGCACCTGGGCTTGGCCTGCTCTGGTAGGGTGGGGATTGGCGGCTCTCCCAGGACTCCCTGTTGCTACACTGAGAGGAGGAGGAGAGGGAGGCACCCCACCTCTCCCAATAGTTGGAACTCCTCCAAAAGATGGGGTTGCTTGGATTCAACCTGGCTGAGGGCCCTTGAGGGACATCTGCCCTGCCCCATCAAACCCCCTTTCCAACAAGCCAAGGATGCTGCATCCCGGCAGCACTGATGGGGGGTGAGAGGAAGGAGATCTTCCATCTGATGAGATCTAGCCCCCCTGGTCACAAGAAGGAAGCGCCCCTACCCTACCCCCCACACTCCAGCCTGGGGCTGAGCCAGCCCCTCTTCCCCTCACCGCAGCAGGCCACCCTGACTGGCACCTGGGAGAATGACCTCGGCTCCAGGATGGTCATCCGACAACATCAGCACCTTCCACCACAGACATGATGGCCTTCGAGAAGCACATCCATGACTTGCCCCTCTATAGCACCCAGCACCTGGTTACCTGTGTTTGTAAGATGGCTGTCATCTGTGGTTGTTTGTTTAAAATATTCCCTCACAAGGTTTAATTGGGCTGTAGTTTGGGGGGGGGGGCTGCAGGGGTCTCACTCACTAGGCTGAATGGAGTTTCCTCACCTGCTGGCCTACAGTTCCCAGCTGCCCCAAGGCCAAAAAGTGCAGAAAATGAGGGACTGCCCCAAGGGGTGGGGCAGCATCACTATATACTCCAGCCCATCCAGGGAGGAGTCAGTCTTCATCCTACTGGGGGTTAAGAAAGGCTCCTGCTGCCTGTGCTGACCAGGGTGTCCAGGCCATGAGCCAGAGATGTGGGTTTAATGTGGCCAAGTGCAAAGTGATGCACATTGGAGCCAAAAATCCTAACTGGTGGAGACCGACCAAGAGAGAGATCTTGGTGTCGTAGTAGATAACTCAATGAAAATGTCAAAACAGTGTGCTACTACAATGAAAAAGGCTAATGCTATCCTGGGGATTTGTAAGAAGGGAACTGAAAACAAATCAGCCAGTATCATAATGCCCTTGTTTAAATCGATAAATCGATGGTGCGACCTCATTTGGAATACTGTGTACAGTTCTGGTCGCCACACCTCAAAAAAGATATTATAGCATTGGAAAACATGCAGAAAAGGGCAACTAGAGTGATAAAAGGGTGGAACACTTTTCCTAAGAAAAAAGGTTAAAGGAAGGACTTCCAGTTCAAGGCTCAGCAAGAGCAGACGTGTGGAGGAGCAGCTCCTTCACAGACTGCTTATCCTAAAGTTTATCTTCTAAAAACTAACTAGAAAATTCAGCCTAAGAAGACTGAAGGTGCAAGAAGCTTGCCCCAGGTGGCAAATCCATTTGGCAGATGGTTGCCATGGGCTGGGGTCTGCTTTCAAGTGGAAAACCTTAAGGACGCTCTGCTGTGTAGGACTATGCAGACGACCAGCAGCTGAACCTCTGAGAACCGCACAGAGTCTACAACACCAACAAACTTGCTTAAATTGGATACAACTTAATAACCGAAGCTAAGTATTTTTGTTTCTTACTCTGGACAAGAGGGGGTTAAAAGCTTAGAGTCTATTAAGTAAAATAAAACAGCCTGCCATTTCCTGAAAGGCGCAGATAGAGCAGAACAAGAGTAAAACAGCTGTTTAAAAAGAGAAAGCCCGGGGGGGGGGAGATAGCTAAAGTTACAACCGGGTGGCGGAGTCACTGGACAGAAGCTCTGTAATGAATTAGAAAGTTAACAAAACTGGTACTAACAACTTTCTTTTTGGGGGCTCTTTAATTCTAAACTGGAGTGCGCAGAAGCAGGAGCGAGGTGAAGTTGGGTCGACTTGGGAGAAGGAGAAAAGAAGTGCAATGCGTGAGGAGAGCAGGGGCAGCGCCAGAGCAGAGCTACGGAAAGCAGAAAGCGAAGTTGATGGGGGAAAATGACACAAGGTGAAGAGAGACAATGTGGAACCGCAGAAGAGGGGAGGAGTGAGAACCCTTATAGATCCAATAAACCAGGCCTTCTGGAAACTTAAAGTCCTTTTAATCTTAATGGTCCAAAGCAGGTTACACTTGCTGTGTTAGTGATACAAGGCATAGTTCTGCAGGTAAGTGATACAGAATTCAAAAGCAGGGATGGCGGTGGGGCACCAATCAGGGTAGGCAAAAAACCCACAATACACACATCCGTTGAGTTCTCAGGAAAAAGGCACCCAAATGTGTGACTGTTCAGTCAGCAATCTTTTCCCACATCCCTCTGAAACCTCCCCAGCATTTTCCAGGCTTCAGCAGCACCTGGTGTTAGAATCTGCCAATTCCGACAAAGTATTTTCTATTGCTCCTAGCCATGTATTCTGTTTTATTGCTATGCTTCCCCCTGCTATGTATGTATGCCCTGCTATATTCATATTGCCATGTATGTATGCTAGATGCTTCCCTAACACCTGCCATGTAATCACCCCTTCCTTAGGTGAACCCTCACTTTGGCCACTATGTATGTAGAATATGTGACCCCAGGTTTATGACCCTGACCAGGCCTGGTTTGTGTAACTGTTAGAGTGGGAGGATGACAACTTCAAAGTATGGGAACAATGGGCCTCTCACACTCCTGCCTCCGCATTCCATTCGTCCCAGCTGGAACTCCAAGGGAGGACAAGTCTCATCTCTTATCAACGTGCGAAAGCCTCGAGGCCATTGATTGTTATGTGAAATGGTAACATCTGAAGGGTCTGGTTTGGGAAGGGAAATTTACAACTTGACACCTCACTTTCTTTCCTGTGGGAAGCAAACGGCCAGAGCCCCTTTTTGCCCACCGTTTTCCCCCTGTAGTGATTGGCTACCTATGGGTAATTCAAACTGCCTAGAAAGGTATAATAGACCTGCTTCTGTCATATGTGTTATCTCTGACAATAATCTGAGAAGCTGTACCAATGTAGAGATTGGAAATAAAGAACTGTGTTTCATCAACAAAGATCCGATCCTTGACTACTTTGAGCAGAAGTCTCACAGATTGTCACAGATCCGCCCTGCTAAATCCCCCTTCGCGGCCCCCGTTCTGTTTCGGAAAAAGAAGGACGGGGGGTTGCGGTTGTGCACGGACTACAGAGGACTAAATGCGGTGTCTGCCTCCAACGCCTACCCCCTCCCCCTTATTAAAGACTTGCTAATGGAGGCGGCTAAGGGAAAAGTGTTCACTAAATTGGATCTCCGAGACGCTTATTTCCGGGTGCGCATCAGGGAGGGGGATGAGTTCAAGACTGCTTTTAATACACCGTTGGGACAGTTCGAATACCTGGTGATGCCGTTCGGTTTGAGTGGCGCGCCGGGGGTCTTTATGGGCTTGATAAATGAAGTGTTGCACAAGCATTTATTCAAGGGGGTGTTATGTTACTTAGATGATATCTTGATCTACTCGGCTGATAAGAAAGAACACGTGAAATTGGTCCGAGAGGTCCTCTCCACTCTGTTGAAAAATCAGTTGTATGCAAAACTGTCTAAATGTGAGTTCCATCGAGAGTCCGTAGATTTTCTAGGGTACCGCATTTCACAGAAGGGACTGGAGATAGACCCAGCTAAGGTAGAGGCAGTGGTCCAGAGGGAAGCCCCCCGAACGAGAAAGCAACTCCAAAGCCTATTAGGATTTTGCAACTTTTACCGCACCTTCATAAAAGACTTTGCCACAGTCACCCTCCCATTGACTGAGTTGCTAAAAACCAAAGGGAGGGGTCCAGAGTCGGGGAAGCCCGGGGAGAAAATTGCCTGGAATGGAGAATGCCAGAAGGCATTCGAGACTCTTAAAACTCTTTTTACCTCAGAGCCCATTTTGGCCCACCCCGATGAAACTAAGGAATTTGTGATCCATGTAGATGCGTCGGATGTGGCCATGGGGGGGGCATCTTGCAGCAGGGGCCAGACGGGAAGCTGCACCCCCTCGCTTACATTTCAAATTTTTTTTAATGAAACTGAAAGGAACTGGTCAGTTTGGGATAAGGAAGCCGCGGCTATCCGGCTGGCCCTCACTACGTGGCGGCACTGGCTGGAGGGAGCGCAAACCCCTTTTGAGATATGGACAGACCACAAAAATCTAGAAGCGCTGCGCACACAGAGGTCCCTGAATGCGAAGCAACTCCTTTGGGCAGATTTTTTCTCAAAATTTAATTTTGTGCTCAAACATCTCCCTGGGAAAGCCAATTCCTTAGCAGACGTGCTCTCCTGATTGCCCCAGCACGAGAGTTTAAAGGAGGAGGTGTTTGACTCCATGTTCTCCCCCCAGCAACTGGGAGGTGCAGTGACCACCAGGAGTCAAAGTAAGCGAATGACAGTTGAATCGGAGACGAGCGATTGGGGGGGGGGATTATTTGCCCGAAGAAGCTGAGGAGTTAGAGGCGTTGGCGGACTGCTCCCTCAGGGAGAATAAATGCTGGTATCATGGAGATAAACTGGTGGTGCCCCGAAGCAAAAGGAAAGACTTATTGCTGGCTTGCCACTCCTCTAAACTAGCAGGGCACTTTGGATTTTTAAAAACGCTCAACTTAATTCAGAGGCAGTTCTGGTGGCCACGCATGCGCAGGGATGTCTCGGACTTCGTTTCTGCTTGCCAGACCTGCTTGATGTGCAAAAGAAGGGGGGGGGAAGTCCCGGGATTACTGCACCCCCTACCCACTCCCTCTTGCCCTTGGGAGGCGATAGCTATGGACTTCATTAAAAACCTACCACCCTCAAAGGGAAAGACTGTAATTTGGGTGGTAGTAGACATGTTTTCTAAGCAAGCCCACTTCACTCCTTTCAAACAGCTGCCTAATGCAAAGGGGATGGCCAAGGCTTTCTTCAACCACGTGATCAAACTACATGCTTTTCCCAAACGTGTGGTATCCGATAGGGGCAGTCAGTTCGTTGCCAACTTCTGGCGGGAGCTCCTGAAATTTATGGACATAGAGCCCGCTCTGAGCTCTGGTTACCATCCAGAGACCGATGGACAGTCCGAACGAACTAATCAAATTCTGGAGCAATTTCTCAGGTGTTACACCAACTATCAACAGGACAACTGGGTGGAGTTGCTGCCATTCGCTGAATATAGTTATAACAATGCAGTGCATTCCTCTACTGCCGTTTCCCCATTTATGGCAGTAGGAGGTTTTGAGGGGAAACCTCTGCCCACAATTGAAAACGTCTCGGATGCTCCCCCCACCGACTTTAAGAGATGGTGGGCGACCTTGCAAGAGTCGTGGCCACTGATAGCAAAAACTCTAGATCACGCCAAGGAGGACTACAAAAAGTATACAGATCGTGGTTGAGCTGAGGGTTGGGACCTTCAGCCTGGGGACTCTGTTTACCTTTCCACTAAAAATATACACGGCTTGCAACCCAGCAGGAAATTGGGGTGGAAATTTGTGGGCCCTTATAAGGTGCTGCGCAAGATCTCTGATGTGTCTTTTGAACTAGAATTGCCCAAGTCACTGAGTTCTGTGCATCCTGTTTTTCATTTCAGCTTACTGAAGAAGAATCCTGGGCCAAATGCATGGCATCCAGTTCATCCGACACCTCCTCCACTGATGAAGGGGGAGGCACCCCATTTTGAAATATCTGAAATTCTTGATTCTAAGCTGTGTAGGGGCCACTTATATTATTTAGTTAGATGGCTTGATTTTGGCCCAGAACAAAACGAGTGGGTTCGTTCTGAACATGTGCATGCTCCTAAATTAGTTAAAGCCTTTCATAAAAGATTCCCGGACAAGCCCGGGTAGGTTTATTTTTGGGGTGCCAGTGTGTCAGAATCTGCCAATTCCGACAAAGTATTTTCTATTGCTCCTAGCCATGTATTCTGTTTTATTGCTATGCTTCCCCCTGCTATGTATGTATGCCCTGCTATATTCATATTGCCATGTATGTATGCTAGATGCTTCCCTAACACCTGCCATGTAATCACCCCTTCCTTAGGTGAACCCTCACTTTGGCCACTATGTATGTAGAATATGTGACCCCAGGTTTATGACCCTGACCAGGCCTGGTTTGTGTAACTGTTAGAGCGGGAGGATGACAACTTCAAAGTATGGGAACAATGGGCCTCTCACACTCCTGCCTCCGCATTCCATTCATCCCGGCTGGGACTCCAAGGGAGGACAAGTCTCATCTCTTATCAACGTGCGAAAGCCTCGAGGCCATTGATTGTTATGTGAAATGGTAACATCTGAAGCGTCTGGTTTGGGAAGGGAAATTTACAACTTGACACCTCACTTTCTTTCCTGTGGGAAGCAAACGGCCAGAGCCCCTTTTTGCCCGCCGTTTTCCCCCTGTAGTGATTGGCTACCTATGGGTAATTCAAACTGCCTAGAAAGGTATAATAGACCTGCTTCTGTCATATGTGTTATCTCTGACAATAATCCGAGAAGCTGTACCAATGTAGAGATTGGAAATAAAGAACTGTGTTTCATCAACAAAGATCTGATCCTTGACTACTTTGAGCAGAAGTCTCACACCTGGCCAAGGCCATGAGCTCATCCAGACCAATAAGAGTGTCAGAAGCTACAATGAGTTCCAGGGGGGAGAAAGTGCGGAGCGGGTGACATGTACAGGGGTAGGGAAACCACCTCCCATCCGGGAGAAAGTCAGAACCTGATATCCTGCCAGCTTCAAGAGGCCTCCCCCTTGGCTTCAATGGATACAAAGCATGAAAATCACGCAGCAGTTTAGGAGC
Organism: Lepidodactylus listeri; assembly: GCA_029233225.1. Classification (NCBI taxonomy): domain Eukaryota; kingdom Metazoa; phylum Chordata; class Lepidosauria; order Squamata; family Gekkonidae; genus Lepidodactylus; species Lepidodactylus listeri. Next base: position 6,341,498 of record JARCFY010000001.1, on the reverse strand, counting down.
ATGGACATTTTCAGCAGTCACCCATTCGTTCTCCTCTGGCCCAAAATCCACCCACTGTGAGAATGTCCCAATGAATATAGTCCACAACTGGTCTTTGAGTAAAAAGTCCTTTACTTGTAGAAAGATCACTGGAGTCATACACTTGTTCTGTTAGTAATGAAATGCTATAGGTTACATCCATTGATATACTAAACTGATACATGATTATAGATATACCACCAATCAGTGCACTGCATTTTGCCGCGCTACTACCAGTACTACCGGTTAGTTCCCAGGAACCTCCAAAAGCGTTCTCATGGATTACAGTTGTTATTCAGTTGCTGCTGAGTCTAAAAACCAGTTTCTCAAAACCTGCAAACACAACAAATTCCCAGTTCACAGAGGATCCTTTCCTCCCCCTGGCCAAGGACACAGGAGAGGAGATAACACACACCAGAAGGCACACCACTCAGTGCGCACGCGCGTAAACTATTAGGCAAAGCAAAGCTAGCTGGAGGGAAAGCGAAAGGGGGGTGAAGCACTCAGTGAGGGAGACTCCACATTCCTTCGGGGCGGGTTGATTAATGGTTGCTAACTCCCGGTCGGGGACCTGAGAATAGAAAGGGATTAGGAACAGATAAACACTTATACGAATGAATAGTGATTCATTCTGTATTTGTATAGTAACTCATACGGCTTACAGAAAGAAAGAGCTCATTAGGCACTTGTGTATTAAGGTATAGATCAAACAGGCCTGCAGAAAGGAAGAGTAACTCATTAGGCACAGATCAAATAGGCTTCATACCAAACGGATTAATGTCAGATACTGACACCCACTGCACCAAATAGTAAAGCCGACCCCGCTTCAACTTAGAATCCAAAATGCGAGCAATTTCAAAATGCGGTCCCCCCCCCCCATCAGAGGAGGAGGAGGAGGAGGACGAGCTGGTCTCCATGCGTTTGGCCCAGGATCCCGTTTCAGGAGGCTGTAATGAAACACAGGGTGCACAGCTTTTAGTGTCTTTGGCAGTTCGAGTTCAAAGGACACATTTGAGGTTTTCCACAATACTTTAAATGGGCCCACATATTTCCAGCCCAGTTTTCGGTTAGGTTGCAGCCCTTGAATGTTCTTGGTTGACACGTAAACCGACTCCCCTGGCTTGAGATCCCAACCAGGGGCCCTCCCTTTGTCCGCATATTTTTTATAATCCATCTTGGCCTAATCCAATGTTTTCGCAATAAGAGGCCAGGAATCATGGAGAGAGTTCCACCAGTCCCCAAAAGCGCCAGACATTGTTGAAGCCGGGCTCAACGCTGGGAAAGGAACCCCCTCGAATCCCCCTACCACCATAAAAGGAGAAACCCCGGTAGATGAATGGACCGCATTATTGTAACTATACTCTGCAAAAGGGAGGAGCTCCACCCAGTTGTCCTGATGAAAATTAGCATAGCAACGAAGGAATTGCTCCAGGATTTGATTAACCCTTTCTGTCTGGCCATCCGTCTCTGGATGATAAGCTGAACTTAATGCAGGCTCCACCCCTAGGACTTCCAGGAGCTCCCGCCAGAAGTTGGCAACATATTGCGACCCCCTATCAAAAATTATCTTCTTTGGGATCCTATGTAATTTAACAATATGAGATAAAAACATTTTGGCCAACCCCTTGGCTGTAGGCAATTGTTTAACTGGAACAAAATGTGCTTGCTTGGAAAAGAAATCGACCACCACCCATACAACAGTCTTTCCTTTACTTGGGGGTAGATTGGTGATAAAATCCATAGATATGGCCTCCCAGGGTCTGGAAGGGGTAGGGAGAGGTTGTAAAAGACCCGGAGGTCCCCCCCCCATTTTTTGCACATCAAGCAGGTTTGGCAGGAGGAAACGTATTCAGACACATCACCATGCATGCGGGGCCACCAAAATTGCCTCTGGAGCAAATGCAACATTTTCAAGTAACCGAAGTGTCCCAACATCTTGGATTCGTGGCTCGCATGCATAACAGATAGACGCAATGATTTAGGTACAATCAGCTTCCCTTCCCTGTACCAGCACCCATCAGTTTCTTTAACTGCCCCCGACTCAGCTTCAAAGAGATCATGTTCCGCCTGGGAGTATTCCGAGGCACATTTGGTAACCCACTCATTGGGGGGGTGCACCTCGGGTTTGGATATGAGTTACTACTGCCCCCCCAATTGGGATGGGGTAAACATGGAATCAAACACTTCTTCCCACTTTGAGTCATGCTGTGGGAGGCGGGAGAGAGCATCAGCCAGTGAGGAAGATCCCGGGAAGTGATGGAGGGTGAAGTTAAATTTAGAAAAGAAATCAGACCGTCGCAGTTGCTTGGCGTTAAGAGCCCTCCAAGTGTGCAATGCTTCCAGATTTTTATGATCAGTCCAGACATCAAAGGGTTTTTTCGCCCCCTCCAACCAATGTCTCCAGGTGGTGAGAGCTAGTCGGATGGCTGCTGCCTCCTTATCCCAAACCGACCAGTTTCTCTCCACCTCACTGAACTTCTTTGAAATGAATGCTAATAGGTGCAACCACCCATCCTCCCCCCTTTGCAGAATTGCCCCCCATGGCAACATCTGAAGCATCCACATGAATAGTGAATTCTTTAGACTCATCAGGGTGAGCTAGGATTGGTTCTGAGGTGAAGAGAGATTTAAGTGTTTCAAATGCTTTCTGACACTCCAAGGTCCAAGGCAAGCGTGCTCCTGGCTTAACAGCCTCAGGACCTCGCCCTTTTGTTTTCAATAAGTCTGTGAGAGGTAAACTGACTTTGGCAAAGTCCCTGATGAATAATCTATAAAAGTTGCTGAATCCTAAAAATGATTGGAGCTGTTTGTGAGTGCGGGGGGCTTCCCAAGAGACCACTGCCTCAATTTTCGCAGGGTCCATTTCCAAGACCCGAGGCGAAATGCGACAGCCATGAAAGTCAATTTCTGTTTTATGAAACTCACACTTGGACAGCTTGGCATACAGCTTGTGGGCTTTTAAGGTGGACAGGACCTCTTGAACCAGTTTTACATGAGACATCAAATCTTGTGAATACAGAATGATGTCATCAAGTTAATATAGAGCTCCTTTGAATAAATGCTTGTGCAACACTTTATTGATAAGATTCATAAAAATGCCGGGAGCCCCACTCAAGCCAAATGGCATGACTAGGTATTCAAACTGGCCCAGTGGGGTATTCAAGGCAGTTTTGTATTCATCCCCCTCCTTTATGCGCACACAAAAGTAAGCATCCTGTAAATCCAGTTTAGAGAAGATTTTTCCCTTGGCAGCTTCTGCCAGCAAGTCTTTGATCAAAGGAAGGGGGTAGGTGTTGGAGGCTGACACAGCATTAAGCCCTCTATAGTCTGTGCACAGCCTCAAGCCCCCATCCTTCTTTTTCTGAAATAGAACAGGTACAGCGAAGGGGGAGGTGGCAGGTCTGATGAAACCCCGTGCCAAATTCTTATCCAAGAACTTGCAAAGTTCTGCCCACTCAGTCGGGCCCATGGAGTATAATTTCCCTTTAGGAAGTTTCTGGCTGGGCAGTAACTCAATAGTACAGTCTGTAGCTCTATGGGGTGGGAGTTCATCTGCTTCCCTTTCACTGAACACCTCACTCAAATCCCAATATACCTGAGGGATCATCTCTAACTCCTCTTGGACTAGGCATGCCCATGGTGCCTCTGGGGGACCCGATCCCCATTCAGGATCCCACCTGTGTTGAGAGCACTGAAGGCTGACCCAGGCAATCCTCCCCTTGCTCCATTTAATATATGGGTCATGAGTGCTTAGCCAGGGACTACCCAGCACCATATGGAATTGTACGTGTGGCGTAATTATAAAGGCTCTTTTTTCCCAGTGCTCCCCAGACCCCAAAAGGAGAGGTTCAGTCTCTGCTACACACAGTTCCTTTATTTCCGAACCGTCCATCTGTGTGAATCGAAGTGGTTCCTCTAAAGGGACTGCCTTTGCCCCCAACCCTTCAAGCACGAAAAGGCTGATTAAATCGCGGGCACACCTAGAGTCAATTAAGGCTCGTACTTGCACATGTGTCCCATACTTAGGATCTACCACAGTCACTACCATATAAAGTAGAGGTCCAGTAGAGCTCACCATTGGTGGCGTGGGCAGCAGGGGGACCTGCAGCTGTGCGCCTCCTACTGCAGGTCCTTGAAGTTTTCTGACGGCTGCTCTGGAATGACTTCCATTGCGTTGATTTTGCTTGGTGCCCCTTCCAGCTGTAATGCCCAGGGTTTGAAGTTGCCTTTGGGAGGTCTTGGTGTCCCTGGTGCCATGGATGGGGTGGTCCTTGGGGTTCTTGGGGTGGCCGCCAGACAGCTGGAAGCAAAATGGCCAGCTTCACCACACCTCATGCAGAGCCCTTGCTTCAGGCACGCCTCTCGAATCTCTTGAGAAGTGGATTTCAGTTTGGACTTAGGTGGAGCCCTCGCGGCTGGCTGAGAAGCATGGGGCCCCAGGCAAATCAAGGTGAATTGCTCTTCGACATTGGCCGCTGCCCTCATCCAAGTGGCAAGGGAACTGGGGTGGTCATTTCTCGACACAGTCTCATAAACTTCCTGATTCAGCCCCTCCCTATATTTTTCCATGAACACCTCTTCAGGCCACCCATGCACTTTAGCAGCACCCCTTCTGAACTGCTCCATATACTCCTGCACTGAATTGCGCACCTGCACCAGCCGCCAAAGTTGATTCTGCACTTTCTCCTCCCCCATGGGATCTTCGTAGTGCTGCCTCAGAGCCCACACGAAATTATCCACAGACTGCAACTCAGGACCCAGCGGGTTATGCAGGCTTACATACCAGTCACTTGCAGTGTCCCGTAACCGTGAGCCAATATAGCCCACCTTCTCACACTCTGTGGGGTAGATGTGGCCCCACGAGTCCAGGAACCATTCGATTTCGATGATTAAAAAATGCAGCTTCTCTGGATTCCCATCAAAAGTAGTTGCCAGCAGCTCGGCTGGTAATTGGTGGTAAATCCTCTCCCCCACGCCGATTGCATGGGGGTCTGGGACCACTGGTCCCACAGGTTGTTGAGGAAGGCTGGCAGGGGTTGAATTTTATTAAATGACCTAAAAATAATAATTCAGGAAGCAGTAGCACAAACAGTGAAGGAAACTGTGGAAAATATGCTACCACAATTATTAAAGACTGAAATTGAACCTATACAGATGAAAATGGACCGGATATTTACCGAAACGGAGGAAATAAAAAAACATATAGCTGAGAATAGACAAGAAATTATAAAAATTGCCAATAATAATAAAAAAGTAGAGGGGAAAATAACAGAAATATATGAAGAATTACAGGAGCTCAAAATCAGAAGTGAAAGAATGGAAGACTCCTTAATTATACTGGAGATGGACAAGGCAGCCTCAGTGATTAGATGCCAAAACATTCCAGAATCTTTGGGGAAAAACTTGAAAGAAGATTGATTGCAGAATATCTAGAGATGGGAACCAAGGAAGAAATGGAAATGGAAATAGAATATATCTATAGGAAAAACACAGCTTATGCTAAAAGGAACAAAACCCCAAGAGAGGTGCATATAAAATTTAATAGAATACAAAATACTAAGGGCGGCATACGATAAAAAAAATAATGATTGAGCAAGCCGAAATTAGATTTCTAAAAGAAACACCCTGGAGGGTGAGAGAAAGGAGACAGGACTATGCAGTTTTGACTAACCTTCTGAGAAAAAATGAAATTTTAAATAAATGGCTGGCACCAGAAGGGATCTTATTAACTTACCTTGGGAAAATGTACAGTTTGAACTCTGTATTTAAAGTAGTTCTAGAAAGTATTTAAAGTTTCTAGAAAAACAAGGCTACAACTTAGGTTGACAAGGGGATGAAGACCCAGTGTCGGAAGAAGGTATAGTAGAAGAAGAGGAAGAAACTAACATAGACACACCAAAAAATCACACAAGAATTGAAAAAAGGAAAAAAGGAAATGAAAGGACACCGTCACAGATTACGACGAGGTTCCAATACAAAACTAAAGAAAAGATAAATATAGAAAAAAATAAAAATGGGGAACCCAAGAGTTAAGATTTTGTCGGTTAATGTAAATGGTTTAAATGGCCCACAAAAGAGAAATAAGTTATTTCATCAGTTTAAAAAGTTAAATACTGATATTATTTGTATTCAAGAAACCCACATAAAAGAAGATGAGAAGTATTTAATAGCTAAGAAATTAGGTAACCTTTTTTCAGCTTCAGACGGGCAGGAAAAAAAGAGGGGTAGCAATATATGCAAAAGATTTTTTGTACCCTGAATTGCAATTTATATCTGATGATGGTTGAATTTTAGCAATTTCAATCTGGAATCAAAATAAAAAATGTTGATAGTGAACATATATGCCCCAAATCAAAACCAAGAGAATTTTTTTTTCAATTATATCAATTATTGACAACAAATACAATTGAGGATATCTGTATAATAGGTGATTTTAATGCAGTATTCCAACCCAATTTGAAGAATAACTTTAAAAAGAAAACGGGAAACAGTTTACCAAAATCTTTCTTATTAATAGCAGAATAATTTACGTTAATAGACGCCTGGAAAGTGAGAAATCTGGAGAAAAAAGATTTTATGTTCTATTCAGCAAGACATAATACATGGTCCAGAATGGACATGGTTTGGACATCAATTTCTAAATTGCAGGACATTTGTGAAGTAGATATCTTGCCAAACACATTTGCAGATCACAGTCCGGTAATGTTATCTCTGCAAACAACACACACAAAAAATAAATGGACCATGAATATGAATCTACTAAAAGACCATGAGATAGTGGAAAAAACAAAAATAGAAATTAAAGATTTTTTCAATAACAATATTAAACCAGAGACGCTGATTGAAATAGTGTGGGATGTGTTCAAAGCTTATCTGCGAGGATGGTTTATGAGCCAGGAGGCCTGGAAAAGGAAACAAGAAAGAAAGAAATATGAAGACTTAAAAAACCAAATTATGGAACAAGAAAAGAAAATGAAAAAAAGGACCTCAAAAGTAGAAAAAATAAAATTCAAACTAAAAACATTGCAACACCAACTAACTTACTGTTAACCCAAGAGATGGCAGTAAAATAAGAACATACTAGACATTTTTTCTTTGAGAACGCTAATAAACCTTCAAGGTGTTTAGCATACAAACTTAAAAAAGAAAGAGAAAAAAGAATAATCAAATTACTTAAAGATGAGGAAAAAATAGAGAAATTTGCACTACAAGATCTAAAGTATAGTAGAAAATTATTATACAATTCTCTACAAACAAACAGATGTGGACAAACAGGATATGGAGGAATATCTGCATAAATGGAATATAAAGAAATTTCAGAAAGATCAAATTACCCAACTTAATGAGCTAATTACTATGCATGAAATAACAGATGCTATAAAAAATGCAAAGAAGAAAAAAATGCTGGGCCCGGACAGTTTTCCTTCGGAACTCTATCAAATTTTTGAAGAACAATTGACATTGCCTTTCAAAAATGTACTACAAAAGATTAAGACAACAGGAAAACTCCCTGAAACATGGAATGAAGTACTGATTACATTAATACATAAGCCCAATACCGATACATCAGAAATTAAGAATTACAGGCCAATTTCATTATTAAATACAGATTATAAATTGTTTGCTAATATATCAGCAAATAGATTTTTAAAAGTACTAGGTCAAGTGATACATCAAGATCAATCGGGATTTCTACCGAAAAGACAGATTAGAAATAACATCAGAGCTATAATCGATATCTTAGAATATTATGAAATGCATTCTAGTAAACAAATGGCACTGATGTTTCTTGATGCAGAAAAAGCTTTTGACAACATCAATTGTGCATTTATGTTAAAAAAAATTAGAGGCATAGGATTGTGGTTTAGGCTTTTTTACAATGATAAAAGTAATATATAACAAACAACAGGCAAAAATAGTAATAAATGGTGACACGACACAGAACGTTAATATTCAGAAGGGCACCAGACAAGGGTGCCCGTTATCACCACTTTTATTCATTTTTACATTAGAAACTTTGGCAAATAGAATGAGAGAGAATGATCTAATAAAAGGCCTGAAGATTCAAGGGGGGGTCTTTCTAACTACAAGCATTTGCAGATGATTTAGCATTCATATAGAAGATCCACTTAAGTCACTTCTGTTTTTATTATTTAAAATTGAAGAATTTGGCAAAAGAGCTGGCCTAAAAATGAATTTACAAAAAACAAAAATCCTCTCCAATAACTGTACAGAAACACAAGCACAAAGAATACAAGAAGTTGCAAATATAGAGTTATTTAAAAAAAGATACGATATTTGGGAATAATATAACAAATAAGTCAGCCTCATTGTATGAAAATAATTATAAAGCATTTTTATCATAAGTAAAAAAAGATCTAGATAAGTGGAATAATTTGAAGCTGTCATTAATGGGAAGGGTCGTGGCAATTAAAATGAATATCTTGCCAAGGTTCTTATTTTTGTCACAAAATCTACCAGTCATCAAAACACTTCAATTCTTTAATAAGCTGGACCTAATTACTAGAAAAATTATTTGGCAATCTAAAAAGCCAAGAATTAAATGGAAAATACTGCAAGATAAACAAGATAGAGGAAGTTTGGCAATGCCTAACTGGCAATTATACTATACAGCAACAGTTTTAGGTAGGATACGTGATTGGATAACATTAGCAGATACAAGAACTTTAAAACTAGAGGGCTTTGATTTGAAGATGGGCTGGCACGCGTACATATGGTACGAGAAAGAGAAAGTGCAGAGAAACTTTCATGAACATTGTATAAGAGGCCTGCTTGTAAAAATTTGGATGAATTTAAAGAAGAAATTTTATATTACAATCCTGAAATTGGTATCACCATTGGAGGCATTTGTCAGACCCACGTTGTTACAAAAAGCAATAAAGAAACCTATGAAAAAATTACTAGAAAAGAACAATGAATTAAAATCAGAGGAGACATTACAAAAACAAGGAATACAATTGACATGGTGGGAGAAGATTCAACTAAAGACAAGATTTTCAGAAGATAAAAAGTAGGATTCGACAGAAGTCAAAATCAATTAGATAAAATATGGTTACCCTCAGGAAACAAATTAACTCAAAAACTTTATAATTGGTTGATTAATGATTATCTGCATGATGAAACAATCAAAGTTCCTATGATTGCTTGGATGAAAGACTTTGGTCATCCGTTAGCAACAGATGACTGGCCAAAAATATGGAAATCTGCAAAAGTTATGAGGTCTATCCCCTATAAAGAAAATATTTTTAAAATGTTTCATAGGTGGCACTGGGCCCCAGACAAGATTGCTAAATGTTATCCGAACTTGTATAAGAATTGTTGGAAATGTAAGACGAATATAGGTTCTTTCTTTCATATATGGTGGAATTGCATCAAGGCGCAGAAATGTTGGGAAAATGTTCACAAAATTATTTTAGAAATGTTTAATGTAAACCTACCAATTAAACCCGAGATATTTCTACTAAATATAGTACCAGATAATCTTAAAGATGAGAAAAGGATAATTATATATATTATAACAGCAACTAGAATTTTATTTGCTAAATGTTGGAAAACTGAAAAAATACTGTCTAGAGAAGAAATAATTTATAAATTGCTAGAGTTGGCAGAAATGGACAAATTGCAGACAAACTTGTTAAATATAAATGAAGATATTTATTACAAAAGATGGAATAGAGTGTATAAATGGATTAATCATAAAAGGTAATACTAGACTCTAAAATATAAAACCGTATTAAAATGGAAACTTTTGAAATGTAAGTTATAGATAATGCAATGGAAGACTGGAATTTATAGCTACTGTAAGATGGAGAATTCAATAAATTATGGGGGGGAAGAAAGGTTAAAGCGCTTGGGGCTCTTTAGCTTGGAGAAATGATGGCTGAGAGGTGACATGATCAAGGTTTATAAGGTTATGCATGGGATAGAGCATGTAGAGAAAGAAGGACTTTTCTCCCATTCTCACAAGGCAAGAACTCGTGGGCACTCCATAAAATTGCTGAGCAGTCAGGTTAGAACAGATAAAAGGAAGTACTTCTTCACCCAAAGAGTGATTAACACATGGAATTCACTGCCACAGGAGGTGGCGGCTGCTGCAAGCATGGATGGCTTCAAGAGGCAGTTAGATAAACATACGGAGCAGAAGTCCATCAGTGGCTATTAGCCACAAGTTATAGACAGGGGCTGAAGACAGACTGGCAATCTGGAGCGGGATGAATCCGGAGGCAAAAGCTGCGGGGGGAAATCCCCCGGGGCTGGCCGTTTGCATTCGCCAGCGTATTGCGCATGTCTGCCATTACAGAGCATTCAGACTGCTGCGGAGGCTGCTCTGTGGCTCGCGGGGCAGTGTGGCGCTGGATGCCTATGTGCGCATGAGCGCAAGTGCAGTTGACATAGGAGAGTAGGCAGGGTCAGCTGGGCACCTCAGCACCCAGCTGAAGCGGTGCATTCCAATCCACAAGTGCACTCCAAGGGCAGCCACTCAATCACTCACTGACACTCTCTCTCTCCCCCCCCCCCCATCTATATATACATATATCTCTATGTATAGCTGTTTGTATGTGCATGAGCGCAAGAGCGGCAACAGATATGCGCTCATGCGCAAACCTCAGTGACGGCGCATTCACACTGCCGCCTCCAGATGCCTCCTGCTTCTTCCGGTTCACACTGCCTGGAAGCGGGAGGCATGCGGAAGACGGCCCCTGAACACCGGTTTCTCCCGGTGTCCCGCTAAAGCGAAAGGAAAATGGCTTCAAGACGCGTAAGTACGAAAGGGAGCCGAGGGACAGCTGCGCATGTCTGAACCGGCTCCCTTCCCCCGCTTCCCATGCGGACCCGTCCCGGGACAGATTGCCAGTCTGTCCTCAGCCAGGAACTCTTAGTTTGGGGCAAGTGATGCACTGTATTCTTGGTGCTTTTGGGGATGGTGGGAGGGCTTTTAGTGTCCTGGCCTCACTGGTGGACTTCCTGATGGCACCTGGAATTTTTGGTATTTTTGGCCACTGTGTGACAGAGTGTTGGACTGGATGGGCCATTGACCTGATCCAACATTGGCTTCTCTTATGTTCTTATGAACACAGGGAGGCAGCAGAAATTCAGACATTCAACAGTCAGCTGGACTGGGGAATGAGTGGAAGTTTCCCTGTTCTCTTGGGCAAGAGTGAGAGAGAGAGAGAGAGAGAGAGAGAGACTGAAGCAAAACCGGAGGCTGGTCCAAGGAGAGATCCTGTCCTGAGCCCACAACCTCGAGGGGTAGAGAGTGTAGAGAATATTGTGTGTAGGGAGAGAGGATTGCGTTTAACCCCTATTGATTTATGCCCCGTTGGTTCATAGAGTGTGCCTACCCTGACAGTGTGCCTTATTCATCTAGTGGGTGTGTACGCCACAGTTGCGTAAATAGTTAAATAAATCCTTTTATTTGGGCTAATAAACTGTGTCATGCCCTGACCACATAGTCTCCCCCGCTCTGCACAATACCCGGGGGGGGGGGAGCCCAAGGAGGCAAGAGAAGGCCAGACCCTTGCGTTGCCAACTTTCCAGGGACCCCCCAAAGATTGGGGGTGCTATCTTCAAATAGGGAGATTCAGCCCCTCTAAAAAGGCCGTGACAATTCAGTGAGTGGTGGCAGCGAACTTAAGGACTGGGATACACCCACAGGAAGAGGGTGGGAGGCGAACAACCAAACTGTGAATTGCAGTGGACTGCCCAACACCCAGGGGCTGAAAACTGGAGCCCGTTTCTCCACAGCATGTTTGAAACTGTCTCATAATATTGGTCCATCCAGCCCAGTCCAGTCTACTCTGACCAGCAAACACTCTCCCAGATCTCTAGCATTTCCATTTTGCTTTATTTTGTTTAAGGAAGGAGGTTGATACATTTGAACAAGTTTGCCCAAGGTGACTCACAAATATAAATAATATCTATGAAAGCAGTCAAACCAATATACAAATATGCAGGGGTCCGTTGGAGCGGGAGCACACAGGAGCGCAGCTCCGGGAGTGAGGAGCCCAGGGGGCGGGCACATGAGCAAGCCCTGCCCCCTCCTCGGCTTCCCCAAGCAGTGCAGAGGCGCAGTGCCCCGGGGAAAACCCTGCTAGGGTCTTTATTGTTTTTAATGTTTTGTTTTAATATTGATAATTTTATCATTGTTCCTTTTATGACTGTGTGCTGCTTTTCCAGAGACTTGCTCAAGGTGGCATATAAATTTTCTAAGCATACCATTTTTTATCTGGGCACATGGCACATAAGTACTGGAGAAATTTCACCAACCCTTCAGCAGCTTCCACCCCATCAGTTTGGTGTAGTGGTCAGGAGTTGGACTCTAATCCGGGAGAACCGGGTTTGATTCCCCACTCCTCCACATGCAGCTGCTGGTGTGACCTTGGGCCAGTCACAAGTTCTCTCAGAGCTGTTCTCTCATGAGCAGTTCTCAAAAGACCTCTCTTGGCCCCACCTACCTCACAGGGTGTCTTGTTGTGGGGAGGGGAAGGGGAAGGGATGGGTGGTGCCCATGTCCTGGGTATCTCAAGTCTACTTGAAACCTGGTGGTTTCAAGGGAGCAGGAAGAGAATGAGGGTGTGTTCTTTACACTTATTTTTATTGCACAAAGTATTGGATGGGGAAGGGAATGGAGGAAGAGCAGGTCAGTTTCACTCACCTGTGGAGTGGAGCCTGAGGGGTGGGTGTTGCCTTCGAACACACTTCCGGTATGTTAGGGGGTGTGGCATATGCAAATGAGTTATGCTAATGAGTTATGCTAACGAGCTCTTGCACCTCTTTTTCTACGAAATGACCCCTGTAAATATGAACATCATAAAACAGATCAAGACCCAGGGATATTACTGTCTACTCAAAGGCCTCCCACAGTCAAAGGTTTATTTTGCTGGCACCAAAATACCAAGAAAGAGGAGGCTGAATGCAGCTCTAGGCAAGGGGGGGGGGGCTGGAAGGCCTTTGCAGAGATCTCCTCTCAGTGCATCTGCAGCAACCCTCCCATCACGGAATCCAGTCCCAGCCCATCTCTGCAGGCAGGCAGAAACACACAGTTGTGGCTGAAAGGGTCCCTCCCTGGAAGATGAGCCTGGGGCTCTGTGAATGCAAGGGAGTTGTGATCTCTACCTCAGATTGTTGCCTTTAGTTATCAGGTGTGTTTCCTTCCTTTGTAGTCTGCCTTTCTCACTGGGGCTCAACGTGGATCACAGGCTATCAGAGAGTGCGGTCAGATACCATAAAACAGCAATGAACAATGCAACCGGACTTGGATTACAGAATTAGGGAACAAACTATCCGTGGCAAGTATACTGTAAACAATAAAGAAAGAGGACTGCAACAGACTAAGGCAAAATATAATATAAGCAATATAGAAAGTGAATTAGAAGGTATAAAATCCATTCAGTAAAATCAGGTGGCAACTACCATAAACTTTGCAGTGGATGATCCTATTCCATTATTAGAGGCATGCCCGCTTGCTGTGCTCGCCACCCCCAACCCCCCCCCCCCCCCCGTGGTTGTGATATTTAGTGGTCGTTTGAATACTGAAGGAACAGTTGTGCCTCCTACCAAAAGAGGGGAAGAGATACTGGAGGAAGCTGCTGACGTGGAGCTCATCATTAGTATCCATCAGTATGTTCCACCGGACATCCTCATTTGTTGTTTTCGGTTTGTGTCCAGTAAGGTTCCTTTGTCCTATTCTTATTCCAACAATTCCTGAAACCTCCATGTGCCGTGAAATATTTGTGGAAATGGATAACTGTGTTGGCTTAGCACTTTCCTCTTCTATGTCCCCTCAGCCCCCACGTCCAATAGAGACAGAGACTTTGGCTGAAATGGGATAATGATGTAGGCAGAACTCCTGGCTGCCCAAAGGAACTGGCAAGTAAGATCAGTGGCATGGCAAGTGGCTACACAGTTGTTTAGGTGCTAACTAGGCAAAATAAAAAGGAAGGAGGTAGAAGGATCCACAGTGAAGCAGGAAGGGTGGGGCAATGACCACAGAGAGGACCACAGGAAGTCAATCATGCAAGTGTACTAGCTGGGGGGGGGGGGGGGTTGTGTGACAAGAACTGCTCAGAAAGTGCCGTGCCATCAATGATGGGCCATGGACTGGGGGCAGAACTGACCCTCCACTTGTGAAATACTTTGTCTAGGAGAGTGTGTCAGAAGTGGCCAGTCATTGGCATTGCACACCTTAAAGTGACTGGAGCAGGTAATAGAAAGAAAATAGTGTAATTATTCAATATTTTCATGCTGGCTGCATTACAATTATGATGTTAATTAATTATCTGTCTGGCAGTTAACACCATCCCGAGGCCCGGTTGCGGTCGACTTGGTGCTGTTCTGCCAGGAGTGAGTAATTAACCTCTCCTCTTCTCTGGGATTCTCTACAAGATGATCATCATGTTGATGATATAATTATTATTAATTCAGTTTCTGTGTTTCGTTGACATTGTTAATTACTTGTCGGTAATCAGCTAATGTTTAATCTTCATTGCTGGATAGCTTCTTAAAAGGCTGTTTGAAATGGTTCAGAGGGGCTACCCGGTACAACCTCACTGCCTCAAGTGTCAGCAAGATCAGTGCTCAGAATAAATTATTTCTGAATGTGGCATAGATTCCCTTCAAATCAGGAGTTCTGGACCAAAAGCGGTCGCTGTTTTCTCTGCTGTCCAGAGGACAGAGAAGCCACAGCCAATAAATCAAGGAAACAAGCAAGGCACTTTTTTTGGTGCCAACTTAAATAATCAATCATATATGCCGACTTGTCAATATCACTTAAAGAGCAAAATTTAACTTAGTGCACTCTTTTGGTTTTGGAGGATTAGTGGTACTTCAGAAAGTAACTGGGCCAAGCATATTTTCCTAGCCAAGTTTTTTTTTTAATAATAGTCTTAACTGGTCACTTAAAGTGATAACCAAGGAACAAATACAAAAAAGTTTTAGAGGGCCTGAAACTTTCTTGGGTGATCGCGAGGAGGAAGATTTGTGAATATCAACACACATGTACAGTTCAACATGCATACAGAGTATTATTTGAACACACACACACACACATTTGCATGATCACTGTATGCCGAACACTGATGCTTCCCCCCGAAATGTCTTTTTCAAAAGCATCATCGGCCATTCTAGCAGATGACAACTGATAGTCACTTCTCACGTCATCAGACTAGGTCCGATACTTATCCCTTGTGCATTTATATTTTTTGTACATGAAGTTAGGACCCCTGAGGCCAGGCTATAAGATACCTTTGAGATTGCCAGCTCCCCAAAAAAGATGACAAAGGGATAAACCCCCGTACAGCAATGATTCTAAGCAACTATGAAGAACCTAATATGCAGCCAACCTGGTATCACATAACTCAAATTTCTCAAAGTAACTTATGTTATGGTTAATAAAATTATACCAGTGAAGTAATTTGAGCACTGAGAAACGTTAATTGAATACTGTTATTATTCCCTGTACTCAGCACCAATATCCATAGTTCTCATACATGAGGTCTTTCCCACAAAATAAATATAAGAATATCAGAGACATTTCTACTGTACAGCAGTTGGAAGCTCTGCCTAAATCCTCTATTTCTTCCCAGGCCACCCTGGGCCCCCAGACAAAGATTCCATGTGTCCCCCCCCCCAACCCTGATCCAAACCAAATATCAGAACAAAACAAGTCACTTGGCTGGCTATAACCATGCATCTATAATAGAGTAAAAGAATCTGTGTGTCCACCTGTCTGTCCAGTTGTGACAGGCATAACTCAGAAAATAAAACCAGGAAATTGGCTACCAGTTTCAGGATGACCATGGGAGTTCCAGGGCCAAAAATGAAAGGAATCGGAATATCATGACCCAGGTTATCTCCACACAAACCTCCCTCCAATGGCAGCTAAGTTCTAACTTCTGTTCCTAGGGTTACCATTCCCCCAATGGGGGTGAGGGTTTGCCCACTTTCGGGGGGCCCAATCTGCCAGCCCCGATCCAGCCAGCAGGGGGAACCCCGCCCCCAAAGTGCCTTGTTTGCACTGACATACCCGGCACAATGACATCATCTCCGGGCATGTTGTGGGGGGGATGCTCTATTGTTCAAGAAAAAAACCTCTATAGTTAACCATAGAGTTTTCCCTTAAATGATAGAGCATTCCACACAAAGTGCCCTGCGCAATGACACTGTCCATCGGTCACATCCCGGACCGATGGAGGGATGCCCCAACTGGCAGCCAGGTAAGACCTGGCAACCCTATCTGTTCCTTTTTTACAATAACTAAAGGAGATTAACATTCTATTACCATGCATGTAAAGAGTGGGCAGGTGCCTTTTTTTTACTATTTTGATAGATTATGAGGAAATATTAACTCTCCCCTTTTGGTTGTAATATTAACAAAAATTTGCTGCTATACTATTACTAAATAATGGTATAGTATTACTTTACTATACCATTGTTTTATTATTAAACTAGGAATAAGGCCCGTTGTGGGAATAAATACAATGGATTCTAGAAAGAGGCTCTTGGAGAGTGTCAAGGCCTTGGGCACTCAGCGTTAATTTGCTGTGGCAACCCCAGCAGGGTATAATGAAACAGAGTCCACCATTTTCTCCAGGGGAACTGATCTCTGCTACCTGAAGAGCAGTTGTAATTCTGAGTGAGCTCGTGCCCTCACCTGGAGATTGGCAGCAGTGATTCCCCAAGAGGGAATAGCTGGTTTGGAGGGCAGAGTCTATGGCATTGTACCTGTCTGAGGCCCCACCCCTCCTCAAACCTCACCCTCGCCAGGCTCTACCCCTCAAGTCTCCAGGAATCCCCCACCTGGAGTTGGTAACCCCATCTCCTTCCCAGCCAAGCATCAACTTACCTTAATTTTCCCCTCACTCTTCAGCTTTCCACACACCCCCACCTGCAGCCTCTACCGTGCTCTGAAGCCCCTCTAATAAACACAGGTAACTGCCATTTCGTTTCACCTACCAACAGCCACTGAGGTAAGCCAGTTAATCCCCCCACAGGAAGGAAGCAGGAGAAGTATATTCATCAAGAGAGAAAGCTGTCTGCCAGAAATTCTGACAGGGCACAGAGGCTGAAGGAGTGGGCAGGGAAGAGGAGCAGACCCAGCCAATGGCATGCGAGTATTCACAGCCATGGGTAGAGACAGCTTCTGATTGATGGGCCAGGGAACCAAAGGCTGGGGTGGCATGTGGAATGTTCAGGAGCATGCCACCACCAACAGAGAATTATGTATAAGGGAGATATGTTCTAAGTTGCCCAACCAGGATAGATGAGAAGCAATTGAGACCAAAATGGAAAAATAAGGGAGAGGATTAGAAGTTTGGATGGCAGATCATAAAAAAAAGACAGCAAATGGGGAAAAGTGTGGAAAAGAGAGGAATTATGAGAAAAACAACAAAGGGTTTTTTTTTTCTTATTTTGCTACCATACATTATCAGGACAGCAAGACCTGATTGTACAGACAAAACTATTTAGCTGGGTGGAACTAAAGGAAGAGGGAACCCACAGACTGCTGCAGATAGCAACCTTATTAGGAGGCTGCATCCTGGCAATGTCTGTCACTTGTCCTGGCTGGTCTTGCCTTGCTCCAGTGCCAGCTTGGGTTTAGCAGGGCCCTCCAAGTGAAGGCTGCAGAATGGCCAGGCCAGTAGAGTTAGACCAACTCCTGTTTATCATGTTCTGCCTTCCCTGTGCCTGTAGTAGCTGCAGTGCAGAACTGTGCCAGTAAAGTCTAACCTTTGTTTTGGAAAAGATCTGGGTGTTCTGTGGTTACTGGTAGTCTATTAGAAGGTCCTTTGCGCCTGCTTGCCCGCTATCCAGGTAAAAATCCCTAAATCATATGTTCTGCTCCCCTAATTTGTGACTGTATCTGTTTTCCAAGCCAGCCAGGCTGTGGATGTGGGAAGAGGTTTCCCCTGACACTGTGTTTAAATTCCCTCCACAATGGTCATAGTTCTGGGAGAGCAACCTGAACATGTCAAAGAATACATGCAAAAGGGACCATATGTGGTAACCGAAAAGAACTGGGTGACACTGCATGAAAAAAGTTCGCTAGATCCAATCCAATAACTATGTCTTTAAGCACATAAGTATGCCCATTTAATTCCCAAAACGATGGTAATATAATCTGTCTTTGTCAAAAATGATCAAAATACCACCAAATAGCAATATTTCTTGTCTTGTATGCTAGATGTTCATTGCAAAACCATAGTAGGTAAGGGGAGATTCGTTTCAGGCATATTAGAAAAGCCCCAAGTCTTTAAGTCGGAGAAACTTTGTAAAGGAATGCAAGACATATCCCACGGTTAATTGGATTAGGTGGTACTAGATTCAAAATCAGTAATTCCACAGAAATGTTTCCATGTGCATACATCCACCAGAGTCCTTCCAGAAGCCATCTTCAAGAATCCATGACTTTCAACATCCCTGGCTCCTGATTGGCTCCACAATGGTAATTATATATGTGGGTACCTCATTGCATTTTGGTTAAGAACCTCCAGTGGTATTTCAGCACCATCTATTTCAGGATATGGATCTCTCACTTTATTTCAGCAATCTGGAACCTAATTCTAATCTCACAGGTGCACAGTCACAGTGACAAAGATTTCATTCAAGTGGGTTTCTCTTTCATTTTTCATTCTGATTTATCTAGGGGGACAGGTGACATTTCTACCTTTTCTTTCGTTTACCTCTGTCACAACCCGCTACAACAATACTTTAGAAAATGACAGAAAAGCCATGCTTGCAAAATGTCATGATCACAAACAATCATAGAGATGGCACACTACATTTATTGCACATGCTTCCTTTCCTCTCTTCTAGCAGTTGTTCTAGCAATTGTTTGGAAACTTCACAAAGTCCATAAAGTGAAGATGAGTGACTTTGCATGGTGTCTTGTGCATATATCATCCTAGAACTATTGCTTGTTTATATTATCCTAGAACTATTGCTTATTTGCGAGAACTAAATAAACCAAGACCAAATAGGATTCTTTGAAAGTTTCTTAAAACTCAAACATCACCAAAGGTAGTATCTGTTGCTGCTACTTCAAATGATGCTTAATCGTTTCTTTCTGCCCTCCAGCATCTGGAAATCTCTCCATTGCTCCTTAAAAAATGAAATGTGTCCTCAGTAGCATACAGCACAAATGTCACAAAGGTCGGCACAGAGGGCCCAGAGATAGAAGCAAATTAACAGAACAGATAGAACAGTTTTATTTAGACCTCATCTTATTTGGAATTAATCAGACAATAAAACGAAATAAAATCTCTCTACCCCGTGCATGCCTTGGCTCGCCTGGTTCTACAAGACCAAGCTGGAATGGATGACAGGGCATCCCAGCAACACCTCCAGACAGGAGCAACGCTAGCCAATCCCCAGCTCCCTCAGGCCTAAGGCAAAAGGAGGGCAGGAGGGCAGCAGACCAATCGGTAGCACTTGTAACACCCCCCCTTTAAAAAAAAAGTCCAGCAAATGACATGTCAATCAGCTTAATGTCTGTCCACGATAAATCAGTGAAAGGGCTTGAATTGTTAAGTAATATGCCTACAGAAGAAGAAACAGTAACAGCTTCTGTAGAGAGCAATGTTGCTTCATCACACTTCCAGGATTATTTTGGGAGATAAACAAGCGTACTGATTAGAAGATCTGGTAGAGATTCTTGGTTGTTGATGTTGTTGTTGTTTTAAAAAAAACCTTTTGACACAATCTTTCAGAGTCTCCTAAGAAATGTTAACAATTGCATAAGGATATGGATCAATGTATGGCTGTGGTCACATGTGCAGTTTGTGGTGATACAGTGGCATTACCTGAGTGGAATAAATGGGCCACTCCAGGCAAAGGCATCTGCCTCCCTCGGCACAGTTGGCAGCAGCCCGTGCTGTTCAGCAATGGATGCAAAATAAACAGATACTGGGGAAAGACTGGTATTAATGGGTTGTTCGGAGTCCCCTCTGGGTTTTCCAACATCTGAACTCTCCTGCAGTGAAAGGAACCTAGAAGGAATGTCTAAACTTGCAGATCCGTTTCCGCCACTGTTTTTTTGTTAGCTGCTGCCTATATGCCCATGAGCACATATGTGCACCCATTGCCTACATTGAAATAAAACCCACCTTTACAGCTTGTCCTGTGGATGAAGCACAACACTAACATGGATGCTTTCCCATGGGATGGCTGCGCGTGTGCGGTCTGGATGGAATGGTCTGCTACACTTTCAACCGGTACAATTTGAGGCACCACTATACTGTGCCAAGCTGCCCGTGTGACCTCAACCTATGTACTGTATAACTGTGCTAAAAAATGTGGATACAGGTAAGAAAGAGAACTCTCGAAGGTGCCTACATGTGGGTGGGGTAGGGTACACATAAGAACATAAAAGCATAAGAGAAGCCAATGTTGGATCAGACCAATGGCCTATCCAGTCCAGACAGTGCCCAAAACCCAGGTGCCATCAGGAGGTCCACCAGCACGGCTAGAACTCCAGAAGCCTTCCCACTGTTGCCCCACAAGCATGAAAAATACAGAGCATCACTGCCCAGATGTAGTGTTCAATCAATACCTTGTGGCTAATAACCACTAATGGACCTCTGCTACACTTGAAGCTGTCTATGCTTGTAGCCACCACCACCTCCTGTGGCAGTGAGTTCCATGTGTTAATCACTCTTTGGGTGAGGAAGTATTTCCTTTTATCTCACTGGGAGACACCCCCCCCAGGTAGGCAGGCAAAGACACCAGACGGCCGCCAGAGGGTGACCAGCACAAGAACACCCTGCTGCCTCATCACTTGGGGTGGTGATATCATGACTGCAGGGGTGTGACAGGAGGCTCCCCCAGACAGAGGACAATGAGGAGATGAGCTGGGGATGCCACTGCAGGAGCAGGGCATGTGGAGCCTATTGAGGCTGCTGAGGGTGGCCAGCAAATAAATAACCTAGAAATAAACTACCAGAAAACAAAGGTCATTGCTTTTCAACCTAGACAAAAGAAACAACTGTGGTCTATAAATGGGAACCCCATTGAGCCGATGAAAAGACTGAGCTTGGGGGAGGAGCCAGCTTATAACTAGCTGGCTCCACCCCCCCCCCTCTCCCTCCTTGCCTCCAGGAGGCAATTCGGTCCCCCCTCACCATTGCTGCGCTTTGGTGAGGGTTGGGGCTTGCCATTGAACAAGTGACCAGTTATAAATATCCTGGCAGAACCCTACAAGCTTCAGAAGGTAATGGGATCCATGTCAAACTGGCTTGCTCACAAGGTGAAAAAACGGCCAAGGCAATTCTGAGGTTTTTTTACACCAAGGGAGCCTTATTTATTCCAGCGGCCTTAAAGTTATACAATGCTAAAACCACCTCTGTGATGTTACATGGTTCCGTCTTAGGTGCATCTGCCACAGATCTTTCAAAGACAGAAAGAACACAATCAAAATTTCTCTGAGCTCTCTTACAAGTGCCAAAATGCGTCCAAATGCATCCTAAACGCTTTTATTCATCTCGAGCTTGGAGTAGTTAAACTGGAAACTAGGATTGCCCTAGCATCCTTTAAATTCTGGCTTAAACTAAATTCACACCCTCAGGAGGTATCCTATGGCATTATAGGTGATGGCTTTCGCTCTAGATAGTTGAAAGCTATTAATCAGAAACTATGATCAGTGGTACTTTCTTCCCAGGATCTCTTATTTATAAACAAGGACCAGGCATTTAACAGCCGCCCTGAGCCCACTTGCAGGGAGAATGGGATAGAAATAAATAAATAAATAAAATGAAACTTTTTGATCAAGACAGACAGGATGACTTGGCTAAGCTCTCCCCGTTTATATGTATTGGTCCCCTCAGAGACAATCCAGCTCCAGCATTGTATTTATTCCACATTGAGAATCCCAAGCAAAGAAGGGCTTTTTCCTCAGTGAGGAGGAGTGCTTCCCTACCATCTATGATTTTAGAGGGTAGATTTAATAAAATCCCTTTGCCCAGCGTTTTTGCCCTTGTGGCGCTTGAAGTAAAGACTCTACAACACATGTCCTTCTACAGTGAGATTTCCCCTCAGTGTATCTCAAAGTACACGGTGTATCTTCAGGATATGCTGCCATATTTCCAGCACAGGCCTTGTTGGCATGATCTTTCAGCAGGAGTTTAGGGCGGGGCTCTCAATGTGCTTGGAATTAATTCCCATTGAAATGAGTGGGGCTTGATTCTGAGTAAACCTAGTTCAAATTGAACTCTCTGCTGCCTTCCAAGGAAACCTGCGTAGGACCCACCGTCTTTGCCCTGGCCACCCTGCTGAAGCTGGGCGAGGGAATCATCCCACGGGAGCTGGACCCTCGTCCCACTGGAGCAGAGACAATCCAGCTGCTGAGACAAGTCAGCAGCCCTCAGATGGGTCAGGCCACTGAACTGGGCCTGGATGGTCCTGCTCCCTGGGCTGTGTGCTGAGGCCTCCACCAGTGCTAGGGGGCTCACTTAAAATGGATTTTCAAGTCTCAAGGTCTGACTTCACGGCAAAAAAAATCATCTATTTTTATGGCTCAGTTATACAGCTCTATCCCCATAATTACTTTCCGAGAAACACTAGACCAAAAATGACTGGAAGTTAAATTTTCTGGCTGCACTGTGGGGAAAGCCTTATCTTGGAATTCATATTTATGCAGTTATTGTAATCAATATGCTATGAAACTATTTGATTTCAGTCAGAACCACATTATCTGCTATAAGAATAAACTACAATACTGATTATGCAAATATTCTGTACCAAAAGCAGTTATTTCAACGCCGGCTGTAGGACAGATCAGCATACTGTAGAGAATAAAAAGTATAGGGAAGGCTTGGTAATTACCATTTTAAAGTATAATAAACACTTCACTATGCATTATAATATAAATCATACTGTTATAGCTAGTACCATATCTTGTTTTGGATTTTAATTCTAAAGCCTATATTACTTCTCCTCTCAGCATTGTGGCAAATTGCTTATGCCAAGCTCTTATAGGTACATACTGAAACTATAAGCCTTTTGCAAGAGCGGGCTATGAGAATTATCACGGGGCTAATGTTATATCTGACTGCCGGGTTATTTTTGGAAACAATCAATAAAGATTTTTTACAAACCGACCCTGAACCCAAGTATGATGACATTTATGTGGTCCAGGGTAGGTTGTTTAAGCACCAAGTGCTATAATTTTAGGGATTTAACTCCAAGTGAAACATATCCCCCTTCTGTGTAGGAATCTATTCATTTTTAAAATCAGCCTTCTTTGTGGGCAGTAAACAGACTCCCACTAAAACTTGTGCATGATTTTAATTACAGATAAGTTTCTCTTTAAAGGCCAAAGCATTCATGCTCGCACTGCTAAGCTGAATTCAATACATCTATATGTTAAAGGTAGAAAACTAATGTGTAAACAGGGAAAGTATTGGAACCAATTGCAGTTAATTTGGTTTTGATCAATTCACATTGACTGCACTTTACATGCAAATGAGAAGTGTGCTAACTTAGCTTAAATGAAAATAGCTGAGATTTGAAGTGTTTTGTAAACTGCTTCAACGAGTAGAGAAGGCAAAGCAACAGGCAATTCTGAACATGGAACACGCGGATCAAGTCTGCAACACAGGCCTAGTTCAAGCAGACACTCAATGCATACAAGGCAAGCCAACAGAACAAAGCCTGAGTCCAGTGGCACCTTTAAGACCAACAAAGTTTAATTCTGGGTATAAGATTTTGTGTGCACACCTGAAAGTAAACCAAGAATAGCTACACAACCTTAGCTATGTTGGGAGAGACGGATGCAAACTGAACTGCATCTGAAACAAGCAGCTATGTTTCTGGAGATTTCCTGCCCCATCACAAATAGACTCAAATTTTCGGAGGACCCCTCATCAGTGCTTAACTCACTCTTTCTATTTATTGGGAGATACATTCTGCAGTTTTTACAAAGCCAGGATTGTTTAAATGCTTTGGAAATAGGTCCCCACACTTATCACTCTAAACATTAAAAACTCCTTACCTGATCAAAAAATACAGCTAGGTCAGGGATGACCAAACTTGCTTAACATAAGAGCCACACAGAAGAAACATCAGATGTCTGAGAGCCACATGACATGAACAAATATTACAGACATGTTTTTATTGGAAAATATGCAAATGTACTTTTTATTAACATTAAATGAGACTACCAAAAATAAAAACAGAAGGGGTAAAAATAGATATTGATAATGATATTCATTTGTCCAGTGATATTTGTAGTCTGGGGGGGGGGGTGACTTTAAGAACACATTTAAAGTTGCTTTCTTTCTCTGCTCCCTCCTGCCTCAAGCCTACCCAGGAAGGGGAACACTGGCCGGGGAAGGAAAGACCTGCCCTGCTTGGAGCTGCACAATATGTGTGAAAGAGCCGCATGTGGCTCCCGAACCACAGTTTGGCCACCCCTGAGCTAGGCGTTTCAAAATTGGCTACCAGCTTCAGGATGATCAGGGAAGTTGCAGTGCCAGAAGAAGAAGAGGAGGAGGAGGAGATTGGATTTATACTCTGCCCGTCACTACCCGAAGGAGTCCCAGAGCAGCTTACAAACTCCTCTCCCTTCCCCTCCCCACAACAGACACTCTGGGAGGTGGGTGGGGCTGAGAGAGCTCTGACAGAAACTGCTCTTTTTCAAGAACAGCTGTGCCAGAGCTAGGGCTTGCCCAAGGTCATCCAGCAGGTGCAAGTGGAGGAGTAGGGGATTAAACCCGGTTCTCCCAGATTAGAGTCCGCACTCTTAACCACTACACCAAACTGGAACAAAAGAAAATGGGTTGCAGGCCTGCATCAAATCACCAGGCCTTTGCTGTAGTGTCCAAAAATGCTGTGTGAAAACAAGTACACGGGTACAATTAATAAAAGTATTTAAAATCCAAATGCTGGGGGTGTTTTTATACTTGCGTGTTCTAACTGACTTCCTTTAAAGAACAGTTATTTAAGAAGTAAGAAGAGCCCCACTGGATCAGACCAGTGGTCCATCTGGTCCAGCATCCTGTCTCACACAATGGCCAACCAGTTCCTCTGGAGGGCCAACAATAGGTCGTAGAGGCCGAGGCCTTCTGCTGATATTGCCTCCTGGCTCTGAGATTGAAAGGTTTAGTGCCTCTGAATGTGGAGGTTCCCCTCAGTCACCATGGCTAGTAGTGTGAGGCTTCTGCTCAAAGTAGTCAAGGATCAGATCTTTGTTGATGAAACACAGTTCTTTATTTCCAATTACTACATTAGTACAGGTCCTCGGATCATTGTCAGAGATAACACATACAATAGAAGCAGGACTAATATACCCTCCAGCACAGTTTGAATTGCCCATAGGTAACCAATCAACAGGACGGAAAAACCGCGGGCTAAAGGTCCCTTGACCGTTTGCTTCCCACAGGAAAAGGTTAGGTGTGAAGCAGTAAATTTCCCTTCTTAAACCAGACCCCTCAGATGTAACCATCTTTCACATAACAAATAGCTTTCCCCAAGGCCTTCACACGTTGATAAGAAACTGGTCCCTGTCTCCCCTGGCAGGGAGGAAAGGAATGCGGAGGCGCGAGGGTGAGAAGCCGATTGTTCTCATGCTCTGAAGTCGCCACCCTCCCGGACAAATGGTTACATTAACCAGCCCTGGCCAGAGTCATAAACCCAAGGCCATAAAGACATGAGAAGGGACAGTGCATAGTGGATAGCATGGTTTAAACAAACAAGCATCAAGCATCCAATATAGGTTACATAGTAAATGCAAAGATAGGTTACACAGGTTACATAGATAGCAATAAGTCCAATAAGCCCCAGAAGCCCTTGTTAGAATCCATAGATTCTGACACACTGCCACCCGAAAAATCTAATCTACCCCGGCTTGTCTGGAAAACTATTATGAAAAGCTTTAACTAATTTAGGAGCATGAACATTGTCAGAAAGAACCCATTCATTCAGTTCAGGACCAAAGTCTACCCACTTGACTAGATATAGCAAGCGGCCCCTACGCATTTTTGAATCCAGGATTTCAGAAATCTCAAAATGGGGCGCCCCCTCCTTCATCAGTGGAGGAGGAGTCGGAGGAATTGGATGCCAAGCATTCGGCCCAGGATTCTTCTTCAACAGGCTGAAATGAAAAACAGGGTGCACAGAACCCAGTGATTTAGGCAATTCTAATTCAAAGGACACATCAGAAATTTTACGCAACACTTTGTAAGGGTCAACATCTTTCCACCCTAGCTTCCTGCTGGGTTGCAGACCGTGTATATTTTTCGTTGACAGATAGACAGAGTCCCCTGGTTGAAGGTCCCAACCTTCCGCCCTTCCTCGGTCCGCATACTTTTCGTAGTCCTCTTTGGCTTTGTCTAGAGTCTTAGCAATTAATGGCCACGAGTCTTGCAAGTTGGCCTACCATTGTTTAAAGTCCGAGGGAGGGGCGTCCGCTGTTTCTTCTATGGTGGGTAGGGGCTTTCCCTCGAAGCCCCCTACTGCCATGAAAGGGGACACACCCGTGGACGAATGAACAGCATTGTTGTAGCTATATTCAGCAAACGGCAGCAACTCTACCCAGTTGTCCTGATGATAATTAGTGTAGCATCTTAAAAACTGCTCCAATATCTGATTAGTTCGTTCGGATTGGCCATCGGTTTCTGGATGGTAACCCGAACTCATGGCCGGTTCAATACCCAACATTTTCAAAAGCTCCCGCCAGAAGTTGGCAACAAATTGGCTGCCCCGATCGGATACCACACGCTTGGGGAAGGCGTGTAATTTAATCACGTGGTTAAAAAATGCTTTAGCCAGTCCCTTGGCGGTAGGCAATTGTTTGAAAGGGGTAAAATGGGCTTGTTTCGAGAACATGTCAACCACCACCCATATGACCGTCTTCCCTTTTGAAGGTGGCAGGTTGGTAATAAAGTCCATAGCTATCGCTTCCCATGGACAAGAGGGGGTGGGCAATGGGTGCAACAGTCCTGGGACTTTTCCCCCCCTCCTCTTGCACATCAAACAGGTCTGGCAAGCAGTGACAAAGTCCGATACATCCTTGCGCATGCGTGGCCACCAGAATTGTCTCTGGATTAAGTTAAGAGTCTTTAGGAAACCTAAATGTCGTGCTAGTTTTGATGAGTGACAAGTCAGCAAGATGTCTTTTCTCCGAGCCCGAGGCACCACGAGTTTGTCTCCATGGCACCAGCACTTGTTAGCCCGGAGGGAGCATTCCTCTAAGCTCTCTAACTCTTCTGCTTCTTCCGGGGAGTATTCTCCCCCCCACTTGTCTTCCCAGGATTCTACTGCTGCCTGCTTGTTTTGGCTCCGGGTAGTGACGGCTCCTCCCAATTGCTGGGGGGAGAACATGGAGTCAAACACTTCTTCCTTTTGACTTTCATGTTGGGGCAATCAGGACAAAGCGTCTGCTAACGAATTGGCCTTTCCAGGAAAGTGTTTGAGCACAAAATTAAATTTTGAGAAAAAATCGGCCCACCGGAGTTGTTTGGCGTTTAGAGACCTTTGGGTGCGCAGGGCTTTCAGGTTTTTGTGATAGGTCCAAATTTCAAAAGGGGTCTGCGCTCCCTCAAGCCAATGTCGCCAAGTGGTCAGGGCCAAACGTATGGCGGCGGCTTCCTTATCCCATACCGACCAGTTTCTCTCGGTCTCATTAAACTTTTTCGAAATATAAGCCAGGGGGTGTAATTTATTATCCAGCCCCTTCTGGAGAATGGCCCCCCCCCATGGCCACATCGGAAGCGTCTACATGGATCACAAATTCTTTAGTCTCGTCGGGATGGGCAAGAATGGGCTCTGAGGTGAACAGTTTCTTTAAAGTCTCAAACGCTTTTTTACAGCTTTCGGACCAAGCTATTCTCTCCCCTGGTTTTCCCGCTTCGGGACCCCTCCCCTTGGTTTTTAGGAGTTCGGTTAGCGGGAGGGTGACCGTGGCAAAATCTTTTAGGAAGGTGCGGTAGAAGTTGCAAAACCCCAATAGGCTCTGCAGCTGTTTCCTAGTCCGGGGTGCCTCCCACTGCACCACTGCCTCTATTTTGGCAGGGTCCATTTCCAGCCCCTTCTGGGAAATGCGATACCCCAGAAAATCCACTGACTCTCGATTGAATTCACATTTAGACAGCTTAGCATACAATTGATTTTTCAACAGTGTAGAAAGCACTTCCTGGACCAATTTTACATGCTCTCTCTTATCAGTAGAATAGATCAAGATAGCATCTAAGTAACATAACACCCCCTTGAATAAATGCTTGTGTAACACCTCATTTATCAAGCTCATAAAAACTCCCGGCGCACCACTCAAGCCGAATGGCATCACCAGGTATTCGAACTGACCCAGGGGTGTATTAAAAGCAGTCTTAAATTCATCCCCCACCCGGATGCGCACGCGGAAATAAGCATCTCACAGATCCAACTTCGTAAATACCTTCCCCTTGGCTGCCTCTGTTAGCAAGTCTTTTATGAGGGGGAGGGGGTAAGTGTTGGAAGCCGACACTGCGTTTAGACCCCTATAGTCCATGCACAGTCGCAGCCCCCCGTCCTTCTTTTTCCTGAACAAAATGGGGGCTGCAAAGGGGGACTTGGCAGGGCGGATGAAGCCTCGCTCCAAGTTCTTGCCTAGGAATTTCCTTAGTTCCTCCCTCTCTGAGGGACTCATGGAATAGAGCTTTCCCTTTGGTAGTTTTTCTCCTGGGAGCAACTCTATGGCGCAGTCTGATAGCCGGTGAGGGGGTAGCTCGTCTGCCTCGGTTTCACTGAACACTCCCATTAAGTCCCGATACTCCTTAGGGATGGCGGAGGGCACCAAGGTGAGCGCCGCCACTAGCAAGGGTGCCGGGGGACCCGATCCCCACCCCGGATCCCACTTGTGGTGGTGGCACTTCTCGTCCACCCACGAGATCTTCCCCTCGCTCCATTTGATGTAAGGGTCGTGGGAACTCAACCAGGGACTTCCCAATACCATGGGAAACTGGGTGTTGGGGGTGATGACAAAAGCCCTTTTCTCCCAATGTTCCCCTGTCCCCACTATCAACCTCTCAGTCTCTGCCACACACGCCTCTTTCATTTCCGAGCCATCCATCTGCGTGAAAGTGAGTGGCTCCCCCAATGGGGTGACTTTTGGGGCTAGCCCATCCACTACTAAGGGGCTGATCAAGTCCCTGGCGCACCCCGAGTCAATTAGGGCACGCACCCGGACATGGGTCCCAGTCCCGGGAGCTATTACAGTCACTACCATATATAGTAAAGGGCCAGGGATGCTCACCGGAGATGGCGCGTCAGGGTTGGGGACCTGCAGTTCTGCGCTGTTCACTGCAGGCCGTTGGAGTTTCCTGACATCTGAGCCTCCGTCAGTTCCAGCTCCCCTTGCTCGCTCGCGGCCCCTTCCAGCTGTAATGCCTGGGGTTTGAACGAGGTCTTTCCCTTGCTGGGAGTGCTACCCGCTACCGAGGTGGAGGTCTTGGGGACTTTTCCACTCCCGCGGGGGCACGCCGAGGCGTAGTGGCTGCTCTCACCGCATCTCATGCAGAGCCCCTGCCTGAACCGGCTGTCTCGGATTTCCTGGACGCTGGGCTTGGGCTTCACCTTCTGGGTGGCTTTGGCTTGGGCAGCGGCCGAAGTTCCCATCTTGATGAGGGTGAACCGTTCTTCCACGTCAGCTGCCACTCTCATCCAGGTGGCCAAGGAACCCGGTCTCCCTCCTCGCAACACCGTCTCGTACACCTCCGGATTAAGGCCCTCTCGGTACTTCTCGATGAAGAGGTCTTGGGTCCAGCCGCGGATCTTAGCTGCTATACGCTGGAACTTGTCGGTGTATTGCCTCACAGAGGACCGCCCCTGGGTCAACTTCTGCAATTGGTTCCGAGCCTTCTCTTCTCCCAGGGGGTCCTCGTAGTGTTGCCTGAGGGCCCACATGAAGTTGTGCACAGAGCGCAACTCAGGACTGGGGGCGTTGTGCAGGCTCACATACCAGTCGCTGGCGGTGTCCCTCAGCTTGGACCCGATGTAGCCAATCTGGTCCCTCTTGGTGGGGTAGAGGTGCCCCCAGGTGTCTAGGAACCTCTCAATTTCTATGAGGAAGAACCGTAGCTTCTCGGGGTCCCCATCGAAAGTAGCCGTCAGCGGATCGTTGGGTGCCTGGCGGATCATCTGCCCCGCGGGCACTGGGGCTGGGGTGGGTACGGGCGCAGGAACCGGGCGGGGGATGGGCTGCGGAACCTGCTGCGGCACCTGTTGTGGGATGACTCCCGCGGGAGCTCCCCCGGGGGGAACCGGTTGCGGCGGGGCTCCTCCTCCTGGGGCTCCGGCCCCTCCTGGTGCTGGCCGGGCTGCCTGAATAGCATTCAGGGCGTCGCGGAACTGGAACTGCAGGTCGAGAGCTACCTCTTGTAGTTCCGTGGTGAGTTGCATTCGCAAATCCCCCATCATGCGATCTAGGGCTTGGGTCGGGTCCTCTCCATAGAGATCGGGACCATAGGTCACGCCCCTCTCCTCGTCCAGTGGCGGGGGTCGCCAGTCCCCTCCATAGATCGTTTCGCGCTCGTCTCCCAGGAAGCTCGGCCTCCCGTGCTCGGTGCAGTCTCCCTGGATCGAGACCCGCGCTCCTTTCCGATCGTGGACCCACGAGTCGACGGTCCCATGACCGAAATTGCTCCATGAATACCTCGGGGTCACGCTCTGATGAGGAGGTTGTCGCGGGATGTAGTAGGCCCCCTGAGCCGTAGTCATTGGCACTTCGGGCTCCCCGCCGCCGCCTCCAGCTCCGGCACCCTGGTCCGCCGGGGTCACCGGTTGTTCTTCGGTTGTAGGGATGGGAATAGTACCGTTGTCCGACATGGTCAGGAACGGCCAAGTCCCAGTCACAGATCTCTGACAATCTGTGAGGCTTCTGCTCGAAGTAGTCAAGGATCAGATCTTTGTTGATGAAATACAGTTCTTTATTTCCAATTACTACATTAGTACAGGTCCTCGGATCATTGTCAGAGATAACACATACAATAGAAGCAGGACTAATATACCCTCCAGCACAGTTTGAATTGCCCATAGGTAACCAATCAACAGGACGGGAAAACCGCGGGCTAAAGGTCCCTTGACCGTTTGCTTCCCACAGGAAAAGGTTAGGTGTGAAGCAGTAAATTTCCCTTCTTAAACCAGACCCCTCAGATGTAACCATCTTTCACATAACAAATAGCTTTCCCCAAGGCCTTCACACGTTGATAAGAAACTGGTCCCTGTCTCCCCTGGCAGGGAGGAAAGGAATGCGGAGGTGCGAGGGTGAGAGGCCGATTGTTCTCATGCTCTGAAGTCGCCACCCTCCCGGACAAATGGTTACATTAACCAGCCCTGGCCAGAGTCATAAACCCAAGGCCATAAAGACATGAGAAGGGACAGTGCATAGTGGATAGCATGGTTTAAACAAACAAGCATCAAGCATCCAATATAGGTTACATAGTAAATGCAAAGATAGGTTACACAGGTTACATAGATAGCAATAAGTCCAATAAGCCCCAGAAGCCCTTGTTAGAATCCATAGATTCTGACAGTAGTCACTGATAGATCTATCCTGCACGAATCTATCTTATCTCCTTTTCAAGCTGTTTATTCCTGTGCCCACCACTACATCCTTGGCAGCAAATTACACAATTTAATCACTCTCTGTGTAAAGTAGTATTTCCTTTGTAAATTTATTTATTTATTTATTTGTGGTATTTCTACCCTGCCTTTCCAGGCAAGCTGGCTCAAGGCAGCTTCCAACAGATTAAAATACAATAAAACAATAATTTACAAGTTAAAACACAGCATAGTTACAAGTAAAAGAAACAAATATATGATGGCGGTAATCAGAAACATATCAGTGAGAGAGGCAGCCAAATGTATTGAAAATACTTCTCATTAAAGGAGAAAAGCAGGGCCAGCCACTGCTTTCAGTGTTTCCTCGTGGACCACCCAGGGGCAGAGGGCCCTATAAAATGGTATGAGGCTGCTGGGACTGTGTGGCTGGTCCAAAGTCATCCAGGAAGCTTCCATGGCTCGAATGGGGGATGCAGACTGGGGTCTCCTGGATGCCAGGCTGTCACTCTAACCACTACACCAGATGGCTCTGAACTGCCCTACAACTGAAGCAAAAAAGTCATCTGAACTTAGCTAAAGAAAAGACAGCATGAAGAAGCCAGCTACCCAAATCTGGCAGCAGAATAGTAAAAATGGAGTTCTGTATAACACTCCTGTAATAAAACAAAGTTTGATTCCAGGGGCACCTTGAAGAACAACAAAGGCCCCAGTCACACGAGCAAGATAATCCGGGGGAGAAGTGAAGTTAATTTGCTCCGGAGTAATTGGACCCGCAGTTGTGCAATCACATAGTGATCAGACGCAACTGCGGGTGAGGCGGGGAGGGGGGGGTTGGCCATTTTTTCGATGCGCTTAAACAGGGGATTGATGAATCGCATCTCTGCCCTGAGGGCTTCCTACAGCAGTATGCGATGATGCACATACTGAGAAGGGGAAAAAGCAACAGCATGGTGTCGGGATAGCCTGATCAGACTATCCCTGATGCCATGAGTGCCCACTGGAGTGATCACACGGGGAAACTCCATCTGTGGCCCATAGCAACCCATTTGATACTAGATTTTTGCTAGTGTTTTTTTACTCCACTCCTCCGGCAAAGCAAAACAGCTTGCCCACGGGTGCGGGACGCTTGCCAGATGTTCTCTTGCAATCACACCCTTAAAATCTGGCTGGGAGCCGTGCCTATCGCGCAGCTAATTCTGCGTGTGATCGGGGCCAAAGTTTTATTCCTGGTATAGGCGTTCGTGTGCACGCACACATGTGTGGGGAGCCTGCTGTCCACATCCAACCCCCCTCGACCCAGGTACAGGACCTCCATCTTCAATGGATTTAACTTCAACCGACTCTGTGCTGAACACTTCATCCAAATATACCCTATAATTTTCTTTTGTTTAGTTCCGTAACTTTCATCATTGCAGTCTCTGCTGTTTTTAGAAGCAGCATTTCCTAATAAGGCCATAGAAAGCTATATTCATTAGAGGGAGGAGAAAGAGACCCTCTGGGCTTTCTTGATTGACTGCAAGCTGTAGCCACTAAGATTGCAAACATATTTGAGGTGTTTCAGTCCAGAAGGATATGAAGTGGGACTTTAAATCAAGTATCAGCTGAAGTCACGTGCTGAATTGTGGTTAGCTTTCTTCTTGAATATTTATTTATTTATTATATTTATTATTTCGATTTATATCCCGCCTTGCCGGACAGAGCTAGCTCAAGGCAGCTTACAACATTAAAATATAATAAAACAATAAATACCATGTTAAAACAGAATCAAATTATAGTTAAAAAGCAGGTGAAAAAGCAAGTGATGGCAGCATTCAGAATCAAATCCAATGGTAGAGGCAGCATCCAGCGGAGTCTCAGGCCAGAGGATGTTCAAGGGCGTGTTCATCAGAGGTGGCTCCTAATTGAAAGCCTGGTGGAAAAGCTCCATTTTACAGGCCCTGCGGAACTGCAGAAGGTCCCGTGGGACCCTGATGTCCTTGAATACAGTTTCTGTTCTCTCTGTGTTGTGTTCTCTGAATCTTTCTAAAGCAATTTACTGCTTTTATTGGGGGGTTACACCCCCCCCCCCCATTCTCCAGTGCTTTGAATATTATTTTGTTTGTGGCTTTCCTATTTATTTCTTGATTCCTCTTGCCAATTCTGGTCCTTTGGAGCCCATTCCCTCAGTGAACCCTTCTTCCAGACCAATGTTTTAATTGCTGTTTTTATGTTTTGTATATATTAATTTCTGTTTTTCAGTTGTTTTAACATGTATTTAGGGAGGGGGTAGTTGATTGTAATGAGTTTAGAATGTGGTTTTATTATGTATGTTTTAAATTGTTAGCTGCCTTGGTGACCCTTATCAGGGCAGAAAGGCAGCATACAAACACATACCCAGAAACAAACAATGATTTATGTGGTAAAATTGTTCATTTGAAGCTCTCTGGGCCTTTGCCAGATCCCTATATAGTGAATCTTCCCTCTCCTTTCCAGTGGAACATTTTCATCTGCCTGTATGGAGAGAGCATCTCATAGCAGTTGATTTCGTCCCGATAGATGGTTACAACAGAGCCATCTCAAACCACTGCAACGGCTTCAAAGGATAGGCTTTCTAAACAGTGAAATTAACCATAGTTTTAATATCATTTTGCTCCCAAAATATCGCTTTGATTATTGACAATAAAGTTTGTGGATGTTACATTACACTGACTTATTTGTTGCTGCTGACTTATGTTTGTGTCATTAGGCCAACTTATTTGGCTTTTGTCCTGGCATAATTTCGCAAAGCGTCAAGCCATTTTTTTAACAGCATGAAGCTAATGCGTTGTTTATTGTTCCATGTAGCGCCAGACCTGCCTGTGTGAGATTGGACTCAGTGGTTATTCTATAATGGAATGAGGCAACAGTCAGATTTCATGCTATGCAACTGGTGCCACAATTTTCCACTGCTCCTCAGCTATGAATAAAATTGTGTTTTCAGCCATTTTGAGTAATTTATTACATGGGCACTTCCATCCAGAACACTAACACAAGTTGCAAGGGCCGTGAACTTCACTGTTCAAGTGCATATACATATGCGTAGACGCACAGCCGATGGCTTATAGTGCAGTCTTCTCCGGAATAGTGCAGTCGATGGCTTATAGTGCAGTCTTCTCCGGAATAGTGCAGTCTTCTCCGGTCTTCTAAAAGCAATGTCCGGAATAGTGCAGCCGATGGCTTATAGTGCAGTCTTCTCCGGAATAGTGCAGTCTTCTCCGGTCTTCTAAAAGCAATGTGGGAATGAACTTTATGGGCCTCGTGGGGAGGGAGTTACATCACAAGGGTGCCACTGCTGGGAAGATGCATCTTCCCAGCAGTGGCACCCTTGTGATGTAACTCCCTCCCCACGAGGCCCATAAAGTTCATTCCCACATTGCTTTTAGAAGACCGGAGAAGACTGCACTATTCATGAAAGCATTTTAGTATGCTCAAGTTACTAGGAAAGAGAGCTGTCTTGCTGCTGCTGCTTTCTGTTTTAAAAATTGGAGTACACAAGAGAGGCCTCCTTGAGGACTCATGCGAGAGAGGAAATCCTGTTTCTTTCTGCCTTCTGGCTGTGCTTTCCCTCCCTCCCTCCCTCCCTGAGGCTCCATTCCCTCCCCCAGCTGCTTGTCTGGATCCACTGGATCCCCTTTCCTCCCCACATTGGCCTGGCCCCTACCACTGCTCCTGGCTGCCCAGAGGGTTGGGACGGATCTGCAGGAGGCCTCAGTGCCCCTTTCCCAAGCACTGTGTGCCACACGATGCTCCAGGGAGACCCTGTTCCCAGATTCCCCCAGGTTTGCAGGAACCAATACCCTACAGCTGGATGAGCCCATTTTGACACACACCTGGCGATGATGGATGGATGGATGGATAGACAGACAGACAGACAGACAGACAGATGATAGATAGACAGACAGACAGGCAGGCAGGCAGGCCTCTGGGAAATCAGCTAGTGGAACCCTCCTGGCCTGGGATACATGGGTTGCTGCCTTCTTTGTTGGATACAGTCTGTATTGCCACCATCTTTTTTGTTTTAGTTGTTAATTTTATATATATGCATCTTGTTTTAGCCCATGTACGGTTTGATGGTTTTAATTGTTGTTAGCTGCCTTGAGCCAGCTTTGCTGGTTAGGCGGGATATAATGTGGTGTGCCCCAGGGGGCAGTGCTCTCCCCGATGCTGTTTAACATCTATATGCGCCCCCTTGCCCAGATTGCCCAGAGGTTTGGGCTGGGTTGTCACCAGTATGCGGATGACACCCAGCTCTATCTGATGTTGGGTGGCCGATCAAACTCTGGCCCAGAAGATCTAGACTGGGCATTGCATGCCGTGGCTGATTGGCTCAGGTTGAGCAGGTTGAAACTGAACCCGGTGAAGACAGAGGTCCTGTGTCTGGGGAATTGCAGTTTGGGGCGGGGGCTCCCACTCCCGAGCTTCGACGGGGCACCATTGGTGCCTGTGTCGTGAGTTAGGAGTCTGGGAGTGCTCCTGGATTCCTCCCTGACAATGGAGGCCCAGGTAGCAGCCACTGCCAAGTCGGCCTTTTATCATCTTCGGCTGGCGTGGCAGTTGGTTCCCTACCTCGATCAGGACGACCTGGCCACAGTGATCCATGCGACGATCACCTCGAGGCTGGACTACTGTAATGCTCTTTACATGGGGCTGCCCTTGGGGCTAACCCAGAAGCTGCAGCTGGTGCAGAATGCCGCGGCCAGGCTGCTGATGGGCTTCGCAACACGAGAGCACATCAAGCCTGTGCTGGCAGCGCTGCACTGGCTGCCTATAGTATACTGAGTTCGCTTCAAGGTGCTGGTTCTTACCTATAAAGCCCTATATGGCCAGGGTCCAACATACCTTAGGGACTGCCTTTCTCCATATATACCCCAGCGGGCACTGAGGTTGGGGTCAACCCATCGACTAGAGATTCCGGGCCTTAGGGCCGCCAGGCTCACCAGAACAAGGGCCAGGGCTTTTTTGGTGGCAGCTTCTGTCTGGTGGAATGAGCTCCCAGAGGAGATCAGGGCCCTGCGGGACCTTGTGCAGTTCCGTAGGGCCTGCAAGACGGAGCTCTTCCACCAGGCCTTCGAATAGGAGCCGCCACCGAGGATTCCATCCATCAGGCATACCATCTATGATGTAACCAGCCCGAAATAGCCCTGGCTGGTGGCAGGGGGGATATGGAGACCTACCACTGGGTCGCCACTTTGATGTTATGTTACAGGAAGCTGTTAGCAATGTTACTAGTCATAGGAATATTTTTAACAGTTTTTAGCTATTTTAATGTATTACTTCTGGCCTGTGTGCCCATGTAAGCCACCCTGAGCCCGTTCGCGGGGAGGGCGGGGTAGAAATTCGAAAAATAAATAAATAAATAAATAAATAATTAAATAAATAAAATGATGGATAGCTAGATAGATGATGGAGGATGGATGGATGGATGATGGATGGATGGATAGCTAGATAGATGATGGATGGATGGATGGATAGATAGCTAGATAGAAGATAGATAGATGATGGATGGATGGATGGATGATGGATGGATAGCTAGACAGACAGGCAGACAGACAGACAGACAGACAGACAGATAGATAGATAGATAGATAGATAGATAGATAGATAGATAGATAGATAGATAGAGATATATACCTATCAAGTCCTAGCCAGCCTATAGTGACCCTGCAGAGTTGTCAAGGCAAGAGACAAAAAGAAGTGGTTTGCTACTACTGTAAGCTGCAAGGCATTGTTTTAGCGGACTTATGTATGATAATTTCATAAGTGTAAGATCATGGGCAATAATGGTAAGTGTATGAGAGGACTTGTGTTGCTGAGTGCACAACAACCGATGCCAACTGCAGACAAATGCCATCCTATGCCAGGAGACAACAGTCCAGCAGAAACCATTGTTCCAGTTCCCAGAAGCCTCTCTGAAGTACAGAAGCCAGTTTGTGACTCTGGTTCATCCCTGCGTGCAAAGAGATGTCCAAACATTGTCAAATCCAAGTCTCCGCATATCATGCTCCTTTCCCCCCCCCCCCCCAACAGACATTGTTTCCGCTAAATAAAGGCTTAATTGCCCACTTCACATGGACTATGGAAGCAGTTAACAGACAATTGACTTGGCCAGGCCAAGAGGTTAATCCCTCTTGGGTAGAACAATGGCCTCACCTATGAGTCATCTTTCCTCCAGACCAGGTTTCTCTAGATGTGATTAGGTCATCCTTAAACATTGTCCACTCCCATCCTATACCCTATTGGTTAGAACTTTAGAGGCGGATCAGCACAGAGGAGGTCGCTTGGCAAGCCAGCCCCCAACGACACCCTCCCTTAAGAGCAGTCTCCCAAGCTCCAGACAGTCAGATCTCACTTCTCTTACTATCTCCTTCCCAACCTCCCTCCTGGACCCTTGTGTGCATGCTAGGGCCTGCCATGGGCTTCTGCTGGTTCAGAGCATATGATCTCCCCACCACCACCTTTTCAAACACCCTCTATTCTTCTAGCAGGATGGAAACCAGGCTTCTGGAAGGTAAATATTTCCCTCTACAGGATACCATCACTTTCCTGCTAATACAACCATCTCTTTAATTCTATCTTACTTCTTAGACCTGTATGATGGTATGTATGATTTTAGCAACATCTGAATGAATCACTTTTATTATCATTAAGTAAACGAAAGTCTCTTTTTAACTTCATTTGAGTCTCTATGTCTCTTTTTGGGAGGTCTGAGAGAGGCCCAGCCTTTGTATACAAAGGTGCTGGGTCCATTAATGCGTACTGCTGATTATTAAGAGCTAATATTCCCCCATTCTGATAACAGAATAAAGCAGTCAGGCTAACACTACCTGCCTCTGCACAGCAACCCTGGACTTCCTTGGTGGTCTCCCTTCCAAGTACTAACCAGTGCCCACCCTGCTTAGCTTCCAGGATCAAATGAGATTGCACCAGCCTGGCAGAATGCAGCAGTCAGGCTGTTGATGGGTCTCTCTATACGGGACCACATCCAGCCCATGCTGAAGGCTTTGCACTGGCTGCCAATAGCATACCGGATTCGTTTCAAGGTGCTGGTTTTGACCTTTAAAGCCCTATGGACAGGGGCCTGCTTACCTGAGGGACCGCCTTTCCCCATATGTGCCCCAGAGAGCGCTGAGGTCAGAAACACAAAATTGCCTGACTCTCCCTGACCCGAAGGATGCCAGGTTGGCTATTACTAGAGCCAGGGCTTTCTCAATGGTGGCCCCATACTGGTGGAACAAGCTCCCAAAAGACATCAGGGCCCTGCAGGACCTCATACAGTTCTGCAGGGCCTGTAAAACAGCATTCTTCCACCAGGTTTTCAATTAGAAGGAGCTGCCACTGATGACTTGAACCCAGACCACCCTATGGCTCTCATGTTACACCATTGGACAGTGCCTACTGGTATTAGATTGTATACTGAATGCCGCCATCATTTGTATCACTTGCATTTGTATTGTTTTGTTAGTACTGTATGCTGTACATGTGAATTTTATTGTGCACCGCCTTGAGCCAGTTTGCCTGGCAAGGTGGGATATAAATCAAAATAATAACTAAATAAATATATAAATAAATATCCAGGTCATGGCCTGGTTGTCTTACATAGTTGTCATAGGGTTAAGCTTCTTACATATACCGAGGCCTCTGCTTAAGCCACATGGAGCATATCAGTGTGAATTAGAAGTACATAAATTAGAAGTATATATAACTTTAAAAAGTCACAACAAGCCCTAGGATGACTGGTAATGAGGGCCAACATGAGGACACCACAGCCACAGTTACAGGCTCAGGGGCCCCTCTGTACTGACCACTACTGTGACTGGGGAAAACAGCATAGCTAATACTTTTGTCTCCTGCTTGTCAGAACTTGACCCTCCAGCAGACCTTGAACTGGTGATCTGAGGAATGTCATGTAAGGACTTGGCCCAGCTTGGGGCGGGGACGATGACACTGTCAAGGAAGCTTCCTTAGACTCAAAGACTGGAGTCGGCCAGGAGGTGTCACCTCTAAAGCCTGTATATAAAGGTATTCTGGTCAGGTCAGGTCAGGCTGGCTTGCTGTTCTGGTCAACTACGAGGTTTGCCATACCATACCCTTTTGTGCAGAAGAGCCTAATTATTCCATATTTTTGCCTAGTTGCTGTTCAGGCAGCGGCACTCATTAATAAATGGCAGATTACCGGGTCTTGTGAAGAGGTTTAAATACATGCTTTCTACTTGGAAGCAAGCAAAGATCACTGCTTGCAGAGAAGGTTAAGAGCTTGGGGGTGGGAAGGGTGATTTATAGATTCAACCTCATAGTATAAGAAGCAACTTGGAGAAGTGGCCAAGAGTGCCTTCTGTGGTCTGTGCTTAGTCCACCAATGCTCTCCTTTCTTAGACTCATCAGTTGACCTGGCCATGCTGACAGTTGCTTCCATAACCTCAGATGGATTACTGTAGTGCATCCTTCATGGGGCTGTCTTTTGAAGACAATCCGGGAACTGCAGCTGGTTCAGAATACAGCAGCCTGATTATTGCCAGGGGCTAGCCAATGGGAACACACCTCACAGTTGTGAGAAATATCATCACAAGTCTGCTCTGGAAAAAAAAAACAGGTAAACTACTCAAAATCCTCTAAAGGCATGGGGATAGCTAAAAAAATTGGTGAACAAGCATTTGCAATTCCAGGTCAAGCCAGCTTCTCTTTGGGTTTTAAAGGTCAATCAAAAGGAATATATGGAGATTTCTAAATATCTAGTAAAGTCTGTACTGAAGTGTGTGTGTAAAGGAGGGCGGCTTCTTTCTGTTCCTGCATCTGGGGTATGAGGAGAGCAAGGAGCAAGGTGTCAACTGACCTGCCCCCAAGTTATTCAGTAATTGCAGATACCAGAAGCACCCCGAGTCAGGAAGCTGCTGTCATTTCTGTGGCACAGCATGCCATGTTCCTCTCACATCTCGGCCCCAGGTAGAATACTGGTCCCCAGCTGTATGTAAGTTCATACTTCTTTTTGTCCCAGAAAGCAAGAGGCAAAAGCCAGGGAAAAGCATTTCTATAAAGATAATAATGACTGACAGACCCTAGCAGAATGGCCATTCAACCTTTTGCCCCTACCCCAAGACTGGTTATCAGCAACATC
The DNA here is from genome assembly GCA_029233225.1 of Lepidodactylus listeri. Lineage (NCBI taxonomy): Eukaryota > Metazoa > Chordata > Lepidosauria > Squamata > Gekkonidae > Lepidodactylus > Lepidodactylus listeri. Next base: position 6,300,802 of record JARCFY010000001.1, on the reverse strand, counting down.
CCAAAGGGCGGAGGCCATGGGTTGGTTGCCTGTCTTGCCTATTTTGTCTCAATGATCCTGGTCTCCCTTTTCCTCAGCTGTAGTTTAGTTTAATTTCCTCTGTTGCTGCCTTGCCTCAAACAAACAAGAATCAGGATTTTCCTCAGAAGTCTTATCTGATATCCTCCTTCTGGTGTTTTGGCTGGTATAATTTGAACAAAGATGGGTGCACCTAACATCCTAAATAATATTGGAAGCATGATGAGATATAAACAGTGCTTTCCAGGCCATAGAATGGGGATTCTTCATTCCCTTTGTGAGGTGCATCATCTGTGGCCAAGCAAGTCACCTGGAGCTCACCTCTATTCATGAATACAGGAGACTTCCCAGTCCAATGGAAGTCGGAAATGGACTGGTCTTGATCTGAGGTAATCTTGAAAAGGATTGGTCTTCTGAGGTAATCTGGATCCAGTATGAACTGATCCATTACGATACAAAAGCTTTTTACAGAATTGAACTTGTGTTCCTTTCCCCCCCTGTATTTGAGGAGACTGGATTGAACAAGAAGTGGAAACTGTTTGTTCGTTTTCAATGATGACGGAAGAATCTTGTTTAGTTAACTTACACTGTGCCCTAGAAGGTTAAAAATTAGTGGAGTAGTCATGGTGTCGGAAAGAAACCTGGCTTTTGGCCATGCTGTCCTCCAGCTTATTAATCAACAAACTGATTTTTAAAATAGAAAATGTGTGGAACTCTGCCATTTTTACAGAGCTGTCTAACTTACAGGATACCTTCTCCTCCACAGTCCAGCTGTTCTTATTCCTGAATATGGTACTCTCATCAGGGTATGAAAGTGTAGAAAAATAGTATTATAAAGGAACAGATGCGAACAAAAGGGGTGAAATTGAATGTATTAGTATTCAGCAGTCTGTTTTTGATTACCTCTGACTGGAAAATATTTGGAAGCCACCAGGGTCCCCTCAAGGGTTATGATTTGGTAAATTCAGCCCTCATGTGTTGAAATTCATCCTCCCTTTATTGAAATTGAATTGATATTTTGTAAACTTCATTTGTGAATAATGTGACCTGACAGGGACAAATGCAAGGGAGAATTGTTTTCAAACCTCCTCCAAATGAAACTTATTATTGAGTAAGTACAGATTTCTTTGTCTTTTTCTCCTCTCCCTTCCACCGTGAGCATCTTCATGGCCTGAATATGTATTTTCTGAGGTAATTGAATTGATTCAATCATGTGTGGGCAACAGAAATAGGCAATAGAATATATTCCTGAATATGGGGAGGGGAGGGAAAGAGATGGAGAAGAGAAGGATTTTGCCGCTGCTCCAAGGTGGTGGGTAAGGATGCAATCCAAGATGCACAGAAGCTTCTTTCTGATTACCTGGGCCTTGGCTGTTCTTCCCCGCAATAATCGCCCTCTGATATAATGCAGCCTTTCCAATTTTACTGGCCTCCACCAGGCCTCAGATGTGCTACATATTAATTTCCCTTTGCAGAAAATTTACCAAGCTTTAGCTCAAATTCAGTTAGCTGGATTGATGAAAGTGGCAAAAGGATACGACACTTACTGATTCTCCCTTTTCACCTTTGATTAGCTCAACCGGAGCATTATTCTGGCTTTGTCAGTGCACCATTAGAGGAGCCAGGGCCGAGGCTGAGGGTTCAGGCCTCTGGGTGTAGCAGAAAGAATACAGGTTGAGCCTTGATTTGTCTGACAGGGACCTGGGATCATGTCTGTGATGGCCTGGTGTTATTTTAACTGATCAGTTGTTGTTGATGGTGGTGGCGGTAGTGGTGGTGGTGTGTGTGTGTGTGTGTTTGTGTTTGTGTGTGTGTGTGTGTGAGAGAGAGAGAGAGAGAGAGAAACCACCTTGTTTCAAGTGTGGTAGAAACTGAGTCTTTATTAACAAATTTGCTTGAAATCTAGATAAATCTTTATTAACAAATCTGCTTGAAACTCTCCTGAACTCTCTCCATCTCTGTGCTGAGTCACTTCCTTTAGGTGTACCCCTACTCTCTATCTTCCCCAGTGCTCCGAGTTATTCCCCCGTCTACTTTCCTAACTCATTCAGTTCCACATACATTGATACACCTTTCCTTTTATAATGTTAATGAAGAAAACTATATACAGGTTTTATGCAAATAAAACATTTCCCAAAGCCCCCTGGAATCTACACCCAGTCTTTTGGGTGGTGAGGTTTCCTTACAGTTCAGTGGGCCCAAGTTTACATCTGTTGTGCCACAGACAAAGTTATTTTCTCCTGCCCATAGTTAATGTCTGCAATGCTCAGAGGAAGTTGAGTTGTATGGATCAGTCTAGCATTCCTTTGGCCAGTAGGATATGGGAGATCTGGGCTACCTCCCATTTTGGAGGACCAGCCACTCTTATGCCCTTTGTCCACCTTGGAGTTGTCTCTCTTCCTCCTGGCCTTCTCAAAATAAGCTATAGGTTGTCTGCTGCTCTGTGAGTTCCTTCTGTTTCTCCTCAAGCTTTGGCCCCCCAGAGTCATCACCTGAAAGGATCGTGTGGTCACTTGATGTTGGACTTCAGCCCTTCTTTTGTCTCTCTGTTTGTTGCTCACCCAACTTGCTGTTTGGGAAGGTCCTTAGTGGATTTGTTATAGTGATAAGCTTTCCATTCTGCTATGTGTTCAGATCTCCTGCTGTGGCTATCGGTCTGTAGTAAGTCTACATTGTCTCCCATAGGCAGCAGAGTCTTCTTCATCCTTTGACTCATCAGGTCTTTAGCTGGATTCCCATCCAAATTTTGTGAAGTTGTGTTATGGTGGTCAAGAATGGCCAGATATGGACCAGTCCCTGCATTCCATGCTTTGACCAAAATTCATTTAACCATTTTTACTGCTTTCCCATTATTTTCCTGTTAGGCAGGGGAGAATACCTGGTGGTCAGATTCCCACTAAGTCTGGAAGGCTCTGAATTTTTCTGATACAAATTGAGACCCAGTATCTGAGACTATATCATCAGCTGTTCCATAGCAGGCAAAATCACTCTGAAGCTACCTAATAACTGTCTGAGATCTGTTGTCTGGCAATGGATTGTCAGGTTCCGTTTGGGTCAGGTCAGTCTGGGGCTGTCTCATCCTACAGTCTTTTGTTGGGCAAGTGTCCCAGGGAAGAGCCTCAGAATACAGCAAGAGGGTGGTGTCTCTGCCCTCTTCCTACCTCTGCTCTGCTGGTTACCAGCTCTCCTGAGTGCCCCAGACAGAGGGCACGTCAGAGGTTGCCTTTGCAGGAGCGAAGAAGGAGTGCCAGACTGCAGCTCCTGCAAAGGCAACAAGAGGAGCTGTAAGCCTTTGCAGACTCAACTCCCAGGGAGTTGCTCAAAAACACTCCATGAACTTGCTTCAGCGTGGCAGCAACTTTGCACATTCAGAACTGCTTCTGTGTGTGTAGCAGCCGGTCCTTGTCTTTGAAACCTTGAATTGACTTCCTGGCTATCCAACTTTTGGCTTTGTTATTTACTTTGACTCCAGACCATGTTTCCAGCTTGAAGTGTGTAGTCTCTGTGGCAGCCAGCCAAGACAGCACAGCCTGTCACCAGTAATGGGCAGAGCAGACCTTGTACCATTTAGTCTGAGTCTTGAGAAAACGCAGGCTGGCATGGGTGGAATCCTTTGTGTGAGGGATGATCCAGCCTAGTGACTAGTCAGTGAAAGCCTATTTGTGTCTAAAAGTATTAAAGAAAATTCAAACCACACTCCGAAGCCATAACTAGGTTAAATTTATGTGCCTCAGAAAGGTTTCTCTGTTGACTACCGGGAGACCTGTGTTGCCGATCTGTTCTTTGAAACCGGCCTGTGAACAGACACATCTTCAGTGTTGTTTACATACCAATCCCACCTCAGGGATCTCCATACTCTACTTTGTGTACCACAAAACTTTCCTCCTGGCAGCGAACCCATTCTTATACATTTGCTATCTTAAGAACACCAGGGCTGCAGTCACAATGGCGGCTTGGTGCAAGATGGCGGCGCCTCACATTGCACCGGCTTAAAATGTAACAGGGTATTTCATCCAGACTGCACACCCTGTGGCGGGTTACCTGAGAGGCCATCCAGTGGGGGAGCAACCACAGGACGAGCTGTAAGGGTGGGTTCTGTTTAAATATAGGTGGGTGGATGTGCATATGTGCTCATGCACACATGCGTATATAAGCAACAGCTTTTAAAAAAACTGTGGCAGAAATGGATCTGCAAGTTCAGCTGTTCCTTCTGGGTTCCTTTCACTGCAGGAGAGTTCCAACATTGGAAAAAACAGAGTGAAGGCACTCCCATCCCTTACTACTGGACCTTCCCTGCTACCTGATTACTCCGTTTCTAAAGCAGAGCGAGACGGGCTGCCCACGATTGAGCCCTCTGGTGTACAGTCTCCTTTTCCTGTCCATCTCTGAGTTATGGATGTCACATCATTCCTTAGAAGCCTTCAGATGGGCATTCATGCCAGGCCAGTATACACAGTCTTGCACTCTCTTCCTCAGACAGCTTTCAATCCCCACATTTGAAGAGTGTGTTCATTTCATCATGTCCAGTCACTGTTCCTCGCCTCAGGGATGATATAGCTCTACTGATCTTGAAGATAATCCCATGTTGGGCACTGAATTCATCCCTCATGGAGAAATAAGGTGCAGAGACCCTCCTGGGAACTCTGGCTTCTCTGCAGGCCAACCTGCAAGGACAATCCACTTAACTATCTGGAGATTATGGTCCTGAGCTGTGGTTGCTTGTATTACCTGTAAGTGAGGTGAGGAAATCTGTAGTCACTGCAGCATATTTCTTGATTCTGTGTTTTCTGTGCCAAAAGTGAACTGATGGGAAGCATTCCATTCCAAACACTACAGCCAAAAGTTCTTATTCAATCCGTGCATATCCTCTTTCAATTCCTGAGACTGCTCTACTGGCAAATGCAATTCATTGCTGATTTGGTAACAGGGCAGCTCCACCTAGTCCAGTCTCGGATGTGTCACTCTGTAGCAATAGCTGCGCTCAAATGCCTGCTTTTCCTCTTTGTGTGTGTCAGTTGTGGAAATGGTTCACAGCACTCCACTAGCCCTTTAAAAAACTTTGCCAGGTACTTCACTATTCCCAAAAATTGTTAGACACCCCTCACATCTTCTGATCTTGGCATCTCTTTCACTGTTTCAGCTTTTCCAGACTCGGTTTTCACATCCCCTGCTGTCTACAGGTATCCAATATAAAGCATTTTGCTTAGTCTTAACCTGACTCTGTCAAGGTTTACTTCTGCATTCTCTTTTCTGGATAGTTCAGGGGGAGATGCAACTTCTTGTCATGATCTCGAGTGCTTCTGTTTCTGCATCTCCTTTTCCTACCATTTTTATTTTTATTTATTTTATTAATTTAATTTATACTCTGCCCTCCCCGCAAGCAGGCTCAGGATGTCATCTGCAATTTATTTTTATGGCTGGAATATTCACTATGTGAAGCTCCTCCCTCGCAGGCCCCATCCTCCGACCGAGGCTGGCCTACTCTGGGGGAAGCTCCTCTGGGCCTCAGAAGAGGAGGTTGCAGGACCTCCCTTGGACCTTGTCCCTTCTTCCTTGGTCAGCTATCTCCCTTCCAGCAGGAAATCCTGTCCACACCTTTTATCCCTGATGTGTCTCTGGAGCTTCCCGGATGAAGTGTGCCTCCCTCCCACCCAGCCTTGCTTGTCAGGCTCTGGCCTCTCCTTCCTGTTCTGGCCTCTCCTTACTTGCAGCTGCCTCCTTCTTCATCCCTCCCTCCATCCATCCCCTGGCTTCTCCCTTCCCTCCTAGGGCTGTGGGCTTGTCTCCACCCCAGCCTATGGCTTGTCCTGCCCAGCCCTGTTCCTGGCCTCTGGCCTGGGTGGCTGAGTCCATTGTCAAAGCTGTTGTCCTCCCCAGGGGTGGGGACCACTTCCTGGGAGTCTCGAGGGCAGCTGGGGCCTGCTGTTGGCTGGCACAGATGTCGCCAGCCCCTCATTGGCTGGTGACATCATCAGCTTTGTCAGAATGAACCCAGGCCATCTCCCGCCCTTGGCAGCTATTGGCCCCTCCTGGATCAGCTCTCCTTCTAGCAGCTGAACCGGTGGCACTTCTCCTGGCCTCAGGTGAGTGCCTGCTGATCTGATCATCAGGGAAGGCCCCGCCACAGCTGGCATGAGTGTGGGCAAGTCTGGACCTGGCATTGGCTTCAGGCATACTAGTTCTTGATTCAGCCTGCGTTGGAACACTTCTGGGGCAGAGCGAATGCCCTGTGGCGTATGGAGCCAACAGTACTTGCCGAAAGGAGTTGCAAACGTGGTCGAATACTTTGACTCCAGTCCTATGTGCCAGAATCCATTCTTTACATCAAACACTGAGAAAACCTTAACATGTGATAGGTCACCTGTCGCAGCATCAGTGGTGGGAAATGGTTATGTTTGAATGCTCCGTTCAAAGGTGGAGGATCAATACAAACATGCAGCTCTCCTGATGGTTTTCTCCCAATAACTAGGCTGCTGATCTGGGCTGTGCTGGGATCTTCTGGAACAACTGTGCCTTTGGCATATAGGCTAGCCCAGCTCCTACTTCAGTGGTTCTGTTAGGTATTCTCCCTGGCTACACAGTGGGGTCTGTTTTGAATTTCAGTTTTACAGCTAAATGTCCTTCTTGTTGAAAAAGATCCCCCAAATCTCCCAGTATCACTGCTGTTGGCCTATCAGCAAGCTGGTTCGGCTCACTGGCTTGCTCTGCATGCAAAATATTCAGACGCTGCCCCCAAATCAGTTGCGTGGCTTGACGTTCTCTGCTTCCCAGCAGTGGCCCCTGAATCTAATCTTGCACAACAATAAATTCTAAGCAATTAAACTTACCATTCTTTTAGCTGTAAATCTTCACTCTGCACTTGCCCACGTGTTTCAGGATGCTCTTGTTGTAAATGATGAGCATGTGGCCACATGGTCCAGTGTGTGTCTTTTCATTAATTAGCATCAGTGGTAGAAAATTGCAGGTTTCCCTCCACCAGATCCCGCTGATAAAGATCTGGGTGTTTGTGAAAACAGGATAGTATCTGACTTTACAGCATCTCCCACCATGTGAACATAATGGTCTGGGAATCCTAAAGTCAGGCTTCAGAATAGGGTTGCCAGGTCTGGGTTGGAAAATACCTGGGGGTGGATCCAGGAGAGGGCAGGGTTTCTGAAGGGGAGGGGCCTCAGTATGGTCCAGTGCCATAGAGTCCACCCTTCAAAGCAGCCGTTTTCTCCAGGGGAGCTGATCTCTGTCAGCTGGAATCAGTTGTAAAAGTGGGAGATCCCCAGGCCCCACCTGGAGGCTGGCAACCCTACTGTCATGCCTGCTCCTGAATTAGCCCCTGACAACCCTGATCAGGCTCCTTTAACAGACACAGACGTAAGTCTTGGGGAATCAAGCCTGCAGCAGGACCCACCTGCAGCTGTTCAGGCTCTGTTCGATCCACGCTCATCGCCCCCAGGCTCGCCTCCACCTGTGAGCCGGCTCCGTGAACGAAGACGCCAGGAGCTAAGAAACAGGAGGAGTGAGGCGCGCATGCGGGGGAGACGAGCTCTAAGTCCTGAATACTAGCAGAAGCAGGACGGTGTCCGGAAGCTGCTAATTGTTTAACAAGCTGGCACGCTATATCAACAGACTGCTGGGGCTTAGCAAGGCGTGCTGGCAACGTTGATTCCTGGACAGGTTTCGCTCTGCACCTCTCTGACTCCCGTGCATCTCCTTGGACTTCTGACCTGGTTTGGACTTCTGACTCTCGGCTTCGGACTCTCCTGCATCTGATCTCAGCTTTCTGACCTGGTTTTGACTTCGGACTCTCGGCTTCGGACTCTCCTGCATCTGATCTTGGCTTTCTGACCTCCGGCACTCCTGTGACAACGTCTTCACGCTCAACTCCTCTGAATCAAGGTGATTTACGGCTCTGACCTCTGGCTTGCTTAACTGCTGCTCAGCTCATCAATTAGAACTGTTTGAGCTCTCTTCTCGGACTGAACTCTTGGCTGACTGTGGAACTGTTATCTGACCTGCGTTGTTTTGCCTAAGCCCCGTGGTCCTGTCGTGACACCTACTTCAGAATCATCTGCATAGTTCTCACTGCCAGTCTCATAGGTTTTCTCTTGTTCATGAATGGACTTGGAAAGGGGTGGTCCCTGGCCCAAAGGGTGTCTGTCTGTCCTCGACCACATGGTTTAACACTGTTCCAGATCAGGGCCCTGCAGGATTTAGTACAATTCCACAGGGCCTGCAAAACTGAGTTGTTCTGCCAGGCCTATGGTGTTAGTGCCTGCAATATATTTCAGTGCATACCCTGTATTCTTATGTGCCTCTGCTATACCAGTATATTACTCAGGCTTTGAGCCTATACACCCTGTATTCTTATGTGCCTATGCTATACCAGTATGTTAATCATGCTTTGGGCCTATTCATATTTCGCCTTGCTTTTAGCTTCCCCACAGGTCCTGCCCAGGAGTTAACAACGGGCCTCTCACCCAGCCCTCAGGAATGTGGAGTCAGCTAACCCCCACCACCCCACCTCCCTTGCTTGCTTGGCTTATGCTTTGCTTGGCAGATTACCCGCGCTTGCGCAGACAGCTAGCTACCTTCTGGCCGCTTATCTCATGTCTTAGCCTTGAAACATGGAAGGGTCTGGTGTGGAGAGAAACTGTTTGCTGTTATGGTCTCAGGTCTCTGTGAACTGATTTTTTAGAATGTTCAGCATCATCATTTCCTGAGAAAAAGGTTTCCCACGTATTCTCTGGGAACTGACCCTCATTTTTATTATGCCATCAGCACTATAGTCTGATTGGCAGACTATCTGTAACCGTTTGTGAGTTTAGTATATCAATGCATGTAACCCTAAGCATTTCATTACTAACAGAAGAAGTGTATGATTCCAATAATCTTTTCTACAAGATGTCAGGTGGCCTGACAAAAGCTTCATTGTGCTTGCTTTCACTTTCTCTGATCTGATGAATTGCAGCCTGTCTCCCTCTCTGTCTACTCCCCCTCCCCTCCCTCGTCACCTTGAAGTATATTGCTTTCAAGAGTCCTGGACAATGTTACTGTCTTCGGCGGGAGAATGGCGACCCTGCATTCCTCCACGTCACCAAGAACAAATGGCCTTTCCTCCCATATATCCCTCCTCTCTTTTTTCTGGGCCAGTGAATGTCTTATCTTATTGTGAAAACCTTGAAGGTCTGTTATTGCCATCCAGGCCGGTTGTTATGCATGAGTTTCACACATCTGGGTCACCCAGATCAAGAAGGGAATTTTTACAACTTTCTCACCTCACCTTCCTGTGGGAATCCAAATGGCCTGATTCCTGCTCCCACATTTTCTATTCTAATTTCTGATTGGTTTAATGTTGGGGTTCAAACGATGGGGAGGGTATATTAACTCTGACTGTTTTCTACCTGGCATCTCTAACAAACATTCAAGAACCTGTTAAACAGTATTAAGAATAATAAAGAACTTTGCTTTGTCAACAAAGGTCTGATCTTTTGCTGTTAGTACAGAAGCCTCACACAAGTAAAGGACTTTTATTTACAAGACCTGTTGTGGACTATATTCATTGGGACATTCTCACATATGGTTGAGGGCAGTACAGGGGCCCTAGCTGGTAACGAGTTTGGCCTCCCCCTCTTCTCCCTTTTCCTGTCCCCTTGTGTCCCCCCCATACCCCTTCACAGTTGTCTGAACATTGCCCCTCCATATGCCATCTTGAATTTTAGTATTTACATTGTATTTTATTGTATTTATTGTAATTGTATGAAGTTTTAGGGGTTTTTAAATTGTATTTTATGGTTTGATGTTACCCGCTCTGAACTGACTTTGGGGGAGAGTGGGCTATTAAATAAGCAAATAAATAAATAAGGTCCAGGGGTTCTGGGGGCTTCAGGCCTTGCTGCAAGTTGCAGAAGTCCTTTCTGCTTTTGTTGTTGCTACTGCACAGCTTTAGCCACTAATCTCTGTTTAGCTGCACAGCTCTGCTGCTAAACTTTGCAACAGATTGTCAGAAATGAACATTCAGAATGCACAGAAATGAACAACAAGATTGATAAATCACTGACCCCCAACCCCACTGCTACTCCCGACCTGCAGAGGGAGGGGATTGAGGCTCCTGACCCTCGGCTCAGGCCTGTAGCTACAGTGGGGCATTTGGGGGCCTGGTCCCCCAACTTCCTACCAAGGCCCCTCAACTCCCTTTTGGCCCAGACCCCCTGACTCTCTGGTAAGATGCAGCTGCCACTGTGAACTCCCCCATGCTGCCATGGCCACCACTTCTTGCCTTCCGCCTGCGCCGCACTGATCAAGTTAAGTAAATTACATTTAATTGAATTAGCCAGTGTCCCAGTGCCCACAGAGGAATTTAAATGCCCCCTGACTTAGAAATTCCTGGCTACGGTTCTGGCTCTTAGCCTCTGGCCTGTTGGATTCCAGCCCCGCCCCAAGGTATAGTTTGTTTTTGTCTCTTTGTATTCTTAAACTGTATGTCTTTTATTGTGCCTAACTGTACTCTTAGGTGTTATAAGCTGCTTTGGATTCTGTTATGGAAAAAGAAACAAATAAAATATAATAATTCCGTATTATTGCCTGTTAATGTCCCAAGAATGCACAATGGTTCCCTGAGATTTCCTGCCTGAAATTCTATACAGGAATCATATTCCAGTGATAAAATACGTACCCATATCTGAACCCCGTATTATATTGTATTTTTGAAAGTTAAGAATTTTGGGGGGTAATATCACTCACCTAAAAGAATGTGCAAATGTGTGCCCTCCATCCTTTGGGACAGCTTTCTGAGAGTCTGGAACCCTCTTTCCTCTTATCCTTTTGATGAGCAGCCTGTGTTTCAAAGGACCTTCCACGGAAATTACTGGTGAGTTCTGCTGTTCTTCTTTGGCTTTTTCCCTAGTTTGTTTCAATGTATATTTATTTATTTATTGGAAGTTTTTTCTTTGATTCAGTGTAAACTTCTTTGGAGACCAGGCAGGCTGATGTGGGGGTGTAACTAGTTTAAATATCTAAATAAATCAATAGTAGCAGGGGGACTGTCATCCTCTTGCTTTGGGGACAAACGCTGAATGGCGGCCATGTCAATGTTAATCCTGGACCAGGAGAGTTGGAAATTTCCACTTGGAAGTTTTGCATATGGTAGCAGCAACAAAATCTGTTGTGTCATCTTCATGTGGAGTCCCTTTTTAATTTTTTCATAGTTTTCAAACTAATGACTTATGAAATTGTAAGATAATAAAAGATTGTAAAGTGTGCTTTCGGCTAGTCCTTTATGTTCTACATTTCTAGTGGCCACTAATAATTGTTGCTTACAGACGACGTTCATCGTTTCCCCCCTTGAAAGATTCCCCAGCGCACTTTCTCTCTCTGTCTAACAGCTGAACAGTCTGTGAGCAGGTGCTCTTTGGCACTAATTAACTGATTGGAGTCAGGCTATTTTCTGTGGCCACAAACGGCCATTGTGCTCATAAAATGTACTTGTTTGTTTCACATTTCCCTGCTGAAGTCGTAAAATTATCCCCAGCTCTTGTGTGCGCATCTACATACAGACCTCTATTAACACGGACAGTTGCATTCTGTGATAAAATAGCTAATTGCTTATTGACCAGGGTCCAGAATTCAGTCAAAATATTATTCCCATCCTCGCATCCATCTTCAGAGAGGAGGAAAGGCAGAAGTGTTTCCATCAGGGGCCCCTGTCATTGCTGATCCCCCACAAATCAGGGTGGCCTACCCAGAGAACCAAAGAGATCAGAACCAATGGGGAGGGATTGGTACCAGGATTAGACTGGAGTGACTAATCACCAGGAAAACGCTTGTTCTTAAATGTCATGTTGGTCCAACCTCATGCCTACCCGCAGCATATTTGTTCATCTCCATTCTTCCTTATACAATTACAGTGATTAGTAAAGGGTGCAATTTGGTTGGCAAAGGAATGCCTATCAGTGAGGTTGTGGAGTAGAGAAGCTAATCTATGCCTACATTTGGCCAACCCTGGCTACAGTTTAACTCATTGAACAGTTTAATTAGCAGTTAATTTAAGTGAATTTAACAAAGATACTTGGCCTTTGCTTCTGGGAGGCAGCTGAAAGAAGCAGGCAGGCAAATCTCCCAGAAGAGTGACTTCCACAGTTCCAGAAACAACATGAAGCCGGTCGTGCCCTTGGCAGAAGCCCCTCCCACCCTTCCAATATGATGGACTCAACACAGGAGGTCATGGGGGCAGCTTCAGAGTTAAAGGGAGGGGGTATTGCAACCTTTGTTAATCAAAGCAGCAGCTTCAGCTGCAGATGTCCCAAAACAGGAGCAATAACTTCATGAAGAGGTATCCTATCCAAGGCAGGGATATTCTCTTATAATCATGAAGCCTGTCTTGTCCAGGGCCGATTCTGCACCAATGGTTTGCTGTCTGTTCCCCCCAGGTCTAATTGGCCCGATTCTGTTGAGGGAGTTCCACATTTGTCGCCTTGCCCCAAATCTAGCATCCCCTTCCCTCTCTTCCCCCTCCTTTTTTTTGATCGGGGGCGTGGTTGTGTTACAACGCAACCACCCATTTCGGGAAACAGGCATGCTTTCCCCTCCCTTTCCCGCCCTGGCATGAGCGGGGGGGGGGGGTTTGGTCCCTCCCATCATTGTGTTATGACATCATGACACAATACTGATCCATCATTGTTGTGTCATGGTATTGTACTGCAACGATGGGGGGGACAAAAAAACCACTCGCAACAGGGTGGGAAAGGGAGGGGAAAGGGAGAGGAGAGGCGGGAAAGGGGAGGGAAAGAAGCAGAGGAGCATTAAAGGGGTGGAGCAAGAAACCTTGATTTGTGAGTTCCCCACTAGAATGCCCCGACTTCAACCCCATGGCAAAAAAAAACACACCTGAAAATCCCTGAAACAGAAGATCCAGGGGGAACGAGGATTAGCTGACCCGGGGCAACAAGTGGGGAACTGCTGACCCGGGGCAACAAGTGGGGAACTGTTGCTCTGCCATGGATTTTATCGGGGTATGCCGCCGGGGCAACCACTGGTATGGAATCAGCCCAGATGGACTTTAGCTTGTTCACCCCCACTGTGCCCAGCTATACATTTTTATCCGAAGATTTTGGGGTTTTCTGCTCCTCTGTTTTATCCTCACAAGGGCATTAGGGTTGCCATGTTCCCACTTCCAACAGGGGACCCTCTGTGTTCTGCCCCGCTGACCCCTGCTGCTGCTCAGTAGGCATAGTGCTGGGGAAATGAAAAAAGAAATCACCATTGGTTTTACTGCGAGGTTTCTGCCCATTTCTAAAGAGTTGTGACATCACTTACAGGTTTTCCTAGTGCACCCCCCGTGTCCCCAGACCCCCAGTTTCCTGCCAGGTGCCAGCCAGTGGCTGGCAACCCTAATTTGAACTTGGGTCTCACTAATCAAAGTCCAGCCTTCTAATCATTACATCAAAATATCCATTACTGGTGGTCTCAGATGCATAGAAGCTTCTACAGCATGTCAGCCTGATTAACAGGACAAAGTTTGAGTCCAGTGGCAGGCCAACAAAGCTTCTGTCCAGAATTCAGAATTCTGTCCTATTGCTTCAGACCAACACAGTTGCCCAGTGCCCGCCTGAACCTGATTAAAAGGGGAAACAGAGCAGAGAATCCCCCTCCCATAATCCCAGATGAACTTCCCCCATGATTTGATGTAGATGTTGAAAAAGTAAGAGGGACAAAAGTGAATGGTTATTCTAGGGCTGCCAGGTCCCCTGGGGGGGGTGTCCCCACCGAAAGGGCCCCCAATCCGCCAGTCTGGATCAGGCCGACGAGGGGAACCCTGCCCCCAAAGTGCCCGATTTGGGCCGATATGCCTGGCGTGATGATGTCACCCAGAGGTGACATCATTACACCTGGCACATCACCGGCCAACGCTCTAGCAATCAGCCTGAAAACTCTATGGTACCAAAAATGGGACCAATTCTCCTCCTCTAAAAAAGGTAAGTCACTTGGCAGCCCTAGGCTATTCCCTCTCCCAAGAGAACCCCTTGAAGGTAGCTAGGGCAAGGAATTTTTGGCATCTTCATCAAACTACAACTCCCAGGATCCTCTGAAGGGAAGCCATTGCCACTGTTCCAGTCTCAGGCAGCCAGGGTGTGTAGAGACTTTCAAAGAGAGCCCCTCTGCCTGCCGAAACCGGGCCAGGAGTTCTCTTCACCAAGAGGCTGGCTAGCTACAATTACAAAGGAGATAAAGGCACCTGTTTTCCCTCTACCCAGGTACTGCTACCAGCAGCCCTTTTACGCCCCTCCAATCCAGAGCCAAAGGACAAACTCTAGACCTCACCAGGCTCAACTAGGGAATCCTCCCTGCGAGGTTGGCTCACAGCAGGAGGCCCACAGGTTATTCTAGAGGTAGTAACTGACAGTCTTAGGCACCAGATAACTTCATTGCAGCAGTGGAGACAGAAACCAGAATTGGTGGATAAAATATATTTTTACTTAAGTGCAGAGTATATTAATAAAAAGGGCAAATCACTTAGAATAATATTGTGGGGAATAAAACAAGAAAGCTAAAGATCAACAAACTAGCTAAACACTTATAGAACCTTGGTTCTCAAAGTCAAGATGTTGCCTATTCAGTTCTGGGTCCAAGTGTACCTTGTCTCCAGAGTCCAAAAGCCAGGCTGGTTGGCTTCAGCAATCAGAGCTTCCAAGATGGCCAAAAGTTGAGCGAGGCAGGTTCACATGCAACATCATCACCATGCCCCCTGAATAGGAGTTAAAGTGACTTATTTATTGTCTGAATCCCAGGCTGGTTGCTAGGCCTGGGCACCAACCAAGCAATGTCTTCCAGATACAAGGAGGCCAGTCAAGGAAAAGGTTTCTGATTGGTACCAGTATCCAGGGGCCCTTTCGTAGAAAAAGAGCTGCAGGAGCTCATTAGCATAACTAATTTGCATACCTCATTAGCATATGCCACGTCCCTTGACATCACTGGAAGTGTGTCAGAAAGGGAATGTCAGTTTCAGCCCCATTATACCCTATGGGCCATTGAAATCAATGTCAAAAACTCATAGGGTATATGAGGGGCTGGAGGAAAGGGGATCTGAGGGAGAGGCTCCAAACTTGCAGGGTAGCTGCTGGGGCCTCTCCTTGAAATACCCACCAAGTTTCAAGAAGATTGGACCACGGGGTCCAATTCTATGGGCCCCCAAACAGGTTGTCCCATCCCCCTCCATTGTTCTCTATGGTGGGGAAAATGTTACCTTTTTTTCTACCATAGAGAACAATGAAGGAAATGGAGGCAACCTGTTTGGGGGCCCGTAGAATTGGACCCCCTGGTGCAATCTTCTTGAAACTTGGTGGGTATTTGGGGGAGAGGTCCCAGCAGCTACCCTGCAAGTTTGGAGCCTCTTCCTCAAACCCCCTCCCCTCCAGTCGCTTTTAAAGTTGCAGCTGAATTTCGGCAGCAATTCGGCAGCAGGCTGAATCAGATCAGAGAATCTGATTCGGCCCATGGCTGCCCTAGTGGCTACTCCTGAGCTGGCGGAGCTTTGCTCTGCCTCGCTCCAGCCCCAACAGACCCCTGCCAGTATCACTGGTTTCTGATTGGTCTCTGGTCATGTCAGAAGAGCAGGGGATGTGATCTGCAGTTTCACAGCACCAGTCCTTCCCACGGGATTTAATTGCTTTGGGATGTTAACAAGCCAAGGGGGCAGAAGAACATCTTATCTTGCAGGTGCAGAGATAAACACTCTTCTCCAGCACGATTGTGTGAACTAAGGAGACTTCAAGGCAACATTTTCAACAACAAGAGCAGGCCGCGGACAGACTTTTCAAGCAGACTCCATGTTGAGTGAACCAAAGTTCTTGACAGAGACTGAGCCACCTCTTCAGAAGTATTGCAAGGCTTACTTTTGAATGTCAGAATCAAGAGGAGAAAGTGTTAGGAATGATTCCTATGATTACTGTTTTGGTCATGTGTTAAGTTAAATTTTACTTGGAATGGAATGGACTATGGGATCAGTTCTGTTTATTGTCATGAGCATGGGAGTGGTGAATGCTTCTGCCTTGTACATTTGCCTCTGTGCCCCTACCTGTATGTCTGCAAATACTGCAAAAATCACATTAAGTCTCCAGCACTCCCTCCTCTAAAGGGAACCAACTCGGGCAATCATTGGTCGGTGGAACTCCTCACCACTCCGAGAAATGGGGTGCACACAAGTAGCACTATTTTTACCTCCCTGGGGCCTTTAGGGGGGAGCACATCAGTAGGGTAGAAGCCTTCATGAATGCCAGGTTTTACAAGGTTATTCTAGACATGAAGCTGTGGGGGCCCTCCCTCCCACCTTTCTCTTTTATGTTTTCCAGAGGTGATTTACTACAGGGTCTATTACCATCTTCAAAATGTATAATGGACAGCCAAGTACTCTTTCTCATATCCTTCACGTTCCTTCCCCTTGCCCCTCCCTGCACTTTGATTGTGATCTAGACACTTTTACCATATAACCATATTTAATAATTACATTCTCCATATTTTTGAGCTGGTTGCCTGCTTTCTTTTTCAGACATTCAAGCCTAGGGAATTGTTCCCTAAAGCCAAATCTATACTTTTTATTGTTATGTGAATATTCTGCTCGAACTAGATATTGCATTTTTATTTCCTATTCAATAAATACCTGTGACATTTGCTGCAGCTGTGGGTATTAGTAAGTCAGACTATTAATTTATGACCAGACTGGTACAATATCTGGAGGGTGATTATCAATCAGAAATGCACAAATATGACATTTTAAGCGATGTTGACTCTTTGAGTTAAACTCTGTCTGAACAAACAACAGGGTCCCCCCTTAAAAATGACTTAGTAAACACTATTTTATCTGTGTTTCAACCTGATTTCAGAGGCCAAATGATTTATGTACCAGTGAAGCTTATTTTGCTTTGGATATCTCTTAACATTTAGCCAAGAATTTAACCCACTGGCTCTTAGGAATGAGGTTACATTGGTTGATCAGCTCATAGTGCCATCTCCTTTGGCAGTTCATTTAGAGATTGTCATGGTGTCGGGAGCTTTAAAGGGGTTAATGAGGTATTTATTCCATTATTGTTATTAGAAATTACAGTGTCTAGAACACTTACACAAGAAGATTAAAGATAGATGCTTCAGACAACTTTCTGTAGTCTGATAGGCCGTTGCTTTCTGGTCCATAACACAAAATAGCACTTTTCATCCAAGAGCTCATATTCGCTAGATGATTCAAAAATTCACAGACCAAAACCAATGTGAAGAAGTTTCTAAAATACTCTTTAATCCTAGACATTACAAAATACACATTTTTAATCAAGCAAAGAGAATAAGAAACACATTTTGGGCAGGGTGTATGTCAAACGGATTTCATGTAACATCTATCCTTGTTTCCTATAAATTGGCTTAAGGTTGGCCTTCTTTGGTGGTGATCGGTTGACATGAACTGGGAGTGGGCTTACATTTAAACATGTGACACACCTGATGAAATATACTCAATATTGTTGGCTGCTTTGAATGATCCCTTCCAACTCTTCTATGATTCTATATATTTTGCACACATTTAGAAAGATATCCATAGAACCCTTCATTTGTCCTTGATGATGGAAGGTCTTGGACTCTCTGAATTAAGCTCTCAATTGTTAGCAGAAATGGGGTATAATTATAATATAGTGCTGAGCAGGTAACAGCCAAGACTGAATTCTGGACCCTTCCCAGCACTCAACCCCCCAAGGACAAAGTCTTTGTCCCGTGGAATAAATTAGATTATTGAACAATATAATCTTGTACTCTAGAGTTTCATTTCTCAAACATTTATTCCACAGAGAGGGTGCAGAAGATATTTTAATAGTGCAATCCTAAGAACACTTTCTTGGGAGTAAGCTCCATTGAATAGAAGCCCAGCAGGAACTCATTAGCATAATAGACCACACCCAACCGTAGAAATTCATTAGCATATTAGGCCACACCCATGACAGATATGCTCATTAGCATATTAGGCGGGGGGGCTGGCAAAGCACAGGGCAGGCATGGAAGCTTGGCTCTTTCCCCCCCAAGCTTCTCCGCCCCACTTCAGCATTGTCTTTCTACTCTCCACCCCCCAACCAGAAAGCCAGGGAAAGGAACTGCTGAAGTGCCTGGGATCTGCTTTTCTAGTCTCCCCCCCCCCCCCCCCCACAAACAGACAGCCGGGCACTGCCAATCGGGGAGGGAAAGAAAGGCATTTTCAACGTGCCTGGGTTTCCTTCCTGCCCTTTTCTAGCTGCAACATTTCAGCTAGTGAAAGGAAGGCAGAGAGAGGCTTTTCCTTGTCAATTTCACTCTCAGCTGAGGGAGGGGGGAGTGAAATTGACAAGGAAATCTCCATGGGCACCCCAGAGGGAAAGACTGCATTTTAACATGGTGTCTTTTCCTCTTGTGTGTAATGTGGGGAGGACAGTGTGCTCTGTAGCCAGCATGCCAGAGGTTTTGGTTGTTGGCGGGGCCAACTCAGGAGCCAGCCGGAAGTCTGTTCCTGTGCGTTCCTGCCCAAAAATAGCCCTGGACCTAAGTAGAATTCTGAGTAGACCTGTTTAGGATTGCTTTCTTAGAGAAGAGTCTGATGCTAAAGTATGATTGATATTTTCATAGCACAATGTAACTTTAAGATGGGGGAAAGTGGTTT
The DNA here is from genome assembly GCA_029233225.1 of Lepidodactylus listeri. NCBI lineage: Eukaryota > Metazoa > Chordata > Lepidosauria > Squamata > Gekkonidae > Lepidodactylus > Lepidodactylus listeri. The sequence continues at coordinate 6,282,129 of JARCFY010000001.1, read as the reverse complement.
GCCTGCCCAAAATCAAATATGTAGAAAATAATCTTCTCAAGGTGGGGGTTAACATGACTTGGGAACTCCCTCCCCAGGGAGCTTTGTCTCCCTCCCTCTGTTATTGTCTTCAGCCAGCAGGTGAAGACCTTTTGGTTTCCTTTGGCATAAATGCTTGTTGGCCATCCCTTGTTGTGTGTTTGTCTGTGTGGCTCTATGTTTTTACTGTTTCCAGTGTTTTAATGCCTTGATGTTTGTCACCTTGGGGATGGTATTTGGGTGGAAAGGCAGCAGAGAAATGCTTTAAATAAATAGATACAAATATTTGCAAGGAAAAAGAAGTCTTTGGACGACGAGGAATGAAAAATTCCTTTGGATTTGGATTTTTTCTTCTTTACTGTAAAGAGAGGTTATAAATCAGACTCAAGAAACCAGCCTTACAGCAGGTGTTTGGCTAGCAATAATGCTTTCCATTGGGCAGTCCATGTCTGTGACTATTTCATCTTCCATGGTGACTTAAGCACAAGGGGAAAAAAACTCTTTACAGTTCAGGGCACTCCTGTGTGGCCAGGCTAGATGGAGAGAGCAGGTAATAATTCAGAGACCTTTCATTTCCATTGTTCTAGTGCTGAGGAATTCCATTCTGCTACTAAAATGACTCTATAAATGTCTCCGTCAACTGTATATATTTTCCCAGTTCAAACACGTGAACTTATGTGGTGCTGGGTGTTTTCATGCCAAATATTCTAGAGAATGTGGACTAGCACAGTTATAACTCAAATGCTTTTGTCAGGCTAACAAGTCTTATTGTTGCCCAGTTTGTGATAGTGCAAGATCTTCAGTGAAAGGATGAAGGCAAGGCACCTTGATATTGGGGAACAAGTGTATGAAATACTGCTCCTAAGGTACTTACCTCCTTTTTCTTTTCTAAACAAGAGCAGTTGCACCCTTTAGGAAATTCTTATTTTGGTCACACCCCTCTTTGAAAGAGGGAAACACCTATCGCAAGCAAGCCTCCTAGCTAATACAGCAGGGTGAAGAGGGGGCTATTTAAACCTCTGACTAAGAGCGGGATCAGCTGAAAGCTCTGGGGCTGAGCAACAATGAGTCTTTTCCACATGCTTCACACTAAATGTGAAGAGTGGTCATTAAATATGCCTGGTTCGGGGAGAAACTAGCTAGACCCTTGTTGGCAAGATTAGGGTGGGTTTGGTTGTTCAAATTTATTAGACTGGCAAGCACCTGGAGAGGTATTTGCAGATGAGGGAGGGTAACCAAACTAGGCACCATGGCTTGACAGGGCCCCCAGCCTGAGAGGAAACTCTTTCAGCATGAGGCATCAGGGCCTGAACCCACATGATGACCAGAACTGGGAGGGGGTGCTGATGGGCAGCATCTCTGGCCCATATTAGTGGTGTACTAAATCTCATGGTTTGAGAGACCCCACAGGTAAATCATGATGGTGCCTAAGAGTATGCACCAAGACAAAAATGGTTATACTTTCATAGCTGTGTTTTGGGGGAGGGGGGACCCGTAATTGCTTATGTTTGTAGAGGCCATTACCACTTTGGTTTTCTGGGTTCCAGGTTTTTTGGGTTTCAGTGGGAAATCTCTTGGACAGTCTGAGGCAATTGTTTACAAAAATAATGGCACCAAATTTGCACGGCACATAGTCCTGGCTCTAATCTAAAGAGTCCCCCTCCAAGTTTCGAACAAATTGGAGCAAGGAGTTCAATTTTAGAGACCCCTGGAGAAGTTTCCTCTTATCACAGGTGCAGTTCTTTCCACTGGTTCCTATCAAGGGGGGGAATAGCACCAACATTAAAAAAACCCCAACCTGTCTGCATTAATTTAATTTTCATACTCTTATAATGACTGACTGACAATGAAAAAAATTACCTTTCTATTGCAAACTCTGTGCCTGCCATGTTTCCTTGTTGTGGTCTGTTCTTTGTTTAACAAAATGAAGAAAGAATAGCAGCTATTCCATCATTCCCCATGGAAGACTTTTTCAAGGAGGCTGCAGTGGCTGTTTTTGAACCAAATGACACCAAAATTGCAGGGGAGCAAGGGCTGCCTGTCCACTGAAGAGCTCCCAAGTTTCAAGCAAATGGGGCCAAGGGTTCTGATTCTATGGGCCATGGTCCAAGGTTCCCCCCAACTTTCCATTTTCAGAGGGAAAAACTCTCCATCCCCACAAAGGAGGGGAGGAAAATAAAAGAGCTGGAACAGCAGTTCTGCCTTTATTCCCTATGGGGGACTTGGGGGGGGGGGTTGTGGACTGGCTGTTTTTCAACCAAATGATACTGAATTTGCTGGGGAGTGAGGGCTGCCGGTCCACTAATGTCCACTGAAGTTTCGAGTAAATTGAACCATGGGGTACAATACTATGGGGCCCTGAGCAAGGTTCCCCCAGACATTCTACTTGCAGAGAAAAATGGGTTCTGACTGCACAAAGGAGGGAACGAAGGAGAACAGCAGCTCTTGGCAGCCTGTCTTCAAAGGTGGGTGCACTCTGCATTCCTCCCTTTATTTATTTATTTATTAAATTTGTACCCCACCCTCCCCACAAAGCAGGGCCTTGCAGGGCCTTGCAAGGATCCAACTGGAAGGGAGAAATGTCATTGCCTGGGAAAGTAGTAGAATCAAAGAAAAACATGAGCACATGCTGCATTGCTGGTAAGCACCCAAAATAAATAAATAAATATTCCAGGGGAATGAGGTTTTGTATCTCCCAAACATCTTAGATTTGTCACTGTTCCAGAAAATTACAATAATGACTCAAAACAGTAATTTTCGTGTATATCTTTGGCTCAGGAATTTCATAATGCATACTCCTTATGTGCCCCCCACTTTCCTTTCATGGAGCAAGCTGTTCAGATACATAAAACATCTTTCTTTGGCTCCTGACTCACAGCCAAGGAGCCGTGAAGCTGATGGCATTTTGGGAATGTTTATTTATTTATTTATATGTATTTATATCCCACCTAGCCAGCGAACTGGCTCAAGGCGGCTACCAGCAAATAAAATCATATACAATAGCATTCAATTAGAAACAAATACAAAATCCATAAAATTTACAAATAAGTTACAGAATATGATAAAACTGGCAAAAGTTGGCAGCACTACCAATCAGATCCAACAAAAAGGCAGCACCCTTAAATCCTGGGCCAGGAGAGTGCCACCGGCCAAGTTCCCCAGATGGCCCATTTCTCCAGTGGCAGCTCCTAATCAAAGGCCTGGCAGAAGAGCTCTGCTTTGCAGGCCCTGTGGACCTGCAGAAGGTCCCACAGGGCCCTGATGTCCTCCAGGAGCTCGTTCCACCAGTGTGGAGCCGTCACTGAGAAGGCCCTGGCTCTGGTGGTCACTAACCTAGCCTCTTTTGGGCCAGGGAGAGTCAGGCGATGTTGAGAGCCTGACCGCAGTGCTCTCTGGGGTATATATGGGGAAAGGTGGTCCCTTAGGTAGGCAATGTTAATCTTTCTCTTGCTGGTTTCCCCAATCCCAGTCAACTCCCTAGATCAGGATTGGTCCCTCAGCTGACTTTCAGGAAAGGGGACCCAATCACAGATATAGGGACTCCCTCTGGGAGCTCAAGTGTACATTTCTTGGAACCACACATGTTGGTGGCTGCTGGTGCTGAAATGTGTATCCTCATGAGGAGAGTGTGAGATGTGCCAGTCAAACCCAGGGCAGGACTGAACAGCATGTGAGTTTATGCAAGGGAAGTGTTCAGCAGATAACTCTCTTCTAGGCATTCTGTTTATTTCACCTTCCCCTGTGTTTGCTCAGCCCCCACCCCCCTGCTGTTCTTTGGCGCATACAGCAGAACTTCCCATCCCCTTCCAATAACGTTTGGGCAAGCCCTGTCATTGTCCTGGTTTCTCATGCAAATGGGAACTTACTGTTTTTGAACTTACTGTTACTTGAGTAAGCGGCAGTGCTCACACCTTTGCTGTTCTGTTTTGAATGCTATCCATTAACAAAAGTTTAAAACACTTCCAGGGTGGTATTGTCTCTCAGAATTGCTCCCTGATCCAGGCAGTGCCCTCTTCATTATGAAGGAGGCACTGCCAGGGGGGTGCTCCAGGCTGCCCCGAGTTAAGAGCCCCCTTAAGCAGAATGGTGGCAGTAAGCATCATGCCCGGTCTATCCAGGGTTAATCAGGATGTGCAGAAAGATCTGAAAGGCTCCTTTGCTCCAACCAGCATCTGTAACAAGTGCACAGTTCATAATGATCTGGTAGGAAGTGATCTGACAGCCTCTTCCCAAGACCCTGGAGATCCTCTGCCATTCAAAAGAGACAAGACTGAAGACCAAAGATCTGGCTCAGCCAAAAGCAGCTTCATGTGTATGTGACAATCCTGGTCCCCCCATAAGATATTCTTGCAGATAACTCCAGAGGAGAGACGCAGAGTAGCTGGACAGCAGGGCTGCTGGGCAACCCCATTCTGTGCTGTCAGCATCTCTGAAGGAAAAAATAAAAGGTGAGGTATAAATCGTTGAGACCTCCACCCCACGAATCACCTGAGCACAGCTGGAGAAGAAAAGGTCAGCTGCAGCGGGAGAAACAGCAGCCAGGTCAGCAAGCACTCCATTTAGAATGCAGCGAAGCTGCCACGGTGTGGAACATTCAGCCGGCTATTCCAGTGCATCAGCTGAAGGAAAGTGCTGGCTCTGCAGCCAAGGAACAGCAAAGAAAACAGTCCCATCCCTTCAAGCCATAAAACTCCAGGAAAAGTTGCTATACAAAAATATTTAACCTTTTACTAATTTTAAGTCTAAAATTTTAGAATTGGTATTTGTGTGTTGTTGCTGTTGTTCAGTCGCACAGTCGAGTCCGACTCTTCGCGACCCCATGGACCACATCACACCAGGCCCTCCTGTCTTCCGTCATGCTCCAGAGTTTGCTTAATTTCATGTTTGTTGCATCAATGACACTGTCCAACCATCTCATCCTTTGCCGTCCCCTTCTTCTTTGAACAGGGAACAGTCAGAGTTGATTTGTCTACCCAGGTTTTAATGCCGTGTCCGTCTTGAATTCTATATTTTGGGTTTTTGGCTACATTTGGTTATATTTGGTTATATATTTGATTATATATTTGGTTATATCTCAAACTTGTTATGCTATGTTGCTATTTGATGGGTCTTTGACCGTAATGAACAAAACTGCACTCCATCTGGCACTCCATCTGGCAGAGAGAATCCCTCCTAAGATGCAAGGGTTCGGCCTCAGTTTGAAGATATACCATGTTGTTTTTGTGATTCTCAGGTATCTCAGCAGTTGGTTGGTTTCCATGCCAAGCATGCTGTCTTGCGCTAGCCACACCTTCCTCTGGTCATGCCCTCAGTTGGCGTTGGGTGCACTAGATGGTGGCCTCTGTGCACTTGCTTGGGAATCCCTGCTCTCCCCCTTTGTCTCCACCTTGGTGGGGTGTTCTGCTGCTCCCTTGATCTGGGCCTCCCTTGGGCACCAGTGTCTTGCTTCCCAGCACCACCCTCTTCCCTTCCCAGGAACTCTTCTCATGCAGCATCAGCTTCCCACCCGGCCCCACATCACTCTGTCCTTCCCTCCTCAGCTGGCACCCCACTATGGACATGAAGGTCTTCTTCTTGCCTTTCTTCTTCCTGAGTAGAATGCAGTGGTTGACCCATGCAGGGAAAGAGCGGACTTCTAGTGCTTTGCAGAGTTTTTATTCAACATTTTAATTGAATGGAGACAAGCTGTTTAATGCAAGCCCGGTATAGTTTTTAATTCCACTTTAGCATGATTTTTTGTTTAAGCACTGTTTACATTTTAATGCAGTTTTGCGCAGGTTTTGGTCAAGTTGTGGATTTTCCCAGGGAACATACAGTACAGGAGGAAATAAATCGGGGAAGAATGAATTCAGAGGGAGACAAGAGCTAGAAGAACACAGAGCCCTTTTTGGTTCCATGCAGGAGCTGGAGTATGAAAGGGGGACATACTTGTTTTGCCACCCTTCCATACGAGGTGCCTTTCTGATAATCTGCACCATGGTGGAGATGGGGGCCCTTGGCAGATTGCTTGCCTGAGTTGGAGAAGGAAGGATAAGGAGAGAGAAAGAAATTAGTGGTAGTTGCTTTGAATTCAACTTCGACTAAGCTTAGTTGGCTGTTTAGTACTCTATTCACCCTGCTTAGGAAAGACAATTTCCTGTATTTGGTATCCTTCAAACAGGGAGGTGTCTTCGCAGATGGAGCAGAGACAGTCCAGGCAAGGATCCACCATTTCTGAAAAGTAGCAGCCATTTTCCAAGATGGCAGTCAGATTCACCACAGTTTTTCCTTAAGAACCACCTGGTTACCGCTAATTCCCCTCAAATGCCTTCACTGGCCAAATCTTCCTGGAATCTGACTGGGCCAGCACAGCATGTGACTATTCTATATCAAACTCTGAAGTACAAGACAAGCAGAGTGACCACTCACAATAGCCTCAGTGGTGCTTGTTTCAGCCCTGGCTAATGCAGTTGAATGCCCTGCCAAATTCCAACTCAGCCGTTATTTACACTACAATAAATCTGTTGGTCTTTGAGGTGCCATAAAACTCCTCTTTGTTTATATGGAAAGAAAGCCATTTTAACACCCATTAAAAACGCATTTGGCCATACAACTGTGCACCCTTCCAAGGAATTAGTGTGATATATTTAATGCCAAAGAAATTAAAAACAATTGAAAACTATCTCCCAGGAAACTGTACACTATTTACTACATTAAGGTGGGAGTGGGATTTGCTTCAACACTGTATCTTCCTTTGGGGTGACAAAATTCCTTGGCAATACCTCCTCCTCTCAGGCACATCTACAATCTCATTCTGCCTCCACCTTTGTCCATTTTTGCTCTCATTCTCTTGCCCTTTGTCAGAATGGGCTATTGGGGCTGACTGGGGGGACTCTCAATCAATGTTCCCTCTAAGCCGTGGAGTGTTGTAAGCAAAAATTCTGCTTTGTGAGCTACTGACTGGCATTCAAGTTGTGAGCGAGAGATTTGGCTACTGCATAAATTAGTTTGCTCTGGAGCCATCCTTCCTGAGCTGAGACAAAAACGTGTGAGCCAGAGGCCAAAAAACTGCGGGCTAGCTCACACTGACTCAGCTTAGAGGGAACACTGCTCTCAATGTACATGAAACCCACGGGAAATGCTGTACAGACAGGTGCTCTTTCTCAGATTGACCACTCCAAACTGTAGACTGGCAAGACCAGCCTGGCTGGCACAATCCAAAGAGTGACAGCAGCAGCTCAGAAAACTCCATGGGATAATGAGTGCCTCTTTCTTGTAGACCCCCCCCCCGACACGCACACATTCTTCCGGTGTAGCTCTTCAGCTGCTGTGTGGCTCAAGCAAAAGGTCTGTTCTGTTCGGTTCACCCCGCTGGTGCCCCCTCCCTCCCTCCCTCTGCAGAGGAGTCAGAGCTGAAAATAAAAAGCCCCAGCAATGGGATGGAAGTGAACAGTGATGGATGACTACAGATTTCTCCCCATCCCCATTGTCATTTGCAGACTTACTTCCTGGGACTTTGTCTCATCTAGCCTGGAAGCACAAGAGAGAGGCAGGCAGCTACCCCCACTCACCGTATCATGTCCCTCTCCCCTTACTTACCCCACTGCTGTCAGCCAGTAGGCCGGATGGGATGTTTGGTCCAGGGAAGGGCCAGGGCTGCTTCTCTGCTCTGGCCACAGTTTACCAGCAGCAGAGCAAAGTGCCGGCCTAAGCAGTTTCAAGAACCAAACCAAACCAAGCTAAGCCAAGCCAAGGGAGGTCTTCTTTTTCTTCTCTCCCCCCCTCACTTCAGCAGTTTTGCAGCTCTTCTGCCGGAGCTACCTGGGCACTGTATGCAAACACCTACATTGTTACTTCTTCCGGGAATGTTCACTGCATCCAGTAGCATTTCTGCCTGCAAAAGGCTCATAAGTAACGGCATGTACAGCGTAATAACAGTCTGCAACTGGGAAGGGGCTGTGGCTCCATGGCAAACAGCCTCTGCTGTGCACACAGAAGGTCCCAGATTCAGTCCATGGCAACAAGAGTTAAAGGGATCTGGCAAGGGGGGATGTGAAAGACCTCTCTCAGCCTGAGACCCTGGAGAGCTGCTGCCAGTCTGAGTAGACAATCCTGACCTGGGGCGGGGGGGGGGGGGGGATGGACAAGGGTCTGATTTGGCACAAGGCAGCTTCACGTATTCATGTGAGCATCTTGCAGTTTTTCATACCTTTGACATTATATGAGATGTCAGTTTATTCATTGTCCTTTTTAAAGGTGTGTGAAGCCTACATCTTGCTTATCTGTATGTCTACTTGCTACAATTTACACATTCTATCTTAGCTATATTTATTGCTCAGTTACTTGTCCATCTTGACTCTAATCAGCTCTTCCTGGCAACTAACCCACCACCACCACCACCTGCATGTAATATTTGAGGAAATCTGTTTCAGTGTATCTGAAGAAGTGCGCCTGCGCTGGGTCTCTGTTCTCCCGTGTACGCAGGGGCCAAGCTTGGATTGTCTTGGAGGTACTGCTGGACATTACCTTCATTTCACTTCTTTTTGTTAACTCTCGCACTGATGTGCTAATTTGCTGCTATCCATTGAACTTACTGGCCACCTGATAAAAATTTCAGCTGTGTGTGTGACTCTTGGCTTTGGGTGGCTCCTCTTAACAACTGCCCCCCCCTCTTTTTTTCCTGTAAGTAGCCCTTGAGGAGATTTTGTTTCAGTATGTTGGAGGAAGTGTGCTTTGCACATGAAAGCTTACACTCTGAATAAAACTTTGTCTTAAAGGCACCCCTAGACTCAAACTTTCTTCTGCTACATCAGACCAAGACAGCTACCCACCTGAAAATTTGTGGCAGAGTATGAGTTTCCGTTAGTCACTGTTCACTTCTTCAGAAGAAATGAAATCAAACTGAACCATAGTGGACTGGAACCTTGATATTCTGCCCTCACCCAGCTCTTTCAACCCCCCCGGCTTATGAGGATGCAGCTTATGGAAAGTTCGGACTAGGCGAGAGGCTTTGGTGTTACTAGCCTCCACCCACTCTTGATGTTTAGGCCCAAAGTCTTTCCATTTGACAAGATAGTACAAACAACCGTGCCTCAGCTTAGAATCCAAAATGGTTTCCACCACCTGGTGGGGTTTGCTGTTGGCCATAAGGGGGGGTGGAGCCAGAGGGTGATGGGTCCAGGGTGAGGGTCCAGGGTCTCTCTTCAGAAGACTAGAATGAAACACAGGATGTATGTGATGCAATTTTTTTGGCAAGTCAACTTCCACAGTTACCTTATTAATAACAGAAGTCACCTTAAAGGGGCCAATGTAATTCCACCCCAGCTTTCTGCCTGGTTACACCCCCCCCTTAAATGCTTAGTGGAAATATACACAGAGTCCCCAGGTTTTAGGTCCCACTCAGGACCACAATGCTTATCAGCCTGGTGTTTGTAATCCTCCTTGGCTTTATTCAATGTTTTCTGGAGAGTCTCCCAACCCTTTGTCAGGGTAGACCACCAGACCTGAGCATCTCCAGCCATCGGCTCATTTAAATCCACAGTTGGCATAGGACCCCCCTCATAACCATGAACTACCTTGAAAGGGGACATCCCAGTGGAACTGTGCACATAGCTTATTCCACAAATGGCAATAATTGCACCCAGTTATCTTGTTGATAATTTATAAAGCATCTGAGAAACTATTCCAACACCTGATTGGTGCTGCCCATCTGTCTGGGGAAGGTAGCCACTGCTCAGACCCTGTCCCCCCCCCGGATCTTTAGTAGCTCTTTCCAGAATTTGGCAACAAACTGGTTTCCTCTATCAGAAATTATCTTCTGGGGTAATGTGTGTAACCTCATCATGTGTTTCAAAAATAGTCGGGCTAATTGCTTAGCTGTGGGCACTTGTTTGCAAGGGATAAAATGTGCCTGTTCAGAAAACAACTCCACCACCACCCATATGGCTGTCTTCCCTTGGCTGGGTGGCAAATCAGTAATAAAGTCCATGGAAATTACTGCCCAGGGTCTTTCGGGGGTTTCCAGGGGTTGTAATGGCCCAGGTCCCATCTCCCCGTGTTTGCTCATTATGCAGGTTTGGCATGAGGCCACGTACTTTGAAATATCTCTTCTCATGTGGGGCCACCAAAATTGTCTCTGTATTAAATGCAAAGTCTAAATAACCAAAGTGTCCCGATATTTTACTATCATGTCCCATGGACAAAACCTCTCCCCGGAGGGATTCCGGGATGAAAACTTTTTCCCCCCGGTACCACCAGCCATTCTCCATTTTCACCAAGGTCCCCTCCTTTTCTATAGCACTCAAGTCCTGAGGGGAACAGGCAGCCTACAGCTTTTCAATGCTTGCTGGTACTAGGGCTAGGGCCTTCTCAGTGGTGGCTCCTCTCTGGTGGAGTGAGCTCCCGGAGGAGATCAGGGCCCTGTGGGATCCTATACAGTTCTATCTCCTACTTGTGAAACACACTTGGACAATTTTGCATAGATGTGGTTGTTGTATAGGGCGGTCAGGATGTTTCTCATTAACTTCACATGTGAGTCTAAGTCATTTGAATAAATTAACACGTCATCTAAATAAACAACCACCCCCTTGAACAAATGTTTGTGCAACACATCATTTATCAAGTTCATGAACACCATCGGGGCTCCTGCCAATTCAAAGGGCATAACCTTGGCAAACTGTCCCAACAGGGTGTTGAAGGCAGTCTTATGCTCATCTCCTTCTCTTATACATACACGGAAATAAGCATCTCTCAAATCCAGCTTAGTAAAGATCTTTCCCTTTGATCTTTTCCCTTTGATCTTTTCCCTTTGATCTTTCCCTCTGCCAAAGATTTTTCCCTCTGCCAAGAGATCCTTGATCAACAGGAGGGGGTAGGCATTTGAAGCCGACACTGCATTTAGGTCCCTATAGTCCATGCTTTTCCGCAGTGCAGACAGAGACCTCTCCATAGATGATTCTCCCAATCCCCACCAGGTAGCGGCCCTCTACCCTGAGTCACCCTCAGGCCTCCAACCCCGAGGGTCTTATACTGTCTTATACTGATAGAGCCTCACCAGGTTATGCCGGTTCTCAGTCTCACAGGCTACCTGGATCCAGCGGGCCAGCATCAGTGGGTTGTCTTGGTCTAGTGCCTTCTTGAGGATCACAGTGTTCAGTCTGGCTCGGTAGAATTCAATTAGGACTTCTTCAGGCCAGCCCTGCAACTTGCCGGCCGTCGCTTTGAATTCATCCGAGTATTCATGCACCAACCTTGTACCTTGGTGCACACCACGTAGATGGGTGTGGGCTTTCTCAAGCTCCAGCAGTCTACAAATTGGTGGGGCAGCACTTGCATGAAGGTATCTATGTCTCTCAGCTCCGGGGCTGCGATGTTGTAGAGCCCCACGAACCAGTCAGTGGCTCTTTCTCTGAGTCAGGACCCCACATAGTCGATTCACTGCTCATCAGTGGCAAAAGTATGGCCCCACTCTTGGAGCATCTTTCTCACTTGAATGGAGAAGAATGCCAGTTTGGCCTTTGAAGTGCCAAGAGATGCTCGGGCTCACTCTCAGCTGCCTCCTCTGAGACTTCCTTCTCCATTAGCTCTTTCACTAATTTGGGAAGGTTCTTCACCAGGTACTGTAATCCTTCTTTCAGCTCCTTCACCTCCGATCTGAGGTTGGATTGGTGTGAGAGTCTTGCTCAAAGTAGTCAAGGATCAGATCTCGGTTGGTTAACCACAGTTCTTTATTGCCTATTCCTACATTAGTACAGCATCTCGGGTTATTGTCAGAGATGAGACAAATAATACAAGCGGGTCTATTATACCATTCCAAGGAGTTTGAATTACCCATAGGTAGCCAATCCCCTGAAGGGAAAATTGGCGGGCTAAAAGGTGTCTTGACCGTTTGGTTCACACAGGAAAAAAGTAAGGTGTTAAGCAGTAAATTTCCCTTCCCAAACCAGATCCCTTAGTTCACATAACAATTCATGGCTCCAAGGTTCTTTAGCATAGATAAGAGATGAGAGCCGTCCTCCCCTTGAAGTTACTGCCGGGGCAGCTGGAATGCGGAGGCAGGGATGAGAGGCCTCCTTGTTCTCATCTTTAAGGGTTGTCACCCTCCCGACCAAAACAGGATTAATTCAGGTCCTATATATATGACTATAAGGTTACATAGTATACATGCAAGATTACATTGACTGAATTGACAGATTCTGACACCCTGCCCTCCCCATAATCCCCTTCACCTAGCTTTTTCAGGGAACATTTTATGAAACAGTTTTATCAACTTGGGGGCATGAACATGTTCAGAACGAATCCATTCATTGTGCTCCGGGCCGAAATCTAACCATCTAACTAAGTAATACAAATGGCCCCTTTTCATCTTGGAGTCAAGGATTTCAGTTATCTCGTAGTGTGGACTCCCCTCCTTCATCAGTGGAGGAGGAGCTGGAGGAACTGGATGCCATGCATTCGGCCCAGGATCTTTCTTCAGCAGGCTGAAATGAAACACAGGGTGTACAGAACTCAGTGATTTAGGCAGTTCCAGTTCAAAGGATACATCAGAGATTTTACGTAGCACTTTATAAGGTCCAACATATTTCCATCCCAGTTTTCTGCTGGGCTGTAGCCCATGGATATTTTTAGTGGAGAGATAAACAGAGTCCCCGGGTTGAAGATCCCAGCCCGGTGCTCGCCCTCGATCAGCATATTTCTTGTAGTCCTCTTTGGCATGGTCCAGGGCCTTCCCAATTAAAGGCCAGGAGTCCTGGAGGCCGGACCACCAACTCTTAAAATCCGAGGGGGGGGTCTGGGGGTCGTCCTTGAGAGTCGGGAGTGGTTTACCTTCAAAGCCTCCCACTGCCATGAAAGGTGAAACCCCAGTGGAGGAATGCACTGCATTATTGTAGCTATATTCTGCAAAGGGCAATAATTCTACCCAATTGTCCTGGTGGTAGTTTGTGTAACATCTTAGGAATTGCTCGAGAATTTGATTAGTTCGCTCGGATTGGCCGTCGGTTTCTGGATGGTAACCCGAGCTTAAGGCAGGTTCTATGTCCATTAACTTCAAAAGCTCCCGCCAGAAGGTGGCAACGAACTGACTTCCGCGGTCAGATACCACCCTCTTGGGAAAAGCATGTAATTTTATCACGTGGTTGAAGAAAGCTTTAGCCATCCCTTTGGCTGTGGGCAATTGCTTGAAGGGGGTGAAATGGGCCTGTTTAGAAAAAGTGTCCACTACTACCCAAATCACCGTTTTTCCTTTGGAGGGGGGCAAATTGGTGATAAAATCCATGGCTATGTCTTCCCAGGGTCTTGAAGCAGTGGGAAGGGGGTGCAACAATCCCGGGACTTTGCCCCCCCGTTTCTTACACATTAAACAGGTTTGGCATGCCGAAACGAAGTCCGAGACATCGCGGCGCATGCGTGGCCACCAGAATTGACGCTGGATCAAATTAAGTGTCTTTAGGAAACCGAAGTGCCCGGCTAGCTTGGAAGAATGACAATTTAGCAAGATTTCCTTGCGTTTATTCCTAGGCACCACTAGTTTGTCCCCATGCATCCAACAATGATCCTCTCTCTGGGAACACTCTCCCACCGTTTCCAATTCTTCTCTTTCTTCTGGAGCATACTCCCCCCCCCACTGGCAGGTCCCCATTGTTAGCTCGGCTTTCTTTGCTTTGCTCCGGGTGACTACCGCCCCTCCCAGTTGCTGGGGGGAGAACATGGAGTCGAATACCTCTTCCTTCACACTCTCATGTTGGGGTAATCTGGACAACGCATCTGCCAGGGAGTTAGCCTTCCCGGGGAAATGTTTTAACACAAAGTTAAATTTAGAAAAGAAGTCAGCCCAGCGCAGCTGCTTGGCGTTGAGGGACCGTTGCGTGCGCAAAGCCTCTAGGTTCTTATGATCAGTCCATATTTCAAACGGAGTTTGCGCTCCCTCCAACCAGTGGCGCCAAGTAGTGAGCGCTAACCTAATGGCCGCGGCTTCCTTGTCCCACACCGACCAGTTCCTTTCCGTTTCGTTAAACTTTTTTGAAATGTAGGCCAAGGGGTGCAACTTCCCCTCCGAGTCACTTTGCAAAATGGCCCCCCCCATGGCTACATCCGAGGCATCGACATGGATTATAAAGTTTTTTGTCTCATCTGGGTGAGCCAGAATGGGCTCAGAGGTAAAAAGAGTCTTTAAAGCCTCAAACGCCTTCTGGCACTCCCCATTCCACACCAGTTTCTCTCCCGGCTTTCCTGCCTCGGGTCCCCTCCCCTTGGTTTTCAACAAGTCCGTTAAGGGAAGGGTGACTTTAGCAAAGTCCTTGATGAAGGTCCGGTAAAAGTTACAAAATCCCAAGAGGCTCTGCAACTGCTTCCTCGTTCGCGGAGCCTCCCATTGCACCACCGCCTCCACTTTCCCCGGGTCCATTTCCAACCCCTTCTGAGAAATGCGGTAGCCTAGGAAGTCCACAGACTCCCGGTGAAACTCGCACTTAAACAGTTTTACAAAAAGCTGATTTTTCAGCAACGTTGAGAGAACTTCCCTGACCAAAGTCACATGCTCATTCTTATCAGTAGAATAGATCAAGATATCATCTATGTAACATAACACGCCCTTAAAAAGGTGCTTGTGCAACACTTCATTGATTAAACTCATAAAGACCCCGGGCGCGCCACTTAAGCCGAACGGCATTACTAGGTATTCAAATTGCCCCAAGGGGGTATTAAAGGCAGTCTTATATTCATCCCCTTCCCTTATGCGCACCCTGAAGTAGGCATCTCTTAGATCCAATTTGGTAAAAATCTTTCCTTTGGCCGCCTCCGCCAAGAGGTCCTTTATTAACGGGAGGGGGTAGGCATTAGAGGTGGAGACTGCATTTAGCCCCCGGTAGTCAGTGCACAGTCGTAAACCTCCATCCTTTTTCTTTCGGAACAGCACGGGCGCCGCAAAGGGAGATTTGGCGGGGCGAATAAATCCTCTCGCCAGGTTTTTATCCAAGAACTTCCGCAGTTCTTCCCGCTCCGCCGGGCTCATGGAATATAATTTGCCCTTCGGGAGTTTCTCCCCTGGGAGGAGCTCTATAGCGCAGTCCGACAGTCGATGGGGGGGCAACTCGTCCGCCTCGGTCTCGCTGAACACTCCTAGCAAGTCTCTATACTCCTTAGGCACCATGGCTGGGGCGAGGGCGAGTGCGGGCGCGGGGGGAAGCGGGCTCGGAGGTCCAGGGCCCCATCCGGGGTCCCACCGGTGGCTCTGGCAGCGTTCGTCTACCCACGAAATCTTCCCCTCGCTCCATTTTATGTAAGGGTCGTGCGCCCCGAGCCAAGGGCTGCCCAACACCATAGGGAACTGAGCGTTCGGGGTGATGACAAAAGCTCGCTTCTCCCAATGCTCCCCCGATCCCAAAATCAAACTCTCAGTCTCTGCTATGCACTCCTCCTTCATTTCTGACCCATCCATCTGGGTAAACTTCAGGGGTTCCGCTAACGGGGTGACTTTGGGTCCCAACCCCTCCACTACCAGGGGGCTGATTAGGTCTCGCGCGCACCCAGAGTCAATTAGAGCGCGAACCCTCATATGGGTCCCTGATCCAGGGGTCACCACCGTCACCACCATATATAACAAGGGGCCAGGGATGCTCACCGGAGATGGCGCTTCTTGGCGGGGGACCTGCAGCTCTGCGCCGCTCACTGCAGGCCGTTGGAGTTTCCCGACATCTGCGCTTCCATCAGCTCTAGCTCTCCCTGGTCACTCGCAGCCCCTTCCAGCTGTAAAGCCCGGGGCTTCATTGGAGTTTTCCCTCTAGTGGGGGTGCTCCCCGCTCCGGGAGTTGAGGTCTTCGGGCCCTTCCCCCCTCCTCTGGGACAAGCGGAGGCGAAGTGGCCACTCTCCCCGCACTTCATACACAGCCCCTGTCGGAACCTCGCATCCCGTACATCTTGCACATTGGATCGGGGCTTCGCTCGGGGGCCTGCTTTGCTGGCGGCCGTCGCGGACGCTCCCATCTTAATCAGGGCGAAGCGTTCCTCCATGTCGGTGGCAGCTCTCATCCAGGTGTTCAGTGTGCCTGGGCGACCTCCTAACAGCACTGTCTCGTAGATTTCCGGGTTCAGGCCCTCCCAATACTTCTCCATGAAAAGTTCCTCCGGCCACCCATGGATCTTGGCAGCGATGCGCCGGAACTTGTCGGTGTATTCCCTCACCGACGACCTCCCCTGGAACAGCTTCCTCAGTTGATTTCTGGCTTTTTCCTCACCCAGGGGGTCTTCGAACTGATGCCGGAGGGCCCACATGAAATTGTTCAATGAGCGCAGCTCAGGGCCAGGGTTGTCGTGAAGGCTCACATACCAATCGCTGGCGGTGTCTTTCAGCTTGGACCCGATGTAGCCGATGCGATCTTTCTCGGTGGGGTAGAGGTGACCCCAACTGTCCAGAAATCTCCCGATCTCCAGCGTGAAGAAACGCAGCTTCTCGGGGTCCCCATCGAAAGTAGTCGTCAAAGGGTCGGAAGGTGGTGGGCGAACGGCCGGCGCGACTGGGACTGGGGCCGGTGCGGGAACGGGCCCCGGAACTGGAGCTGGGACGGCCGGCTGAGCTGGTTGCGCCGGTAGAGCGGGCGCCTGCGGCTGAGCCGGAACCCCTCCGGGTGCCTGCGGCTGTGCTGGGGCTCCGACTCCTTGACCGAGGAGGGCGCCTTGCATCGCCACCATAGCGTCGCAAAACTGGTGCTGGAGATCGAGGGCCAACTCGCGGAGCTCGGCGGTGAGTTGGAGCCGTAGGTCTCCCATCATCTGGTCCAGCGGGACCGTCTGCTCCTCGCGGTACGGATCGGGCCCATACAGATCTAGTGTCTCCTCTTCGGGAGGCGGGCGACGCGGCCCTCCACGGTAGATCGGCTCGCGGTCGTCTCCGAGGTAGCTCGGTCTCCCTCGATCGGGCTGGTCTCCGGTGAGCGAAACTCTCACCCCTTTCCTGTCGTGCACCCACGAACTCACGGGACGGCCCCCGAAGTGGCTCCAGGCGTACTGGGGGGTCACGTTCTGGTGGGTAATCGGGCGGCGCGGAATGTAGTAAGCCCCCTGGCTCGTGGTCACCGGCACCTCGGGACCTCCTCCGCCGCCACCACCCCCGTTCCCCGGATCCGTCGGGGTAGCGGGAACCTCCTCTGGAGTAGTAGGTTTGAGGGGGACAAGATCGTCTTCTGACATGGTCAGGAACGGATGAGTCCCAGTCAAAGATCTCTGACAATCTGTGAGAGTCTTGCTCAAAGTAGTCAAGGATCAGATCTCGGTTGGTTAACCACAGTTCTTTATTGCCTATTCCTACATTAGTACAGCATCTCGGGTTATTGTCAGAGATGAGACAAATAATACAAGCGGGTCTATTATACCATTCCAAGGAGTTTGAATTACCCATAGGTAGCCAATCCCCTGAAGGGAAAATTGGCGGGCTAAAAGGTGTCTTGACCGTTTGGTTCACACAGGAAAAAAGTAAGGTGTTAAGCAGTAAATTTCCCTTCCCAAACCAGATCCCTTAGTTCACATAACAATTCATGGCTCCAAGGTTCTTTAGCATAGATAAGAGATGAGAGCCGTCCTCCCCTTGAAGTTACTGCCGGGGCAGCTGGAATGCGGAGGCAGGGATGAGAGGCCTCCTTGTTCTCATCTTTAAGGGTTGTCACCCTCCCGACCAAAACAGGATTAATTCAGGTCCTATATATATGACTATAAGGTTACATAGTATACATGCAAGATTACATTGACTGAATTGACAGATTCTGACAATTGGCTACGCTCAGCTCCCGAGTCTTCTTCCCACTCCTCTCTCATCTTGCCCAGCTCTGGGTCATCATGGAAGGTGCAGGATGCTCGGCGCCTCTCTCAGTTAGTATAGCCCCGAGCTCCTCTGAACCGCGGGGTACTTGCCAACCATGGTGGGTCTTCCCAGCAGTCAGGCTTGGGGTGTTTGAAAAGGACATGCTTCTTTGGCCTGGCGCCCATAGACATTGCCTCCCTTCTTGTCGGGTTATGTGCAAGGTTCTCAGGTTCAGACCTGGTGCTTGCGTCACCCCAGCTTCTTCATCTCCGTTCCCCATGCCAGCAGGAGTGGAGGTCTGGGTGAAGAGTAATAAAGTATTCCTGACAATATGTCAGATCCCTATTTAAGACACTTTCCACAGCTTATCTATTGAAATGCTTTATTAGTGATATGCTCACTATGGAACTGATTCCTTATCAGGAATAAAGAAAGCGTGTGAAAACAAAAGGTTATAGGTAAGATCCAATGTGGATCCACACACCCCACACACATATGTCAGCACTTGGCCCCAGTGTTACTATGACAACCCTGACAGATATATGGGGTCTTATCTATGGTAGCTTGGCAAAAGAGTCTCCAAGGCCACGCTCATGAGAGAGGCTTGGGGCACGACTTGAAGGAAACAGTTATGGCTACAAGAAGTGGGCACCCACACACTCACACACTCCCCTCAGGAATTCCCTCCCACCAAAACATGGCAAGGTGTTCTGTTCAGTTTCCTTTTTATAGGTCAGGTAGGAATGAAAAAAGAAGTTCCAGTAGAGGCAAATGTTCCAACCATATTGATGCTGCGGGGTATTTTTTTTCTTGAGGGTCAATCTGAACAGAGGCAACCATGTATGAATACCAGCACATAGGAATGTATAATTTGTACAGCTAAGGCTGAAAGCTTTAATCAATTAATTGGTGCAATTAATCAACTCAAGCTTTAATCTCAGATTTAACCCCCCCCCCATGCACACAATTAATCAGTTGGCTGACAACTAGCAACATCCGTTGACTTTTGAAACGTACTAGCTACACATTGCAGGACATCTTTGATGAAACAGAAATACAAAAAAATGTCCCTCCCTTCCCTTCCCTTTTGTGTCCTGAACTATCCTGTTCATCCCCAAGCAGCCATGTGCGAGAGTGATGTGGGAGGTGGTGGCCAGAGGTGTGGTGGTTTCTGTGCATTGTCACTTCCAAGACAGGATGCATGGCTGGGAGTCATTTCAAACTATATTTCCTTGTATTCATAGGTGATCCATAAGTACAAACGACTCCTCTGAACTCAGAGGGCGTTTTCGCACTAGCGTTTGCCCTGGTTTTGCCCTGATGCTTGCTCAGGAGCTTCTGGTCAATTTCCCACCAGTTGCTCCGGGCTCAGGGTTTGCTCAGGAGTATCGTGGCACCATGGGCGTCAACTACGGGGGGGCTCGAGGGCTCGAGCCTCCCCCGAAATTTCCCGGGGGGGGCTCAGCCACCCCCGGCAAAATGCTCGCCCAGCAGCCGACCGTCGCTGCCTCTCCTTCCCCCCCACCCCCGGCCTGCCCTCCTGCCTCCCTGGGGCGGGGGGGAGAGAAATGGTGGGGACATAGTTGCGCGCTTCGCGCGGGCGGCAGTCAGCCGGCCAGCTGGCTGCCGCCGCTGCCGCTTATCTGCCTCCCCGGGCTGGGGGGGGGACGGAGCGGCAGGGACATAGGCGCGCGCAGGCGCGCTTCACTCGGGAGGCAGTCAGCTGGTCAGCTGGCCAGCTGGCTGCCGCCACCGCCGTGGGTCTGCCTCCCCGGGCTGGGGGGGGGACGGAGCGGCAGGGACATAGGCGCGCGCAGGCGCGCTTCGCTCGGGCGGCAGTCAGCTGGCCAGCTGGCTGCCGCCGCCGGCGTGGGTCTGCCTCCCCGGGCTGGGGGGGGACGGAGCGGCAGGGACATAGGCGTGCGCAGGCACGCTTCGCTCGGGCGGCAGTCAGCTGGCCAGCTGGCTGCTGCCGCCGCAGGTCTGCCTCCCTGGGCGGGGGGGGGAAGAGCGCCAGGGACATGGTCCCGTGCGCGCGCGCGCACACAGGAGAGCCACTGCCCCCCCCCCGGGATTTAGAAAGTCGACGCCCCTGCGTGGCACTGCTCTAGAGCTTCCCTGGAGCAAGAAAATCCTGTTTT